>CM032464.1:22092520-22602253 GCA_019059595.1 Marasmia exigua | reverse complement strand
TTAATAGGTAACTAAGTATCTGCCAATATAAATGTTTACGCATACACAATACTGAATGTTGGTTCTTAAGTTACACACCACTATAATTACTAGAATGTACTTGAGATTAGTTTACGTTTAAGCGCCCATCGAACCAGGGGGTCTAATTTGAAGTTAACTTTGAGACTCAACCAAACGTATTTGACGACGTTTCCTAATTTGAAGTGAACATTGCGTCGGTTGAACTCAACCGAAACTCTTTTGACACATCTCGCCTCAAACCCTAATTTGAAGACGCCAATGCTCAACCAAAATATCGAATTTGACATTTCTTGTCTCGCGTCTTTATGTCAAAATTCACGATAGCTCGAAAGGTGTTTTGGTTCGGTTGAATGGATTTATGGTGTATTAAAAAAGGATCTTTATGTCTTTGTAAATAAGGTCCAATGACTTACATATCAATAAAGATTAGTTTAAAGCGGAGTTTCTTGGTATAAAATGTTAAAATTGCTATACCTATATAGATGATTATGAATACATAGAGTACTTAGGTACTTTTAATGCTTAATCAAAGTTTTAATGTATGAATCTCAGTACCTACTTACGTTTAAATATGTAAATTAATTTACATTAAGTGCCTATTTACCTACTTACTGAGAATTTTTGTAGATTTATGCCAGTGAGAATATGTATGGTATAGTTCAATGATTTATGCAGATTTAAGTAAGTAAGTATACTAAGTACCTACCTAGTGGTGTAGGCTTCTTATAGATAAACTAGATTCACTAAGTAATTAGTCTTTTTCTACGACTAAGTACATTGTATTCTTCAAACTTAATCTTAACAGTTCAAAAGTTTGGAACTTTTGATGGTTTAATTAGGTATTATTTATATAGGCTTTTGACTCAATTAGGTATTAATCCACCAAAGTACAAAGTGAAATATATTTTGAGGGTTTTAACCATTTGCAAGCCTCAATTATGTATTACAAGAGGCAATAATTTTGCCTAAGTTCCTACTTTGTCTACATTACAAATATACATAATAAGTTTTCTCTTTCCTTAAAAAGTAGGTATACCTACCTACTTACCTTTGTGTTAGGTTCCTACATAACTATTTAAGTACCTAGTTATCTACTTATAAATTTTACAATTTTGGGGTAATTTTGGATATCCATTAAAGATTACACAGTACCAACCAGTTAAACTTATGTTTAACTGGTTTAATACATTTGCTCCACTATTAGTTAGTGAATTTCAATATATCCCATAGAATATTTCACAACATCACATATGTACATTGATCTGACTCTGAGATAGGTAGCTCAAGCACCCGTGTTACGGATATCATAGTCCACAGTGGGATTACAAATATATACATATAATACTTTTCTTTTGTAAAAACATACTAATACATAGAAAACACCCAGACCAATACAAACAGACATGTACATGCACACAAATGTTTGTACTGTATGGGGATCGAACCAGCAACCCTTGAACCAAAGCCATCGTTCACTACCACTTCCAAAAGCCCTGTTAACACTCATGCGATTAACATACTAATTAACAGGAGAGCAGTACATAAGGAATGAAAAAAACAACAAAGTACATGTGATGGAATCATTTATTAAAATCAATAATAAAAGATACAATACTGTTATCCTATTTTAAGAAGAAACTATGTACACACACATATTTTTTATTCTTTCTGTGCAATAAAGGATGTCTATCTATCTATCTTCACACACCCACTTAGTATTAATTAATAACCTTTAACTATTTACAAATAAAACAACGCCCCATTGTCTAATGGTTTAAGACGGTTCTGACGATGGCCCTGTGGCCATGATCTCGGGGTCATGGGTTCGATTCCCGGGTCGAGCAAAGTTTTGAATTTTCCGAACATAGTTCGGGTTTGTGATCACTAATCCGCATTTGGCAAGAGTGATGATTAAGCCTAATCCCATCATAGTAGCGATGACTTGATTTCTATGATGGGGGTCTTAGCCCTACAAAGGGAATAATTAAGCTGATACTTTACTTTATTTACATAATAAATGATGACTGAATGATGCTTGTCCATAGGTACTTATCAGTTGAATTATAACAAACTATTTTCAGCAAATAATTAACTTTGTTTAGCAATGAAACCCGGAGTACTGGAACTGGGTATGTTTCTTCTAGCGGAGATCTGTGCAATGCTGGTAGATATTCTGCAATAATCATAAAGGAGTTTTAAATAAAATAAATAAATACCTAATAATAAAAGTATTTTTATTGCTCTCTCATACAAAAAACTGTTGGTAGGTACATAGGTATTTCGATTACAATCATACTTATTAAGTAAATAAAAACAAGCTATTTAATTTTAAAATGGAAATAATGTAAAAAATAAACTCAAATGCATATTTCTACCAACGAGCTCCATATGCACTTAAGATTACTTGAATAAGTTTCTGTAACATGTAACCATGATTAATTTGGTGTGGTTCCCCCGTCTAAGGGTTGTTAAGGTCAGACGGCAGTCCCTTCATAGTAATTGCCAGACTCGCCAAATCCTCGATCATGGCTCACGGAACACTGGCCTCCAAAATCATGGTTCTGGACCACCAACCAAGAATAACACTGCAAGGATTTGACAACCCATTTGGAACGGTAGTGAATGCTGCCTTTGTTCCAAGGGTTGCGGGTTCAATCCCCGCACAGTACAAACATTTGTGTGCATAAACATGTCTGTTTGTATTGGTCTGGGTGTTTTCTATGTATTATTAGTATGTATTTATTAAAGAAAAGTATTATATGCATATATTTGTAATCCCACTGTTGATTCTGATATCCGTAACACAGGTGCTTGAGGTACCTATCTCGGAGTCAGACCAATGTATGTGATGTTGTGAAATATTTATTTATAAGGATTACACTTTTGTATACATGTTTCAAACAATTATATTATCTTTATCTTAATGTTTTTTCTTTCAGTAAGGAAATTAGTTATAGCACAGATATTATAGATTCAGTTAAATAACTTTTTGTTATTTTGATTACCTCCGGTGAGATGTTCACTTTTTTCAACTCATTCTCCAACAGTCATTCTAGCTCAGCTTTCTATTACAGTTTGGTCCAATAGAGAACTTTGATGTCTTGTTTACTGAAATATTTAATTACAAATGGTTAAATTATAGAAATGATGTTTCAAAGTTGTTCTTTCTAAAGTGTAAATTGGAATAGTTATCATCATCAGCCCATTTAAGTCCCCACTGCTGGGGCACGGGCCTTCCTCAATCACATGAGGGGTAATTGCCATACTCACCACGCTTGGCAGACGGGTTGGCGAGGGTTTTGATATAAATGCAGAGTTTTCCATGTCTGGGTGCTGATGATCATGCCAGCAGCTTTACCTTATTGGCCTTTTACGACACCTCGGTAAGAGTGAGGATGGCCTATTCTACTCCGTGGCCGAGTGGTCCCCGGCAGAGTAAATTTAATAACAAATAAACTTATTTAGGTAGGATTATGCGACTAACCTAACTTATACTTGATTTTACTTAAGAAAGTAGAGTATTTAGATAACTATAGAACTTGTATATAAGCATAATACTAATGTACATACGCTTTCAAACAATTTTACAATATTTTAAATTATGTATGTATTGAGATTGCATATTTATCGTACGTACATACTTATGTCAATAATTTACAAGTTTTTTTCTAATGTTTCACAGATGGCCACAGATACATCATATGGGCTATGATGTAGAAAAATAGCAAGCTGTCAGATTTTTAAAAATATTTTAACATTTTAATGTTTTTATTATTTAAAATCTTTCTTTCAAACACATTAAACAATAGTCCTTTAATTTAAAAAGTCAAATATCTTTTATTCGTTAAAAAAAAATATGTTAATTATAAATAAAATCAATTCAATTGGTTTTATTTGATGTGGCTCTTTCGGCGACACTATCATCGCGAATATCATTCATTCACGAGAGTCTATGATCGGATCCGTACGAAAGTGTCCCATACGATGGTATTTCAAATTGCCAAACTAAACTACAATTGATTGACTGTCGGCTCGATCGAACGATCGTACGTGGTAACTTGAAATTAGACCCCCTGTATCCAGATATCTAGTTTTTTAGATTTTCGCATTGCTTTATATCTATATTTAATCAAGAATTAACACGATAGTTATTATGTGATACAACATTGTGTACTCACATATTTTGCTCGACGTTTCGGCTACGTTACGTCACGAGCGGACACCGCGATGTTGTATTACATAATAAATATCGTGTTAATTCCCGTCTTGATTAATTACATCAATATATCTGTTTGTTAGCGCTAATCACACTCGATTTTTTTATTAATGATTCCTTGATGTGATCACGTTTGTATGAAAACTACGCTATGAGCCGTTAGATGTGGCCTAAAATGGTAGGCATTATTAATTAGCAACAACTACTACCATGTAATTAAAACGCGAGCTCACATTCTTGGCAAAGTTTCGAAATGAGGATGCAGTATTCATTTATTTTTCTCACTGCAGCTTAGTCTACTAAGTGCATCATACAACATTATATAATAATAATATATAATATAAAATATCATTTATTTCAGATCAGTGATTCATATTTCATAGTATAGATTACAAATTAGATTTTTTTTTATAATTAATTAATTAATATATGAATTTTACTTACTTACTTACTCCGATATTAAATTAAGTGGCAGTGGGCTGGCCATATTAGCCGCAGAACCGACAACCGATGGGGTGAACGAGTTCTGGAGTGGAGACCGCGTCTTGGCAAACGTAATGTAGGGCGCCCTCTGGCTAGGTGGGGGGACGATCTGCGCAGGATGGCTGGCAAGAGCTGGATGCGAGAAACCATGGATAGATCACAGTGACGAACAATTGGATAGGCCTACGTCCAGCAGTGGACTGTGATAGGCTGATGATGATGATGACTCACTCCGATAGCTCAGCGACTCAAAGTGTGTCTTGGCCTACGATATTAGACTCCTTCATTGGGCTCGGGACTCCTCCATTGGTCAAATAACACAAACGCATACCATCCAGACAATGGCGGCGCGCATCAAGAGGTTTGGCACCTCGTTCCTGCCCTGAGCCATCAAGACATCAAATGACAAATACATGAGCTGGGATGGCAAATCATGTATTTCCTCCTTCATACAATCCGGGGTCTTTTAGGCGGGGCGTGAAGCGGCATCTCAGCAGGCCATCAAAGTGAGGATCGCAGACTCAATGGGTACTTTGTTAGTTCTTTTGTACCTGACAACCTCATATTTGGATTTGACGGCCGCTTACCATCAGGCGGAGTGAGTTCACCCTGATTGGCCTTTCTATAAAAAAAAGCGCGTAACCAAGAATTTAAAAATAGTTTTGGACGCAACTGGGATTAACACAATGAGATGTAGATGTCTCAATTCATTTTCAATCTTATAGGATTTCTAAAAGGTTTAAATTAGTGTGTTAATATTAAACACTTTCAACCCGAGAGGGTTTTGCTATGAGCCCCTAATATTTAAATCAAAAGATTTCTTATGTTGCCAGGAAATTGTTGTGAAAATTCAATATTCATTTTAAGGTCGAATTCCATCCACATCACTTGGATGGATTTATATCGACTAAAGTTTCCTACCACGCACAGTAAGACTGTGCCATCAATGGTGTTTCCCAACAGTATCTGTTGGGAAACACCTTTCAAGAAATGGGCTTATTCCGTTCTTAAGAGCTGGCAACGCATGTGTGATACCTCAGGTGTTGCAGATGTCTATTGGCGGCGGTGATTACTTACCATCAGGTGTGCCGTCTGCTTGTTTGTCCACCAGAATGTAGAAACAAGTAAGATATATGGAAGGTAAATTGCGGTTTACGGTTTATAACGTATTAAAAAAATACTACTCACTATATCTAGGTCAAACCAATTTTCGTTGTTAGTTTTCATGATTATGTACATCATATATTTTTTTATAGTTTTATAATTCATTTATTAGAGAAGTTAGAGGGAGGGCAAACACAATTTACCACTTTGGGAGCGTCTCTTACGCCAAGTATCATTTCTAATCATCATCATTTTTAAATACCTATCCATAAATATCCAACACGTATAGGTTAAATGAAAAAAAAAATGTTGACTTTCAGTTTCAAGTATGGAGAGCCCCCCAATTTCTTTATTTTTTCCAATTTTTTTGTAAAAATTGTAATGCGGTTAACAAAGTACATCTATTTACCAAGTTTCAATAGTATAGTTCTTACTTTCGGAGAAAAGTGGCTGTGGCATACGGAAGGACGGACAGACGGACAGACAAACAGACGGACAGACATGACGAATCTATAAGGGTTCCGTTTTTTACCATTTGGCTACTGAACCCTAAAAAGGGATAAATGGGAGCAGATGGATCACCTGGTGGTGAGAGATAACCATCTCCCATGGGCAATAGAGGAGACACAAGTACGCTGTCAACCTCTCTATCTCCCTTTCTACCTAGATTGGGCCTCCAGCGACGCACTCGGCTAAACTCAGCATAGGCACAGCTTCACACGCAATAATGGTAAAAATAATCTAAGAATCGTAGTTTACTGAATGATAGATCTTATCCTCCGATTTCCTCATCTATTCACTGCAAGAAATAGATATCTATACTATTTATAAAGTGGAAAATCCTCAAATAGCGGTACCGCTTATATGTGATCCGAAAACTCAAAACGCTTGTGCGATGTAATCGACACTTGGCGCCATCTATTGGTATAAAGTGGAAAGTGAAAATTGTTGCTTAGAAAAATGTTAAAAGATGTAAAAAAAATTTCTTCCTGGCAACTTTATTCCCCCTTAGCGTGATTACCGATTTTCAACCAATATCCAAAGTTTGGCTTTGCGTTAATAATAAACAAGTGATTGTAAAATTTCACTTTGAACGGGGTTTCAGGGTATTTGGTTCCATGGATTTTGGAAATTTAATTATCGGTGTATTGATTTATTAGTTGTGTGTTGTGACGCTTTTATCATCTATAGGAGCTCTATTTTTGATTCGCTCGTATGACTTAGCGTCGTCGCATGCGACGTAAGTCACATTCGCCTTCTAAGTCCCATGAAGCCGATTTTCCTTATTTTTGAATCATTAAATTTCGATATTGCCAATATAATACGGTAAATTGACATTCTAATCCTTCCATGCAGAATTTTACAAAAATCGGTTACTTCCGCATTGCAAACGGAACGCAAAAACCATAGATTATTGGCTGAATATGAAAATCTTTGCTTTTTTGTCACAAAAAACTATGAACGTCACATTTTGTCAACTGTCAAAATCAGTCAAATCAAAGTTTTGAAATTTATAATATTTTGTTTATGCTTGTTGCTATTGACAACTATTTTGACGTTGCTTCTACCGCTCGCTTTAAGTCACTCGGCCAACGAGTGGGTGGGGTCACTCGTTACAGACGAATGATTCAAAATGCGGAATTTCGTATGTCGAAGGCAATATCAGTAGAAATCGTGCGCTCATCACGACGATAAGTCATACGAGTAAATCAAAAATGGCAATTTCACTTAGTACGTTTTCAGCGGTTTGCCTTAGATGGGGCTTGTAATAAGCTGTAGCTTTGAAAACAATCAAGCAAAGTGTTCGGCGTTGTTTCGGTAGATGTCACTATGCATTTTTACATCGCGCTAGTAGCAGCAAGTAAGATACATGGAAGGTAAATTGCGGTTCGCGGGCTATAACTGTATAAAAAAAACTAATTACTAGATCTAGTTCAAATCAATTTTCGTTGTTTCAATGAATATCATATATTTTTTTAGTTTTATAATTTTTTTAGTTTTATAAATATGCTAGATGGTGGACATATTTAACCACTCTTACGCAAAGTTTTAAGTTAAGAAAAAAATTTTATTAAAAACCTCACCATCATTTTTAAAGACCTATCCATGGACATACGTGTGGGGTATGACTTTGATGAAAAATAAATTTAGAGTTTCAGTTCTATGTATGGGAATCCGCTAAATTTCTTTTTTCCTATTATTCTGTAAAACCATAATTCTTTTAACAAAATACATTTTTTTTTTCAACCAAAAAGTGGCTGTGACATACGGACGGACAGGATGGACGGACAGGACGGACAGACAGAATAGACATGACGAAAGAAATAAGGGTTCCGTTTTTTGCCATTTGGCTACGGAACCCTAAAAAGTATGGGAAATAAACCAAAGATCCAGATGGTATTGTGAGATTTGTAATATAGCAAACAAAATGATTGCTGATATTTTACTCGTATTAAATCGTCTTTCTAACTTATTATCTAAGGTGGCCGTTTTTATAGCCGTTGGGTATTGGTCGGTTTCCTCTAGATGGCGTTAGCTATAAGTTACTTCATACTCGTATATATTGTAAAATCCGTAGGTCGATAAAACTTGACATTGGCAAAATATCTTCGGGTAGAGCCATAATATAAAAAACCGGCCAAGTGCGAGTCGGACTCACCCATGAAGGGTTCCGTAGCAGCAAGTAAGATATATGGAAGGTAAATTGCGGTTTACGGTTTATAACGTATTAAAAAAAACTACTCACTAAATCTAGTTCAAACCAATTTTCATTGTTAGTTTTCATGATTATTTACATCATATATTTGTTTTAGTTTTATAATTCATTTATTATAGAAGTTAGAGGGAGATGGAGGGGGACACAATTCACCACTTTGGGAGCGTCTCTTGCGCAAAGTATTGTGCTTAGAAAAAAATGATGTTAAAAACCTCAACATATTTTTCAAAGACCTATCCACAGATACCCCACACGTATAGGTTTAATGAAAAAATTTTTTTTTGAGTTTTTCAGTTTTAAGTAACGAGACCCCCTCCATTTTTTTATTTTTTAAGTAAGTTTTTTAAGTAAGCAATTGCCTATAGACACCTGCGACACCAGTGGAGTCACAAGTGCGCTGCCAACCTTTAAACCCCCCTTTCCCCCAGATTGGGCCTCCGGTACCCTAACTCTTGCAGCGAAATACACAGTGACGATTTATCTAAACGATATTGATTATAAGCATTGTATATCACACTGTCACTGGAAACATAATTTGTATGAGAATAAATATAGTAATTACTATATTATTTGAAAAGAGTAACTACTGAGTTTCTTGCTGATTCTTCTCGGTAGAAATTCATCGTCAGCCCATTTAAGTCCCCACTGCTGGGGCACCAGCCTCCCTCAATCACATGAGGGGTAGTTGCCATACTCACCACGGTTGGCAGACGGGTTGGCGAGGGTTTTGATATAAATGCAGAGTTTTCCTTCTCTGGGTGCTGATGATCATGCCAGCAGCTTTACCTTAGTCGCCTTTTACGACACCTCGGTAAGAGTGAGGGTGGCCTATTCTACTCTGCCGGGGACCACACGGCTCAATTCTATTTAATCTAAATCTAATTAATCGGTAGAAATTGACATTCCGAATCAACTGTAGATTACATAATATTTTACATTCATAAATTCTGTATGGACTTAAATTGAATAAAGACATTTTTTTGATTTGATTTTGATTTCATTTTGAGTGCTGCTTCACGTCGGTTTTCTGTAAGGCCGTGGTATAGCTTGGGTCGAGCCAGCCCATTTATACTAAAGCTTGGTTCTCCCACGGTACCTCTCTAAACGGCGTATGAAGGTGAGCTGGTTGCTGTGTAAGATTGATGGTAGTAAACGAAAAAGAGCGATGGTAGCTCAGTGGATAAGAACGCGCCTTCCATACAAAGGGTCGTTGTTCGAATCCGAACATGCCCTCTGAATTTCTCAAAATGTATTGTGATAGGTGGCAGACGAACAGACGGATCACCTGATGGTAAGCGGTTGCCGCCGCCCATGGACACCCGCGACACCAGTGGAGTCACAAAGTGCGCTGCCAACCGTTAAACTCTCCCTTTCCACCAGATTGGACCTCCGGTACCCTCACTCACGCACCGAAACACAACACAACAACAACGTTTATTTGTCCGCCTTTAGCATAAAAAAATACCACAGTGCAGAATGTAAAACTATTACTATGATTTGAAACTAAAAGCCGGCCAGTGGTAGCGGTGATGCATAAATTACTTAGCGAGTGGGCTGCCGCTAATCTCTGGTCGACAGCGGCTTAGTGGCAACCGGCAGCAACGATACGACCTCATTTTAACATTTGCATTTAATTAGGGTTTTGTTTTTGGCTTAATTTATCAATTTTATTTATCCCGCCACGTAATCTCATTGAGAAATTAATTCAAAAGTTTTACCACTGTAGATACGCTAAGCAAAATTCTAAAAGACACAACAACGCAAAAAGGTCTTATAATGTGCGTATACATACATTTGGAATCATCGTCATCATCATC
The DNA here is from genome assembly GCA_019059595.1 of Marasmia exigua. Classification (NCBI taxonomy): domain Eukaryota; kingdom Metazoa; phylum Arthropoda; class Insecta; order Lepidoptera; family Crambidae; genus Marasmia; species Marasmia exigua. The sequence goes on along the minus strand of CM032464.1, from coordinate 22,591,896 downwards.
GTCAGCCCATTTAAGTCCCCACTGCTGGGGCACGGGCCTCCCTCAATCACATGAGGGGTAATTGCCATACTCACCACGCTTGGCAGACGGGTTGGCGAGGGTTTTGATATAAATGCAGAGTTTTCCTTCTCTGGATGCTGAGGATCATGCCAGCAGCTTTACCTTAGTCGCCTTTTACGACACCTCGGTAAGAGTGAGGGTGGCCTATTCTACTCTGCCGGGACCACACGGCTGACATACATTTGGAATACCTATGATCAAATGCCGCCACCTACGGAAAACCGCTACGCCAGTGGAGTCATAAGCGCGTTAACAACTTTCCCTATAAAAAGGTGGAAAAACTTATCCGCGCAAGCAAAATTGGTGAACAAAATTTATAATTTTTTTACAAAAATTTTTATGTCATAGGTGGCAGACAAGCGGACGGATCACCTGATGGTAAGCAATTGCCGCCGCCTCAAGTCACAAGTGCGCTGCCAACCTTGAAACCCCCCCTTCCCCCGGATTATGCCTCCGGTACCCTCACTCACGCAGCACAGTGCTGCTTCACGCCGGTTTTTTTGTGAGGCCGTGTTATCACCATTTATGCCGAAGCATGGCTCTCCCACGGTTAAGTTTGATTAATAACATTCTTGTTATAAATTTTATTCTCACTGATAATTTCGTAGCACACGAAATGAATGCTACAAAATCCGTAGCACATGATCTCATTTCGTCAGCGCTACGTTGACGCTACGGTTTAGCTACGAGAGCGTCATAGCATGGATGTAATAAGAAGTTAGAAGCATGAAACATATTTGTTTTGAGGAGTTTTTATTTCTCCCTTTGATGTGATGTTTATATGGAAATGTCTTAAAAGAACATTGTTGTACAGTAAGCAGTATTTATTGCTATAGTATGTTTATAAGAGTGATTAAGCGTTTACATTAAAATCATGTAGCGGCGTTTTGCCCAGTATGGGCCTGTGGAACGAAAAACAAAGCAGTACTGGCCACTTCCTGCCTCCAGCTGAATGCGCCCCCGTACTACATAGTTTCCCTACATTTTTAAATTTATATTTAAGTGTGATTAGCGATGATCGGATTTCGGTGTGAGGTGTTTAATTTCGAGAAGAGTTGCTTATAGTAAATGTAAAGTTTAAATTACTTAAATACTTGTTATATTTCTTAATTTCTGATATAAAATAAATATTTTACACGTAAAGAACACCTGCGAGTGTATCCATACTAATGTAATGTTAGAGGTCTTTGACCCTAAATTTCACTACCTATTCCGATCACTGGTGATTAGAATCCTTTTAGTTCATACATTTCTTCTCGAGTGTCCAAGGTAATGCCCATCAATAACGTGAATGGGTTAATTCCAGCGTTTGTTCAACCCACACAAAATGCCAAGCTATAGACTACTGAACAAAAAAGTATCTTTATATATAGCTATATATAGCTTTTCCATAAATAACACTTAAAAAGTAGGAATTAAGGCGACGTTAATTTTGAAGTACATGATTATGTACTTACTGCGGACAAGATGTCCGTTTGGTGACCACGGCGGCTGGAACAAAGCCGACACGTCAAACATAAGTACATAATTATGTTCTTACTTCGAAATTAACATTGCCTTTTTATTAATATTAGTTAAAATGTCACTGAAAACCGGCGTGAAGCAGCAGTTTGCTGTGTTTCGCTGCGTGAGTGCCGGAAGCCATTGATGTCGCGCTTACCATCAGGTGACCCGTCTGCTTGTCTGCTACCTATAACATAAAAAAGTTGTAAAAGACTAGCTATACTTCATAACATCATCATCATCATTAGCATCCGCCTGTTGCAGTCCACTTTTAGACATAGGCCTCTCCAAATTTTCACCACATTAAATTTCCATAGAGAAGACTTATGAATGTCAAAACTGGTACATAGGTATATTATCATCGACCGCTGGTTCAGAATATCGATTTCTACTGAGAAGACGATAGATAGATAGATCTTTGGATCTTGCCAGCCATCTTGCGTAGATCGTCGCTCAATCTAGCCCAAGGGCGTTATACAACAATGTTTTTTTTTTAATATGATAGCTCTACGCGAAGATATCTTGCCAATATCAAGTAACTTATCGAGAACTAGACTGCGCCCGCGGCGTTACTCACTCAGTTTTAGTCTTTATTACAAAAGTCTTTATTCAAACTTTAAGCCCGCGCAACTACCCCTCAGGGGTTGAAAATTCAAGTCACTATTTATTCAACACCGGTGCCCAAACATCCATTTTAAGATTCTAGCTTTTAAACTGTCTAACCTCGCATACTTCATTTCATCCCTTTTAATATTCATTAATTCACCCCCTCAAAGGGGGAGTTTCCAAAAAATTTAAGTTAGTGACTTTTCATTTTAATTGAACGTATTTATACAATTTTTCACTTTCCTAACATCAAAGATGACGGACTTCCATACAAACTTCAAACCCCCTTTTCACCCCCTTAAGAGTTGAACTTATAAAAATGTTATAACAACTTGTTCTTGGTAATGTTTACTTACTTCAATTACTTACTTGGTTTTAAATAAGGAGAAAGTGTAGCGATTTTCAAGATTCTTACTTTAAAATGGCTAAACTCCCATACTGGCTTTTTATCCCATATTTTACCCCTTTTAAGGGTGATTTCAAAAAACGTTAAATGGGTTACTTTTTGTTTCAAATTATTAGTCTCAATACAAATTTTCACATTTCTAACGGCGGGCTTTCATATAAACTTTTAACTCCCTTTTTACCCCTTAAGGGTTGAATTATCAAAAATCTCTTTTTAGTGGTTACTTTCACTATTAAAGGAACCCCCTTCCCAAATTTCAAGTTTCTAGGACCAGTAGTTCGGATTCTGCTGATACCACTCTAAACACAATCGCGGTTTTTCAAAACTATTTCATGTCCAAGCAAGTGTCCGTGACACCTCATTCGACACTCAATAGCAGTGTTAAAAACGATACAATACAACGATTATTATTATTGGGATCACTTCGCGGCACTTCACTGCACAAATAAACACCAAATTTGTTCAATAAAACCATTAGATATAAATTTAAAATATTTGAATTGCATCAGCCCACGCGTTGTGTTGTCACTCCTACCACCAAAATCCTACAACAATGTTTATGAGATACATTATAGTAGGTTTCCTTTATATGACAGGTAGAAGATCACAGAAAGATCACCTGATGATAAGTGATTGCAGCACTAGTGAAGTCACAAATACACTGCCAATCTTTAAACCACCCTATTCTCCCCATCTAGTCTAGTGCACTCGCGTTGGAGGTCAACATTTGCAGTTAGAAGTTTGATTCAATCAGCGCATCCAACTCAAGTTGGACTGGTCGTACAGTTTGCACCAGATGGCGTTTAAACTTGCAGTGCCTGTAAGCATTTCGACTAATTACCTTTCCAGTGATTAGGGCACTAACAGTAAGGAAAATTAAATAAAAATGGTCTCATAAAAGAAAATGTAACTTGCCAAGTTAAAATTTCAAGTTAATGGGCGTTTTAAAAAAAAAATTAAAATGAAAAAAAAACCCCTACGGCGGCTATCTTGGATTTGAAATTTGGCACAGTAAATAAATTCTGCCTTTTATAAATAATGTGGGAGTTGTGTTAAAACATACAATCCATATCTTTGTGACGGCGGCCATTTTGGATTGATTTTTATCCAATATGGTTAGCCATATTGGCCACTTCCCCTTATTCACCTTTTAAACAAAACAAAATCAAAATCGGTTCACTATATATATCGCACCCTTATTAAAATACCGACCTAACTCAAAATTTTAATATAGATGCTAAGTGAAAATAGTATCGGCTAAAATCCAGGGATGAAAGGTCATCTAACAACAATTTTGAGTTAAGTAAATAGGTACACTCACATATGAACACGAGATGAAATTTGAAGTGCGTTATTTACTCAAGACTACTCAAGAATAAATTGCAAATATTTGCTATAAAAATATCAACAATTTTGAGTTAGGTCGGTATTTTACGTAATATTATACATATGGTATATTATTATTGTTCAGGAGTTACGATGCCATAGACAGACACACAGGCACACACACAGACACGTCAAACTTATAACACCTCGTCGTTTTTTAATCTTGAAAAATCACAAATACTTTTTTTTTTAATCTCATTGTCAATTTTTTGCAACAATATCCTATACTCGTCACAATTAATACAAATTGATAGGCGGCGCTAGTGAGATCGCGGTATCGCCTTAACCCCTAATATTAAGATGTTCTTAATGTCTACAATCAACGGAAACTGTTACTCATAAGGTAAGGCAGTTTACTTTGAAAAATAAAATATTCTATACCATTTACTTTCAAAGGCTAGAGCAAAAAAGCACATTTGCAATACAACCACAGTATTTCACACACCGGCCAAAATTACGCAAAAATACCTCTCCATTTCTAACAGTAAATTGTCGCATAATAATACCATTTCTGAGGTAGGGAAAATTTGAAGCCGACGAATTCTGAAAGGGCATTCATAGGGCTCTCAACTTTGCCGTTACAACATATCGCCGGGATGATGTTGTAACTTGAGTCATATTTTCAGGTTTTCCGATGGGACACAAGTGTGACACGACCAGAGAGGGATCGGGCGCAGGACCAACGGCTTAACGTGCTGTCTGAGGCACGGGGGTACAAGTCCGCCAACTTCCAGACTTCGGAGACACTGAGAATTTTCTTTACATAAAAGGTACACATTTTGGCCCAACTCAGGGATCAAACCCGAGACCCCAAGCGCAGCCGCCGCTTTAAAGTGCGACCCCCTACCCACTATGCCATCGAGGCAGGTTATTTTTATGCTAGAGCGACAAACAAGCATACGGCGACACGTACCACCTGATGGTAGGTAATCTACGCCGCGCATGGACATTTGCGAAATCAAAGAGATATGACGTAGATATTTTTTTTATTTTATTTTTATTGGTTTAATTTTTATTAGTGTGGTATATACCACAGACTCTAGGTTCGTGCCTTTTTTTGCTAGTTACATAGTTTGTTTGTTGATTTCCAATTATAAATAATGTTGTTCCGTGCACAAAAAATAGTTTTATTACAAAAAATAGTTTATTTACATAAATTTTTATGAGCTTTGGGGCAGACGAGCAGTCGGATCACATTTAGGTTTAAAGAACATTAAAAACCTTACAGCCACTTACATGGGAAAATTAACAAATTTTATGTTGGTAATTCACAAATAGCAGTGTAGGACGCCCTGCGACAAGATGGGTTAGTGACATTCGAAGGCTGGCTGGTGTGGGCTGGATGAGAGTGGCCGAAAATCGGGAGCAGTGGCGTGCATTAGGGGAGACCTATGTCCAGCAGTTACGTGGGACGAGCAATAGCCAGAACAAGCAGATGTACCTTTGCGGGAACCGCCCTAACATAGAAATTACGTGAACTTTGTTGTACATACGTAATAATAACACTTTTCTAGTTTGAACTCATTATTTGACGATGTATCGTCACTTGTCTAAGCTTAAGTGCTAGGGCGTATGTGCGCCTTTCAAAAGGGGGTCGTGGTTCAAATCCGAACATGCACCTTTGGATTTTCTAAATCTATGTGCAAGTGGGAATCACAATAAAAGTACTGTCGTCTGATCTCCGCAACCATTTAACAGGAGAACCAGACCTACTTTCTTTAGATTTCTTGTGAGTGGCAATTGAGTGACGATTCATATTTTTCACATCCCTAACCGTACCTTTACAACATATCATGGGCAGGAGAGAGTGAACAAATACAGGTCGTTTGTAACTGTAGGGTCGGGACGTTAAGGGCGTTTGGGTTCGACAGGTTGAAGGGCCCTCGGGCTGGAGCGAAGTCAAGCTGTGTCCAGTGGTCGAGTGTTTAGACAAATGGACAAAGCTTGTGCAGTTTGGATGTCATTAACTGCCAACCACGTTTAGAAACCTACCATTGGAATAAAATAATATAAAAATAAATAATAATGGACAACATTTCATATTTTTAACAAGTCCATATTGTTTTTTTATATGAAAATAGACATAAAATGAACAGACCCATATTTTTTCTTTTTTCAAAATTTGTCCATTTTCATGTATAAAATAATTATTGAAATTCTTTATATTCTAAATAGACGTAAGCGCCAAATGACGTCATCGGACGGCTGAATATAGCGATATTCCTTTGCTTATCATTGTTTTAATAAAAAAAAGGTACTACTGTCAAAGGTAAATAATACTAGTGTCAACATTGTCAACGTCATTCATTCATTCAACGTTGACAAGTTGTCTTTTTTTTTGACAGTTGCATGTCATGGGCTTGGCATTTCGTAAATTTAAAACTATAATGTGCTAAGCAAAGAAATATTTTACATTCTGCCGTCCGATGACGTCATCTTACGTTTTTTGGTTTTTAATTTTTTTCTCAGTAAATAAACAATATAAAAAAATTAATAAATATATATTCGAGCAGCGGAAAGGTAAATAAAGAATCGGTATTTTTTGTTTCAGAGCTTAGCAATTTTGAAATGTTGTCCAATCAAAATACCTTCCGCCACTGTACTTCATACTGCACTCCATTCTAGTTTTCTGTTAAAATTAATAAAAAATAATACCCCGTTGGTCTAGTGATTTAAGTACCAAGCCGTGATCTAAGGATCCTGGGTTTGATTCCCGGGTCGAGCAAAGGTCAAATGTTTCGAATTTTCGAATATACTCCTAGTACTCGTAGCTCGGATTTGTGATCACCAATCCGCCTTAGGCAAGCGTCGTGATTAAGCCTAATCCCATAGTAAAGATGACAAATAATTTCAATGGTGGAGGCCTTTGCCTTGCTGTGAGGAGAGAATATATAGGAAGGCTGATACTTTACTTTTTTTTACGAACTAAAAATAACATTTTTAACATTTCATACACTTTAAATAAAATTTTATAGTAGTACACTCGAGAAAAGGTGTTACCGAAGTCAGTGCCCAAGACTTGTTACAATACTTCATTCAATTATTCAACAGGGATTAGACGCCGACTTCAATAACACCTTTTCTCGAGTGTTACAAAATGTTACTTACACTTTTTAGTTCGTGGTTTTTGAACGCGATTTTTTCCCCTCCCTCTTAAAAAAAACATACAGTCAAACATAGAACCTTCTCGTTTTTTGAAGTCGGTGAAAAAAAAGACTTTGAGATTATTCAACATACATAATGCAATGTTGTTCTGGGTTTGCGATATGTGATGATCTATTTTGTGTCTCACCATATACCCAGATTTCGTCCTACACTATTCAAAGGTACACCCAAAATCCTTTGTCTTCCTTACTTAGAATATGTTGCCAGTCACCCTGATCTTAAGACGCCAAGTCACTCAGCATAAATGTATCTTGGTTCTACCAAATGGCTTAACGTCCGAGCAATTGACCCGAATCTTTTGAAATTGTTAAGTACGGTCTGAAGGTAATATCAGAGCATTTAGTCAAGGTTCATCGGTTTTGAATGATTTGAAATAGAATTTAAGGTAGGTACTTAAACATTTTCCTTCTAGGTAAATGGACAATATTGAAGTGCTTCCATTTCATGTATGTGCGTACATGGATTTTTTATGGAATGGTTCAGTGAGTGTAATTTTGCGTAAGTGTGTGCTCTTGTTATTTTCCAATGTCAAGTAAAGTATTTATTATTAGTGTGGGTGGTTTTAACATTCCGCTTAAGTTACATTAATTCAATAAAATACTTAGAATAAAATAAAACAAATTGGGTTAGGCCACAGTAAAATAGCTTTTCTATATCCTGTGGTTAAGGTGAATTTTGAAACCGCATGTTTTGTCTCAATTAAATTATAGGCGAGTAGTAAATACGTACAGCCACACAGTCATATCAAAGTATACCAAATTGTCCTTTAATCAATTCTCACCTTAATGTCAAACTCGTTCGGTCCAATATCAATTGACGAATTTAGATAGATTGTACTAACCTGATACGTGGCTGTGACATGTGACATCTCACTCGGATCACTAGTGGTGATAAAAACCACTATGAAATGACTTTTGTAAGTATTGTTCAATAATCAATTTAAACCTATCTTCAACGGACCCTATCCGTCATAAAATTCGACCTTTTGAAAGAATACTTTACGCCGAAGTTAGTTTTCAATTAAAACAAAAATGTAGGTGCTGTGTGCTGAATATTACAGATTTAAAAAAGCAATTCGTTTAAAATTGGAGTTTTGGAATAAATTAAATATATCGCGGCAGCCATCTTGCGCAGATGTTTTTCATACCCAAATGAGGTGTTAAATTATGTATTTGGGCCCATTGTATTGAGATGTCCACAATCAAAACCATGTAATTTAATTCACGGATTTATCATTACTTCTGAAGTGGTAGTCTCGGAAGGCCCCAACAGGCCTCAACCATTGTTATTGTCGATACTTCGCATTCACGTTTTATTTATCTGTTAACGATAAAACAGATAGTTTATAATACATCGTTATTTTTTCATCCTTTACATCCCGAAAACCTCTTAAAAGGTATCGCAATGAAGACCGTTTAGCATGTTAGATCAACCAAATAAGCAAAAAATTCTACTGTTTTACACGCAATAGAATATCCACCCGGATATAATTGTATGGAACAGCAGATTTTTTTTTTCGCTTATTTTGGTAATCATGATGAAAAATAAAATCATGCTAAATGACCTTTATACACGATGTACTGCTGGACAAAGGCCTTTCCAAAATGTTCTGAAGACTATTTACGGGACTGGGTCTTGTAAACAAGCAGACGGCACACCTGATGGTGAGTGATCACCGCACATGGACATCTGCAACTCGAGGTATCACATATGCGTTGTCGGGTCTTAAGGAAGGAATAAGCCTTTTTCTTGATGGTCACCAGATCGTATCTGTTCGGAAACACCATGACAGTCGGTTCCATGACAGTATCACCATGACAGTAGTTTTACGAAGAATAACGTATATTGTATAGCAAACACGAAATTTTATCTTGTGAGTTGTCACGCTGACAACTTGCTTTGGATTAATGGAGTCTTGAAACCTGCGATCTCGTTCGGTCTCGGCAGATTCCGTAGGTCGAAAAAACGCTCAACACCGGCGGTTTTTGAATGACTGTGACTTTACTTCACTTACTTGCTGCCGCGCTCAGAGACGTCAATTACGCTAAATGTTCACTGGCTTAATTATGGAGAGTCTTCATGATAATAGAAATAAGTGCCAATATATATTTTTTTCCCTTAAGTACCAATTAAAGTTAATTTGACGTCTCTGAGTGCGTTAACTTTACAGACTAGCCAATTCCGTCGCTTATTTTCTCTTAACATTTGCAAAAAAAAAACAAATGTTTTACCATTATGTACCTAATAGTAGTATTCTGTAAACAAGCTCAAGTTAAGTAGCGTTCTTTATATTGTTAAGTTTCGGCACTGTTTGTCTTTCTGTATGTCAAAATTTTATATGTATTGCTTCTTAATGACTGTTTGTGTTAAAATAAATGAAAAAAAAAAAATGACAAATTGTTTAAAAATTTTGTTTGTTTTGCAACAAGCAGCGATCGACTTACATAAATCTTACGAGTCAAATGAAGGCTATCGCATGTGAAAAATCCGCTAGCTGGCGTAGTTCAAGACTGAGGTCCATATACAATGAGATTGGTTATTTTTAAACGTGGACTGTCATGCCAATTTGAGGACCTAACTACCAATGTTGTTGATGTTGGACCTCAGTCCAACAGTACGCCATCTAGCGGATTTAACACACGCAATAGCCCCCATTGCGCTCGCTTGCATAATCTATGGTTGAGCCAAACATGCCTGCCTACGTACCGATAATCTTGGCATAGTTCAGAATGGGATAGAGACCTGTACGAAACGTGTGCGAGGAAGACACAATTCGATATACTGCCTAGTTAGTGTTCTTTGATGTCCATATCAGAGCTGAGCTTTTGTGTAAATTCATGTGCCTAAGGGCACAATTAAAGAACTTACTATTACATAATGTTTACCAAGACTCGGTCTCCTCTTTAATATGGGATAATATGCTCCAACCGATTTCAGCTAGTTTTTATAGAAAGGCCAATCAGGATGACCTCACTCCGCCTGATGGTAAGCGGCCGTGAAATCAAAATATGAGGCTGACAGGCACAAAAGATGCGGCCAATCTCAACGAACAGATAGATTTTTTTTTTATAGAAGGGCCAATCAGGATGACCTCACTCTGCCTGATGGTAAGCGGCCGTGACAAGCACAAAAGAACTAACAAAGTACCCATTGTGTCTGCCATCCTCACCCTAATGGCCTGCTGAGATGCCGTTTTACGCCCCGCCTAAAAGACCCCGGATTGTATGAAGGATGAAACACATGAGCAGGGAGGGCATTCCATGCCTTGATGGCTCGGGGCAGGGACGAGGAGCCAAACCTCTTGGCGCGCGCCGCCATTGTCTGGTATGCGGATGGCAACGCTGTCCAGTACGTGTTGCTCGGAAGTGGAAAGGGGAGGATGTGATAAGTTGTAATAACTTATCAGAGCATTCCCCATTAAAGAGGCGGTAAAGAACACTTAGACTAGCAATGTCTCTACGTAGCTGAAGAGGTTCTAGGGACTTAGTCACCTCATAATCTCCAACAATACGGATAGCACGTCGCTGTAACTTATAGAGAGCCTCCAGAAAGTACTTAGCAGAACCATCCCAGAGATGGGAGCGATATTCCACACACGGACGAATCTGTGCCTTGTACAAGAGACAAAGCAGCGCCGTAGTAAAATACCGTCTCACTTTGTTCAGAATCCCAAGTTTACGGGAAGCAGTTCTTATTACGCTCTCGATATAGTTCCGTTGATTTAGGTTGCTACGAACATTGATTCCAAGGATGCTGAGACTATCCTGCATTGTTAAGGGACTGCTCTGAAGAGTGGGATAGGATAGGAAAGGTGACACCTTAGCAGAGAATACACACACCTGTGTTTTCTTAGCGTTAAACTCGACAAGATTGCTGGCACCCCTTTTGGAAATGCGGTCCAGGACCCCGTCGAGCTCAGTAACGAGAAGATTTCTCTTTTCCTTGGTATCGGTCTGCTTTGCCGCAGATCACATAGATAGATAGATAGATAGATATTCTTTATTGCACAAAAAGAAAATACAAGCATGATACAACAACAACAGACAGTACAATAAGGCGGTCTTATCACTTGTAGCGATTTCTTCCAGACAACCTTTGGGTAGAAGAAAGAAATATCGTATTCGTAATAAGGGAAGGCAGTGCAAATCAGTTTAACAAATGAAATTGAGAATAGCAGAAATATACATATTTTATATATTAATAATATATCATAACATCATCATCGGCCCATTTAAGTCCCCACTGCTGGGGCACGGGCCTCCCTCAATCACATGAGGGGTAATTGCCATACTCACCACGCTTGGCAGACGGGTTGGCGAGGGTTTTGGTATAAATGCAGAGTTTTCCTTCTCTGGGTGCTGATGATCATGCCAGCAGCTTTACCTAAGTCGCCTTTTACGACACCTCGGTAAGAGTGAGGGTGGCCTATTCTACTCTGCCGGGGACCACACGGCCCCTATCATAACATAAATAATAATAAACAATACATACATACCTAAAAATATATACATAGATTATTTATAACAAAAATTCAATAAAAATATTTCTTATAGATAGGTATAAATGACCAAAGAGCAGACCACATAGGAAGAGACTAGGAAAAAACCGTGTACCTATTTATAGAGATAGGAAGTGAGTTTTGAGATCAGCTACTTACGCAGGATATTACACTGCTCAAGTGCACTATCTATTCCCTTGCCCTCATATTCCGATGGGACACCAGTGCGACACGACCGGAAAGTGAGCGAGCGCGAGAAAACAAAATATTCTCTCGGCTCTGAATTAATTTTATCTAAAAGACAGCATCTCAACTTATGGGGCGGGTCATTACATTCCCTCTAATATGGTTGAGTGAAATGATGGCTGACATATACGTCATACTTGTGAACAGGTGCCACCTTTGGGGACTGGTCCGCTTCGGTTTGCCTCATATTTAGCTTTTAATTTGCTTCATTCTATTTTGTTTTGCATTAAACTGTATGACTTGGTATGGAGGATGAGGATAATAAACCATTGTAAAAAAGTTGACGATTAAAAAGAGTAACTGGCGAGTTTCTTGCCGGATCTTCTCGACCAGAAACAACTTCCCGAGCTTGATTGATATTGCTTGACATGCATTCAAAGACATTAACAAACTCCTTAATAACAATTGACGATCCACTATGCAATGACCTTTATCTAAATTTAGCTTCCTTTAAGCTCTTATTCCATGTTCAAAGGAAACGGAACTTTACCTTAATAAAACTAAGTTACCATTTTTAAGATTTGTCCAACAGCTGTGACAACATGTTTAGAAGTTAAAGCAAATGAATTTGAATTCTAATATTAAGTCGACGGGGTTTCATATTTCTTGGCAGAAAACATTAAAGTATTTGTGTTATTTTTAGCGCTGAAGAGAAAACGTTTCTAAAATAAATAGGTTAAGGTCTCATTTGGGTTCCGTGTATGGGTTGTGACCGGAATATTTCATTTAAGTGATGACGAGTGCAAGGGTCGGAGTGGCCGGGACGTGCGAGGTTGAGGGTGAAAAAGGCTGTAACATATTGTAATAATAGGCATCGTAGGTATACAGGGTGTATCGACAAACATTTTCGTCCCTTTAACCACGTCTTTAAGCGACCAATATGAACAAAATTTGTTCTAGGAAGTATCTAAATTCGTTAAAACCTTTTAGTCCGTGGGAGAGCCACGCTTCGGCATGACGCCACGGCCTCACAGAAAACAGGCGTGAAGTGGCACTGTGCTGTGTTCCACTGCGTGAGTGAAACCGGGATCCGTCTGGTCGTCAGAAAAAAGAAAAAAATATTCGACTCCACATTAGTGCAAAAAGATCTGTTAATATGAATTTTCATGCGAATTCCAGAAACTCATAGAAAGAAAAATAATTACATTTAATATTACTCAAAATGGGTTAGTAAAAAAGCTGTTCATCATCATCATCATCATCAGCCCATTAAAGTCCCCACTGCTGGGGCACGGGCCTCCCTCAATCACATGAGGGGTAATTGCCATACTCACCACGCTTGGCAGACGGGTTGGCGAGGAAAAAAGCTGTTAAAGGGAATTAAATGTCTTTTTTTGCTAAAGAACACTTGTAACACCAACAAGTGTTTTCTACTTCGTACAATCCGGGGTCTTTTAGGCGGGGCGTGAAACGGCATCTCAGCAGGCCATCAGGGTGAGGATGGCAGACACAATGGGTACTTTGTTAGTTTCCGGACCGATGCGAACAGCACCAAACAGCTGCAAACAAAGAAAAGAGCATACTCCTTTTCAAAAAGGCTGGTACTCACTTACCATCAGGTAATACGACTGCTCATTTACCCGAATCATAAAAAAAAATGGCCTCCAGTACCCTCTGAGATGTGGGTCACAGGGTGATGTGGCGATGCAACGGATGTCGGTTCTTAACTGCTTGATTTATTGGAAAAAATAGGGTTTTTTAGTATTGTTAAAAGGTCAAAACATTGATAAATTTTTGTAACATATACCTTGTTTAGAAAGGCATCCGATAATTTTACTCTTGTACAGATAATGGAATAATAATTAAAATAATGTTATCTCTTATACGTCATCAGGTGATGACGTCGAGCCTCTCTACACCTCACTCATGCAGCGATACACAGCACAGACGCTGGCACACGCCGGTTTTATTTGAGGTCTTGGTCGTGATGGCCCTTTCCTGCCAAAGCGTGGCATGCATGTCTCCCGATATACCCTGTATATTTGAAGACTAGCTGGATGCTTTTGAACGCCCAAAGTTTTTGAAATGATGTAGTCGACGTGTCGAACTGTTCTGATCGTTTGTCAAGATGTTACAAGGATTAAGACGTTAAGTTCCAGGCGCAGCAGGTTGGAATTGCATTTGATAGGGAAGCGCTGAGAATGAATAGACTGGCCAGATGGTGAATTTGGGAGTCACATATTATTTTTCTTTCATCTTGGAAAGAATTTCTTTTTTATAAATAATATCCCGGAGATATCTTGCCAATGTAAGGAAGTAAGAAATAATTTATTTGGCAAAATAAAGATACAAGCCTATCATGCAAAAAAAAGATCGGATAAATACAATACAGTTCAAGATATGAAACTTATAACTCATTTCTGCCAAATATGCGCCCGCTCAGCATATTACCCTGGTCTTCCTGATCTGGCCGGCCAGGGCGCTGATTTTGAGCGGGACCTACTTTAGGAGCCACGCACCAGCTCCAAACTGACAATATCAGAAGTAAGCAGACCCGCAACTCAATTAGTAGCATATAATAGTACCAAGGATGTCATAGCATATAATAGTACAATCTCAAGTTACTTATTGAGAATAAGTGGGTAATCACTCAATAAAACACCGGTGTTTTGCGGTTCATCGACCTACTGATTCTACCGATACCACTCTAAACATAACCGCGAGTTTTGAGACTCCATTTAGGTCCAAGCAAGTTGTCCAAGTTGTCACGTGACAACTCACTCGACACACAATAGAAAGAAAGAAAGAAAAGAAAGAACCTTGTTGAATGTTCATTGTTAAATTATTTATTTTGACCATCAAAATAAATAATTTAACAATGAACATTCATTAGAAAACATAGGTAAGGTAACATCGACACATTAAAACAACAGACAAAGGTGAGTACGAGAACAGACGATAGGTAGGTAAATACACAGTTATATAATAAAAATATTCTAAATAAGTAGGCGTGTGTGAAGTGTGAGGTCAATCAGGTCCTGGCCTCAGCATGGTGCTGCCACGACAGAAATGCCGCGGCAGCGCTGGTATTCTGGCAGGACCTGTTGTGAGTGACGAACGTGTAAATGAATAACCATAAATAAATAAATACTAATGTACATAAATAAATGATAATGTGAGATAGAATTACTAGATAGAACGAAAGAAGATAGAATTATAACTAACTTATTTATAAAAGCGACAGTGGCGCCATCGATTGTTTCATAACGTCAAAGTTGACATACGAAATGACGAAATGATTAAAAAAAAACTATTAGGGAAAAAAACAAAATTGACAGTTTTATCCAATCAGTGGTTTTATTTGACAATAGGTGCAAAAAAGTACATTGCAAATTACAATGAATTGCAACAATATAGTTATCTGTGATTATGATTATGCACATCTTAGGTTGTGAATAGCAGTGTTAAAAACGATGCAAGTCACTTTGCGGCACTTCACTGCACATTTACTAAAACCACTAGAAACGAATTAAAAACCTACTAAACCCCCTGCAGTTCTCTGTCAATGCCCGTAATGGAGAGTTATCATGGTGAAACAGTAAGCAGTCGACTTTCACGTCCCTGTCTGGTCAGGGCTTACCTGTACATAAGTCATAGGTAATTCTTCTTCATATCAGATAGGAAAATCGTCCTATGCAATCCTGGCATTTGTACTGACACAACAAGCGATAGTGGGCTACCTCAGGGGATTTGATAATGACTAGGGTCAAAAGTAACCATCTGGGCTTCTAGAAGAACGTATGTGTCACACTTACACGTACAGTACACGTACTTTTAATCTCATTCTATTGAAAAAACTTCTGTTTAACATTTTTTTCTACGACAACTTGTCTTGTCAGTGCCTGTAATTTTCAATTTTCCGCGTAAATAAATTCTAGAGAGTTTCATTCCGGTGGCAAATTGACAGTGCACTCCACAGCTGACGATTTAGAAATTTTTTCAACTGGAATTGGAAAATATTTCGCTCTTTCCAGTTTGTTCTTTTATTCGCTTTTGAAATTAAAAAGTTTGGAACAGCAGATTGCCAAAATTTTCATGAGGATAATTTAATAGCTACTATCCTGGGATCACTTTATTGTCGTTTCAGTATCAAACTGGAGTTAATTTCAAATATATAATAATAAATAAGGCGTTGGTAGTCTTCCTACCAATAATAGAATAGACTACAAGTTAAGTCTGTAAGTAACAGATTTTTGATTATCCGGGTAGCGTATTTGGTAGTGACCCTGCCTCAACGCTCAAGGATGTGGTTTCAATCGTAACCCTGGGCAAACATTCGTATGATGAACACTTGTGTTTATTCAGTGTCTGTCATCGTCATCATCGTCAGCCCATTTACGTCCCTACTGCTGGGGCACGGGCCTCCCTCAATCACATGAGGGGTAATTGCCATACTCACCACGCTTGGCAGACGGGTTGGCGAGGGTTTTGATATAAATGCAGAGTTTTCCTTCTCTGGGTGCTGGTGATCATGCCTGCAGCTTTACCTTAGCCGCCTTTTACGACACCTCGGTAAGAGTGAGGGTGGCCTATTCTATTCTGCCGGGGACCACACGGCTTAACACGGCACAGTGTCTGTATGTAATATTATATGTATTTAAGTATTCGATTTTTAATTCTTGTGTTGCCTGATATCCGTTTCATAAGTGCTTAAGGCCGCGACGATGCTAGCGCCGCCAAGTGATTTATATTGGCTGTGGCGAATATTTTTTTTTCCTAAAAAGTAATAATTTCTTCCCACAATTAACGCTAAAAGTGATTGCTAAAAGTGGCCATTTTTAGCAATTATGTAAATTAATTTTAATTACAGAAAGAAATGGTTACATAAGTTTGTTTTGTTTGTTAATAATATAATATAATACATTTATTTCGGACAAAATATACAAACAGAGTGGTTAGTAGTAATCCTATATGCTAATTTATTTATTTATTTGGAAACAAACAGTCATTTACAAACTTTGCACAAAAATATGATTAATAATAGACTTACAGTTTCACTAATTGCAAATATAATTAAATTAGAACTATCATGCTTTACGAATCTCGTCGGTATGCAAATATTTTATTAGTCAGTCTACTTTTAGAGTCAAACTGGAATGCTAATTAAATATTACAATGAAATTACAATTAGAATACAATAAAAATTAAAATTAAAATGTCAAAATGATAATTAAGAAATTTGGAAATCATTCAAGTAGGTATCAAGCCTCAAAGTATTCCTTAATAGTTTAGAAACACTTGTCCATCAGCCACTTACGAAATTCTTTTTTGAATAGTTTTAACGGCATACGCTGAATGTCTTGGGGAATTCTATTGAAGATTTGATGGCCATTACATAACAGTACATTACATTTCTGTTATGTCTACAAGTTGGAACGGAAACCTCCGTGTTCGTCCCACTTACACTTGATTCATCTACCTACGTTCTTGGTCATTATTTTTATGTATGCAGAATGCTGCCCCGTTGGTCTAGTGGTTTAAGTACCAGGCCGTGATGTCGGGGTCCTGGGTTCGATTCCTGGGTCGAGCAACAACTGTGTTCCGAATTTTTCTAACATAGCTCGGGTTTGTGACCACCATTCCTACATTAGGCAAAGCGTGGTGATTAAGCCTAATCCCATCATAGTAGCGTGTAAACGAAACACGTATTCCAAGCAACTGTTTTAATTGACATAGGAGATTAGAAAAATACAAATATCAAGAACCATAAATATCAAAAAGGAGGTTTGTTGCTGGTCGCCAACATAGCGATTACTTGATTTTTATGATGGAGGCTTTTGCCCTGCAGTGGGATAGTTACACCTACTACCTAGTAAACTACTACAATAAAAAGTAAAAAGAACTTTTGTAGTGTACAAAAGTTCCTTTTACTTTCCTCTAAGTCTAGAACTTTTAACTATCTCGCCTGCTATAGCTCTCACAGTCCAACATAGAAACAAAAGTCTAAGTTTCTTTATTACCAATTAAGTAGCGTACGTTTCAAGCGATTAAAACGCCCGGGCAATAGAGATGGGGTTGAAGTTTCAGTACGGCTGGTCCACAGGTTAAAGGTCGCTCAGCGGGCTATGGAACGAGAAATGCTTGGCGTCTCTCTCCAAGATCGAATCCGAAATAAGGTGATCCGGCAGAGAACCAAAGTCATCAACATTGCTCACCGGATTAACAAGCTTAAGTGGCAATGGGCTGGCCATACAGAACCGACCACCGATGGGGTAAACGAGTTGTAGAGTGGAGACCGCGTCTTGGCAAATGTAATGTAGGGCGCCCTCTGGCTAGGTGGGGGGACCATCTGCGCAGGATGGCTGGCAAGAGCTGCATGCGAGAAGCCATGGATAGATTACTGTGGCATGGATAGATTACAGTGGCGAACAATTAGAGAGGCTTACGTCCAGCAGTGGACTTCGATAGGCTGATGATGATGATGATGATGAAGTTTCCACCACAAGGGACAGTGAAAACAATTGAGCCCCTCATCTAAATACTTTTCAGTTTTTTTTATAAATACTATAAGCAAAATCTTGACCATGATCTCACCTGACGGAAAGTGGCGATGAGGTAGGATGTAACGCGTTCGCCTAGAAGACTCCTGTTCAATCTTGCCTCAAAGATGTCCAGATTGTAGTGATCCGGAAAAACAGAACTTGGCAAGGAGTTCCATTCCTTAGCTCCGCATTATGAATGTGGAAGCGATCGCTTAGTGTGGATAAGGGGTAAGCCAACGCTTCGGCATGAATGGGGTGGCTCGACCTGAGTTATATGATGGCCACACAGAAAACCGGCGTAAAGCTGCACTCTGCTGTGTTTCGCTGCGTGAGTGAGGGTACTTTAGGCCCAATCCGAGTGAAAGGGGGGTTTAAAGGTTGGCAGCGCAATTGTGACTCCACTGGTGTCGCGGGTGTCGATGGGCGGTGGCAATGGAATGGAAATGCTAATCGAAAAAATGCCAACATTCGCTGTTGTCAGAGCGTTTTGCCCTCATATCTTAGAACTTACATGGTTTCGCATAATACAGTTTCAGATCAATTCTTGGTACCTCTTTAACAAAAATATAGATTTTTTAGTAAGAAGTGCTAGTTTGGGACTAGGACTTAAGGTCCACGAAGATACTAGAGTCGCCAAGTGATTTATATTGATTGTGATGAAGAGGAGACCTTTTTAATACTTTTATACTTTCCTGTAAGTATTCGTTGAAGTATATTTATGTGAAAATGTCTCTTAATCGTCACAATCAATATAAGTGATGAAAATATTTTCATCGCGGTGTCAGCTTAAGGGTTTCGCCCATTTTTTTTCGTATGAAATAATTGCATACTTTTGTTCTATGATAAGGCGACCCTTGGTGGGTTTATATATTGAAAAGATCATCATCATCCTCCTGCCCTTTTCCCAGGTTATCTGGGATCGGCGCAGTATGTTTTCCTTTTCCATACGACCCTATCTTTCGTCATCGAATCATCCACCCCTTTTTCCAACATGTCATTCTTCACACTATCCATCTCTTTTTCGGCCGTCCTCTGTTCCTCCACCCACTTACATTTAAACTCATCACTTTTTTGGTAACATGTTCTTTCCCTCTTCTCATTACATAATATTCTCCTACCGATTACGGGTACGGCGGCCAATCTCAACGATCAGCCATTTAAGCCGAATATATTATAGTGCTCAAATGTATGCGCAAACACAAGTGCACTCTCTATTCCCTTACCCCCTCATATTCGATTGGGACCACTACTGTGGACACGACCGCGCAGAGGGGAATCGGGCGCAGGGGGCGCAGGACCAATGGCTAACGTGCTTTCCGAGGCAAAGGGGTTACAAGAACCGCCAACTCCAGGACCCGGCTGCCTCTATGAATTTCGTACCCCCCCCCCCCCCCCCCCCTGAAAACTTAAGTACAAATTTTTGGCCCGACCCGGGGATTGAACCCGGGACAAATCTCATTACATAGCCATACCAGGAAAGACGATTTGCCTTCAATTTCATTTTCCTGCAATTATATATTGAAAGATTATAGGAAATTACAAACACAGTTTTAATTCCCTGCCCTTTTCCCATCTCTACTTTCCCTGCCCTGCTCTTAATTCTCTGCTTGGACATTTTCAATCGTGCCGCAGTTAATTTAATTCACAACTTTTTCCCAGAAGTTGTGAAGTTAGGAAGTTGTTTACCAACTGCAAACGTACCTCTTCAGAGTGCTCCAATGAGTTTGGTGAACATGTGTTTTGAAAACCTAAAATCTTAAGGAAGAAAAAAATAAAAGATACCTACTAGAAAGTGAACCAGAGTGATTTAAACCGTATGTCTTACGTGCTATAGAACAAATTGGATTTTAAGAGTTACTCTTAATCAGTTATAAGTTAGTTACATGTAACGCGTTTTCAACAAGCCGCAGACCAGTTTCATGTGACAATATCCCCCAACCGATTTCGGCTAAGGTGGCTAATCTTAATCTACGATCAGCCACTAACGCAGGATATATTATAGTGCTCAAGTGTGTGCGCAATCACAAATGTACTCTCTATTCCCTTGCCTTCATTCCGATTGGACAGTGTGACACGACCGGAGAGGGATCGGGGCGCAGGACCAACAGATTTCAACGTGCTTTCCGAGGCACGGGGGTACAAGACCGCCAACTTCCAGACTGCCGGTCAGCCCGACCGGCCGTTTGCTTTAAAGAGCGTCGCACTACCCACTGCGCCTACGCAGTCGAGGTGTTTCATGTGATAGGTGGCAAACTAGAAGACGGATCACCTGTTGGTAAGCGATCGCCGCCGCCCATAGACAAAAGTGAAGGCACAAGTGCGCTGCCAACCTTTATACCCCCCTTTCTCAAGACTGGGCCTCCAGTACCATCTCACTTAAGCGAAAGAGAGCACAGATACTGCTTCACGCTGGTTTTCTGTGAGGCCGTGGTATCACCCAGTCGAGCTGGGCCCATTCATGCCGAAGGGTGTATCTACCACCAATTGTCACGTGGAAAGCCTCACGGTCTTCTACCGGATTCATTGGAAGTGAAGTGTCTGGACGTTTTGCATAATCTAATCCGCCCAAGCCCATTCCATCATCGGACGATAAGGCGCGACGAGGGTGTTTATCCATAATAATATGTTGTTGACTTACCCCTTATCCGCACGAAGGGATTCGCTTCCACATTTATAATAGCTGCCTTGTTGGCGTCAGCAGGTAATGCATCGTACTTTAAAGCGACGGCTGCGCATAGGGGTCCCGAGTTCGATGCCCCTCTGGCCAAAATATGTGCCTGAGTTTTTCTTTTAAACAATTCTCAGTGTCAGCGCGGAGTCTGAAAGTTGGAGGTCTATTACTCCGGTGCCTCGGAAAGCACGTTAAGCCGTTGCTCCTGCGCCTGATCCCTCTCCGGTCGTGTCACACTAGTGTCCAATCAGATTATGAGGATAAGGGAAAAGAGAATGCACTTGTGTCTGCGAACACACTTGAGCACTATAATCCTGCGTAAGTGGCTGATCGTCGAATTTAGCCGTCCGTAGCCGAAATCAGTTGGAGGATAATATTTATCCGTACGAAGGGATTCGCTTCCACATTTATTTATGCTGACGCTGAAAATTGGAGCTCATTGACAAGTTATGTTTTTCCTGACCACTACCAGTATATTTTAATTTAAATTTAATAATTTATTTCAATGCACAAGCAAGAAAGAAATGACACACAACATTATAAATATAACAAGTATTTGTGCCTAGCAAGAATTCAGCATAAAAAAACAACAGGCGTTTCCATACTAGGCTAAGCCTGTATCTTGGAAACCAGAGAACAGTCTTAGGATTCCGAGTTCTTGCAATCACCAAATAAACATAAGAAAATAATTAAAATAAAATAAAAACAACAAAAAGAAATGTTTAGTATTACTTACAATGCAATAGAATTGAACCCAGGACCTAGAAACATCAACGTGAGATTTTTTCAGTACTTTAAGATATTCTGGACATCTTTAAGGCAAGTCTAAGGAAGTTGCCACACTGGCGGATTGCGGGGGTTTTCAAAGCGGAGCGACAACGCAGCACCGCATCGGGGCTGCGCAGCGTTCACGCTGCGGATGCGCAACGTATGGGCGACGCATTCGCCGTGGAGATAAGTATGTACGTCATTGTTGTTTTGTCGCGGTCACGTAGAAACACGCCGGCGAATTCGCATTTGAAAACGCTCGCAATTCACCAGTGTGGCAACTCCCTAAACAGGCATCTAATAAAAAAATACGTTCCACTAGTACACTCCACTTGACGTGTCTGTGTGTGTGTGTGTGTATGTGTTTGTGTGTGTCTGTGTGTCTGTCTATGGCATCGTAGCATCCCGAACAAATGCACCGATTTTGATTTTGTTTTTTTTTTGTTTGAAAGATGAATAAGAAGGGAGTGTTCTTAGCTATGTTGGATAAAAATCGATCCAAGTTGGCCGCCGTCACAAAGATTTGGATTTTATGTTTTAACACAACTCCCACAATACGGGTATCATATAAAAGGGCTTGAGTAGCAGAATATACTTAATTGTGAAAAAATTCAAATCCAAGATGGCCGCCGTCAGAAAATGACGAATAACCTATTTGTTGTTACAACTGCCTCAATATAGGTATCAAATGAAAGAGCTTTAGTTGTGTCGGGAAGTTTTTTTAAATTTTCAATTTAATTTCATAAGATATTTCTGTCCCCTATTTAAATTTCAATCTTATCCGCACCAGATTTTTTATTTGGGAAACATACAATTACATTTGACTTATAGTTTAAAACAAATACAAAACAATACAGAAATCAGTAAAGTTCCCCAGTCAGTATTTAAACATAAACTGAGCATAAGTTACATGTACAGGCACAAATATATGGCAAGTAAAGTTAAACACATTTGACAAGTAGGTAAGTAATCCAAATGAATTAAATAATACAATACTAATAAAGGCAATTCAAATACCTCGTTAAATTTAACGGACCCGTTTGGAACAGTGGTAGTGAACGCTGCCTTTGGTCCAAGGGTTGCGGGTTCGATCCCCGCTACAGTTACCAAACATTTGTGTAGCATGAACATCTCTGTTTGTATTGTCTGGGTGTTTTATATGTATATCAAAGTATGTAGTTACAAAGAAAAGTATTATATGTATATATTTGTAATCCCACTGTTGATTCTGATATCCGTAACACAGGTGCTTGAGCTACCTATCTCGGAGTCAGATCAATGTATGTGATGTTGTGGAATATAATTATATATTTATATTTATTTAATTTAGGACTCTAATAGAGCAAGTCTAATCTCTTATTGTAAGCACAAATCCCATTATAATATTATGTTATTATGAAGACGAATTATAATATAATGAAGATGTTAAAAAACATACAGCATGTTTAATATAATCCAGGGTGTGTTGCAGATATTGGAAAGGTCTTCAGAAAGGCGTTACGTGTCATATGTTACACCAATGAATTGTAAACAAAAAGGAGCCCGAGACGTGCAGTGTCTATGAATATTTGCTTTAAACAGAAAGTATTTTTGGTAACAGAATTACGTCGTGAATCTCAACAGGGTTTGAACTCTGACAAAGTTGTTTACACTTTCTATAAGACCACAGAATTATACGTAGTTGACATCCTCAACTGTATCACCGCACGTGCTTTGGGTAGGTATGTATTTATTTCTTCTTTCTTTCTTTTTCTTATCTATTCCTTTATTCTTAAATACCTGTAACGTTACGTTTATTTTGTCACTTTTCTTTCTTCAAAAGATGTACCTATAATTAGTTTAGTGTTAGAATAACAAAATAAGTAACCTATTTTTTTGTATTAAGCACGATTAGGCTATGTATACTTTTTATGTGTTATCTTATGTAAGTGACATCTGTCTTTATGAGTTATAGGTACATTTCAAAACAAAACTGTTTACCCACAGTCAACCAATCTCAATCAATCCACCTTATTTTGCACTTAACTCTGTTTCCGATAGGATTTACTGGACCCGATCAATCGACCTGAATACGTGCAATGCAAACACAAAACGGAGGTTAACGCTCTCAGTTCACGGCTTAGCACAAATGCAGCAATTAACAAAGATGTGTTATCAAACCCTCAACTGAAATCCAACCTAAAGTTTTACCAATAAAACCGAAATTCCTTAACAGGCAATCACGGAACAATGAGCATTCCAACCCCGTCACAGTTTAAAATTTAAACAATAATGAACTTTAATGGGCAAGCGATAAAGTGGGAAATTCTGGCAAAAGATTCATCGAATGCATCTAGGGCAATTGAATTTGAGTCGTAATACTATAGGTATTGATTGATTTTTGCGAATGAACTTTGAATGCATGTTCATTAGAGTCAGTGTAATTACGTTTGAATAAAAACTGTTTACAAAACGGTGCATGTGAGGGAAGTTTTTCAATTTAAAGTTAGTAATGTTCAATGAATGGGTAGTGCGATGCAATTTGTTTGAAGCAAGCAGAGGAAAAACAATAAAACGACAAAGTTTAACTCCAAATGGTATTTATTTTGAGCCTCATAATAAAAATTTTAATAGTTTTTTTTTTGTTCTTATGTGATAGGTGCAGACGAGCAGACGGACGGACGGGTAGCGATTGCCGCCGCCCATGGACACCCGCGACCCCAGTGTTGACTTCACATGGTGTCGCTCTACACTCCACGAAGTGCGCTGCCAACCTTTAAACTCCATTGGCTTAAATCGGGCCTCCGGCACCCTCACTCACCCAGCGAAATACAGCACAGTGCTGCTTCACGCTGGTTTTCAGTGAGGCCGTGTTATCACTCCGGTATGTTAATTTATCCACCTCATGTCTTATCTCTAAATTAAGAACTCAAAGACAAGCACATTTTCACGAGATTTATATAATTAAGGGTATTTGGGTGTCTTTAAGTCGAGAGTGAATAGGCTTCTTCTGGGTAAGCACGCTACATGTTAGACCTTATTGTCACTTTCATCAGGTGAAATGAGGTCAAGTGCAAACCCATTTAATATAAACAAAAGGTTTTCGCGTGTGAAAAATCCGCTAGATGGAGTAATATAGGAGTGAGGTCCATATACAATGTGATTGGTTATTTTTAAACGTAATCTGTCAATTATTTTTTTTATGATAAAGGTGGCAGACGATCAGACGGATCACCTGATGGTAAGCGATTACCGCCGCCCATGGACGCCTGCAACACCAGTGGTGTCACAAGTGCGCTGCTTACCTTATAACCCGCCCTCCTCTTGGATTGGGCCTCCGGTACCCTCACTCACGCAGCGAAATACAGCGCATGCACTGCTTCACGCCGTTTTCTGTGAGGACGTGGTGTTACTCCGGTCGAGCCGGCCCATTCATGCCGAAGCGTGGCTCTCCCACTGATAAATCAAAATGTCAATTTGACAAACTAAACAACCAATGCGGTTGATATTCACTAGATGGCGGAACAGTACGCCATCTAGTGGATTTTTCACACGCGAAAACCCTCAACATCCTCATCTTAGCGTGTTAGTTCCCGGTTGCCTCCAAAGCTGTCGCTTTAGAGCCCAGGGTACGCTTAGATTATAAATTTAGGATTTCGGGGCCCTGGATCCCAATATTCGGGAATTTTTGATATGAAAAAACATGGCGGATGTCGCATGAAATCCATACAAAAACTATGTTTTAGTTATATATGTCGTATTTGTATTTAATTCATATTCGTATTTGACATTTAATTTATAATTTGACATTTAATTTATAATTTAATGTAATTTATAATTGACATTTAATTTATAATTTAATATAATTTAATATTTAATTTAATTTATAATACTTCATTTGTCTATTGTTGTGTTAATTAACTCTTGAGCTTTTAGACATACATCATTTTGGACTACAATCTCGTTATGTACAATTTCATGCTACTAAAATAAGTCTCATTGATTGTAATCTGTTTTGTGTTCTATGATAATAAATAAATAAAAAGTATGATGATCAATGTCACGAGGGCTCCAGGAGCCCAGTTCTCGTGCTCGTGACCTTTATTTCCATACGACATATATCACTAAAACATAGTTTTTTTGTATAGTTTTCAGTTGATATCCGCCATGTTTTTTTTTATATCGAAATCCCGAGAATTGAGCTCCAGGAGCCCAATTCTCGTGCTCGTGATATTTTGAAAACATGGCCGATATCACCTGAAACCCATATAAAAAAACTATATTTTAGTGATATATGTCGTACGATAATAAATGTCCCGAGCACGAGAATTGGGCTCCGGGTAATTACTATAAGCGACTGCCGTGTAATCTTCGCAACCATAAACAGGGGAACCGGAACAATTGTATCATGGTTACACGTCCCAGAAACTATCTGAAACATGCAGGTTTGCTCACAACCGCCAAGTAAATATAAGTCCATATATTACGTCCATATATTTGAAATATCTAGAAGTACATGCTTGGATGACCCCCGGCGGAAGGCGAGTTCCGAACCACTGAGCTCTTAAAACTGGCCAAGTTCACTTTTTTTTGTAATAGGTGGCAGACGAGCAGATGGATCACCTGATGGTTAGCGATTGCCGCCGCCTATGCGCGACTACAGTGGAATCACAAGTGCGCTGCCAACCTATAAACCTCTCTTTCCCCCATATTGGGCCTCCAGTACTCCAGTACTCACGCAGCGAAATACACCACAGTGCTGCTTCACGCCGGTTTTCTGTGAGGCCGTGTTATCACTTCACGGCAGTTGAGCCGGCCCATTTATGCCAATTCATATTAATTTATCCACCTCATGTCTTATATCTAAATTAAGAACTCAAAGACAAGCACATTTTCACGAGATTTATATAATTAAGGGTATTTGGGTGTTTTTAAGTCGAGAGTGAATAGGCTTCTTCTGGGTAAGTACGCTACATCTTAGACCTTATTGTCACTTTCCATCAGCTGAAATGAGGTCAAGTGCAAACCCATTTAATATAAAAAAGGGTTTTCGCGTGTGAAAAATCCGCTAGATGGAGTAATATAGGACTGAGGTCCATATACAATGTGATTGGTTATTTTTAAACGTGATCTGTCAATTATTTTTTTTTATGATAAAGGTGGCAGACGAGCAGACGGATTACCTGATGGTAAGCGATTACCACCACCCATGGACGCCTGCAACACCAGTGGTGTCACAAGTGCGCTGCTAACCTTATAACCCCCCTTCCCCTGGATTGGGCTTCCGGTACCCTCACTCACGCAGCGAAACACAGCGCATGCACTGCTTCACGCCTAGTTTTCTGTGAGGACGTGGTGTTACTCCGGTCGAGCCGGCCCATTCATGCCAAAGCGTGGCTCTCCCACTGATAAATCAATATGTCAATTTGACAAACTAAACAACCAATGCGGTTGATGTTGGACCTCAGTCCAACAGTACGCCATCTAGTGGATTTTTCACACGCGAAAACCCTCAACATCCTCATCTTAACGTGTTAGTTCCCGGTTGCCTCCAAAGCTGTCGCTTTAGAGCCCAGGGTACGCTTATATTATAATTTAGGATTTCGGGGCCCTGGATCCCAATATTCGGGATTTTTGATATGAAAAAACATGGCGGATGTCGCATGAAATCCATACAAAAAAAATATATTTTAGTTATATATGTATTTGTATTTAATTCATATTCGTATTTGACATTTAATTTATGATTTGACATTTAATTTATAATTTGATATAACTTATAATTTAATTTTATATTCAATTTAATTTATAATACTTCATTTGTCTATTGTTGTGTTAATTAACTCTTGAGCTTTTAGACATACATCATTTTGGACTACAATCTCGTTATGTACAATTTCATGCTACTAAAATAAGTCTAATTGATTGTAATCTGTTTTGTGTTCTATGATAATAAATAAATAAAAAGTATGATGATAAATGTCACGAGGGCTCCAGAAGCCCAGTTCTCGTGCTCGTGACATTTATTTCCATACGACATATATCACTAAAACATAGTTTTTTTGTATAGTTTTCAGTTTATATCCGCCATGTTTTTTTTCATATCAAAATCCCGAGAATTGAGCTCCAGGAGCCCAATTCTCGTGCTCGTGATATTTTGAAAACATGGCCGATATCACCTGAAACCCATATAAAAAAGCTATATTTTAGTGATATATGTCGTATGATAATAAATGTCCCGAGCACGAGAATTGGGCTCCGGGTAGTTACTATAAGCGACTGCCGTGTAATCTTCGCAATCCATAAACAGGGGAACCGGAACAATTGTATCATGGTTACACGTTCCAGAAACTATCTGAAACATGCAGGTTTGCTTACAACCGCCAAGTAAATGGTAGAATTACGTCCATATATTTGAAATGTCTAGGAGTACATGCTCGGATGACCCCCCGCATGGAAGGCGAGTTCCGAACCACTGAGCTCTTAAAACTGCCCAAGTTCACTTTTTTTTGTAATAGACGAGCAGACGGATCACCTGATGGTTAGCGATTGCCGCCGCCTATGGACTCCTGCGACACCAGTGGAATCACAAGTGCGCTGCCAACCTTTAAACCTCTTTTTCCCCCGTATTGGGCCTCCAATATCCTTACTCACGCAGCGAAACACAGCACAGTGCTGCTTCACGCCGGTTTTCTGTGAGGCCGTGGTATCACTTTGGTCGAGCAGGACCATTCATGCACTGTTTAACATTTCATCGCTCTACAGATTCTGCTAAGACCCTTCTTTACAAAACGCAAGTCTTAAGAACTTCCGGACTCGTCTTCCTCCTTCTGAAACTAAGAATTTTTTGACAAAAAAGCTCTGTTACAAGTTTGAGGCTGACCCGATCGAACTCGGGACTCCAAGCGCATCCGTTGCTTCAAATTGCGACTCAATACCCACTGCGCGAACGACATATAAAAACACAAACAAATAATTGAATTGCATAATCTCATACGATGCCTTTGAATTCAACCAAAAGAATCTGAACATACAAATAAACATAGCAAAATATAACTTTGCAAACTTCGTTCTTTCTTTTCATGTAACACCCAGGAGTATCAGAAATTCTTCACCCTAATCCGTTCAACCATACAATGTTTTGCGTATCTAACACGACTCCGAACATTCAATTCGACATAGAAACTTCTCGGCCAAGTTTTGACCCGTATTGCTATTCATGTAAGAACCATTCAAATGTGCTAGCTAAGCAAGAGTACGTTGGCTTAATGTATGGTTTAAATTTGAATTATTTAGCGGACTTGAAAGTCAGCTGTAGAATATTTTTGTTAGTTAGACTGGATTTCTAGCATACGTCAGGACTGCGAGAGCATATAAAGTTCATTCGCGTTGAGAAAATAGCGACAATCAGTGCTAATGCTGTTTATTTATAGACGACCTGTTTGGAACACTGGTAGTGAACGCTGCCTTCGGTCCAAGGGTTGCGGGTTCAATCCCCGCACAGTACAAACATTTGTGTGCATGAACATGTCTGTTTGTATTGGTCTGGGTGTTTTTCATGTATTATAAGTATTATAATGTATCAATACGGGGATTAACATGATATTTATTAGGTATGTGAAACAACATCGTGTACTCACATATTTGGCTCGACGTTTCGGCTACGTTACAGCAGCCGTGGTCATGAGCGGACTAGTGGACGAGTGGACCAGCCAAATATGTGAGTACACAATGTTGTTCCATATAATAAATATCGTGTTAATCCCCGTATTGATACATTATAGTTATTATGCAACGCGAAATTCTAAAAAAAACAAATATATTTATTTATTTACAAGAAAAGTATTATAATGTATATATTTGTAATCCCGCTGTTGATTCTGATATCCGTATCACAGGTGCTTGAGCTCAAGCACCTGTGTAACGGATTGTGTGTTAGGTAGCTACCTATTTCGGAGTCAGATCAATGCATGTGTTGTTGTAAATTATTTATTTATATTATTTATTATTTATTTATTTATACTGGACCAAAATTGAATTACGATGATGATTCTGTCATAGCTTACTATATTTGAGTCGTTCTTAGAAGTTACAAATCAACATTTAACTTTTATATAACAGACTACAAATAATGAACCTATGTCCTTAATATTCGTTAATGTACTATTTTACAGATGGACTATTACATGATGTAAAATTTAATTAATAAATAATACTTTTTGATTGAAATGAACACCTCCGTCACGTCCCCCGAAATTAGTGCCATTCGGAGGCCCAATCTGGGGAAAAGGGAGTTTAAAGGTTGGCAGCGAACCTGTGACTCCATTGACGTCGCCGGTGTCTATCAGGCGATTCCGTGTGCTCGTCTGCCACCTATCACATAAAAAAAAAATTAGTCATAGTAATAAATAATACAGACAAAAATACATACAATCAGTTTTCAAAATACTATTTATATACCGCTCAAGTCTGTCCCTTGCCCCCCAGCCTGCTCATCCAGGTTTTGCTCCACATCCACGTCAGCCTCTTTGTCCCGGGGGAAGACTTTCTATCTTATTGTTGAACTTTGATTTACGGCACTGAAAACTCACTAAGCCCAGATTATTGAATACTTTACAATAGAGGCACGGAATAAAATAGAGGTAAAAATGAAAAGATTTTTTAAGCATGATAAAAATTAAATAAATTCATACAACATATCACACATTGACCTGATTCGGTACTAAGTAGTTACGCATATAGGACACCACAGGAATTAAAAATATGTATACTGAAATATTGCTTGTTTTTTTTTATACTTCGCGAATGTTTTTAGTGTTAATGTTTGTTTTCAACTTAACAATTTAACTGTAATAATTTTAGGTTTAAAGATATTTATCCTCATAAAAGGCAATATACAGTCACTTGCATGAGAACATTGCTTGCTTATAAAACTATATTTGTTTCGTTCGAGCTTAATCAAACAGGTTTTCTCAAATAAGAAAACAAAAACCCTATCAAAATTTTGAATTTCAAAAAATTGGAATTTCTTTTCGACTACATATTCGGCCAGTTTCGATTTAAAAACATTATCAGAAGCTTCACCTTTAATAATAAACGGACCTGGTTGTAAAGTTGTGCTCCAAAATTTTTGCTGCTCTATTTCAAGTTGGTTTTATAATAAATAAAACAAGTTTAAATAATATAAATTAATGTAATTACGTTCCGTACTTACCTGCCAAGCAATTCCTATAATAATAACACAGTTGACATCACTTTTATTACATCTAACATCACGTTACGTCACAACACGTCTCTAACTGGAGTACACAAAATGGAATCCCTACAACAATCGCTCATGGAAGTAAAGGAGATGTGTGCAGCACGTATGACGGAGTTCCAGGCCAGCTTGGAGCAGGCAGTGGCGACGGGATCTTCTGGACCCACTGTTGCTACGCTGCATACAGACTTCACTGCATTCCGAAGGTTTGTGGTATCCACTATAGAGAGCCTTCAAAAGCAAGTGGAAATACTCGCGCGTGAATGCGACAGGCTGGAGATGGCGGGAAGACGCAAGATTCTGCTTGTACATGGTGTTCCAGAAACCACGGCTGAAGACACAGGGAATGTTTTCCTCCAGACGGTGTCTCGCATGAAGCTGCCGCTCTCAAG
The DNA here is from genome assembly GCA_019059595.1 of Marasmia exigua. Taxonomy (NCBI): domain Eukaryota; kingdom Metazoa; phylum Arthropoda; class Insecta; order Lepidoptera; family Crambidae; genus Marasmia; species Marasmia exigua. Next base: position 22,560,475 of record CM032464.1, on the reverse strand, counting down.
GGATGTCTTATCTCGGTGCCAGCGGCTGGGCCGATCATCAAAAGACAAGCCAAGACCGCTTCTTGTCCAGTTCTGCCGGGTTGAGGATCGGAATCGGGTGTGGTATGCCAAGACCAATTTGAAGGGCACCGGAGTAACCGTCTCGGAGTTTCTCACAAGAGGCCGACATAACACGTTCCTGGAAGCGCGTAAACAAAACAACAAAGGTCTGGAAATTTCTTAAGTCAATCGGAATTAGAAAATCGCGTAGTGATTCTTTCCCAAAAGATATTAATATTAATCTTTTAAACAAGCATTTCTCTTCGTCTGCGGCCATTGATAGTGCTGTAAAAACTAACACTTTAAATCATCTGTCATCTCTTCCATTTCCGGACTACTCTCCGTTCGTCTTTAGTCAGTTACCTGATTGTGATGTTAAGAAGAACATATTGTCCATTGCATCTAACGCTGTCGGCAGCGATAGCATTAGCCGTAACATGATCTTACCCCTCCTTGACATCCTCACCCCCGTCATTACTCACATTCTTAACCACTCCTTGTCCACCAGTACTTTTCCTACTGCCTGGAAAGATGCTCAGGTCATACCACTTCCTAAGAAATCCAAGCCATCTTCTCTCTCCGATTACCGACCTATATCCATTTTACCATTCCTATCCAAAGTCCTCGAGAGAGTTATTCACCAACAGCTCAGCCGTTTCCTCTCTGAAAATCAACTCTTCAACCCGCTCCAATCCGGTTTCCGCCCATGTCATAGTACGGTTACTGCTCTCGTCAAGATTACTGATGACATACGCCATGGCAGGGACAGCAAACATCTCACAGTACTAGCTTTGTTGGACTTTAGTAATGCTTTCAACACCGTGGATTTTGACATCCTGCTTGGCGTGTTGCGTTCTATTAACATATCTCCAACAGTAATTGACTGGTTTCATAGTTATTTGTTTGGACGCCGGCAACGAATCCGTGCTGATGATGTTATCTCTGAATGGTGTGATATTAGCGCCGGTGTACCGCAGGGTGGCGTCTTGTCTCCTCTCCTCTTTGCAATTTTCATTAATAACATAACTCATAATCTTACTTCATCCTACCATCTCTATGCAGCCGACCTTCAACTTTATTCGCAGGGTAGTCTTGATAACCTTACAGACGTTGTACAGAACCTAAATGCGGACTTGCACCGCATTTCGGAATGGAGCAGCTCGTTCGGCCTCAAGGTCAACCCTGCCAAAACACAGGTGATGATAGTTGGTGGCCCGCGGTTGATTGCAAGGATTGACTGGTGGTCTCTGCCAGCTGTCACTTTTGACGGAGTCCATATCTCCTATAGCAGGAAAGTTAAGAACTTGGGTGTATTTATGGACGATTGTTTATCCTGGGATGCGCAAGTGGGAAAGGTCAGTAGAAAAATGTTTGCTTCAGCGGGCGCGATAAATAGACTGCGAAATTTCTTGCCGATACCTACCAAAGTTGCTCTTGTACAGGCTTTACTTTTACCTATTCTGGATTACGCAGATTGCTGTTACCTTGACCTCAGTGAAAAACTTCTCGATAAGCTCATCCGCATCATTTTTGGCTTACGCAAATATGACCATGTCTCTGAGTTCCGTGCACAGCTTAACTGGCTCCCCATTCGTCGGCGTCGCGACCTTCATGTCCTTTTTCTGTTATATACCGTCTTATTTAATCCTCTGGCTCCAGCTTATCTCAAAGAGCGATTCCAATTCTTGCAACCTGCCGACGGTCGAGAAATGCGGTCATGCCGCAAACTCCATCTTAGCTTCCCTCCTCATTCCTCAGAATCCTATTCACAATCCTTTACTGTTCAATCCATTCGTCTCTGGAACTCCTTACCCCTTCCAATCAGGAAATTACAATCCCTTCTTATATTCAAGTCCCGTGTCAAAACTCACTTCCTGTCTCTATAAATAGGTACACTGTTTTTTTCCTTGTCTCCTCTTCCTCCTCCTCCTTCCTCTCTTCCTTTTTTATGTGGTCTGCTCTCTGGTCATTTATACCTATCTATAAGAAATATTTTTATTGAATTTTTGTTATAAATTATCTATGTATATATTATTATTGGGTATGTATGTATTGTTTATTATTATTATGTAATGTAATAATATTAATATATAAAATAATGTATAATTCTGCCATTCTCAATTTCATTTGTTAAACTACTTTGCACTGCCTTCCCTTATTATTACGAATACGATATTTCTTTCCTCTACCCAAAGGTTGTCTGGAAGAAATCGCTACAAGCGATAAGACCGCCTTATTGTACTGTCTGTTGCTGTTGTATCATGCTTGTATTTTATTTTTGTGCAATAAAGAATATCTATCTATCTATATCTATCTCCTTCATACATTTTGTGCAGCAAAATACACGACGTATCTATGTATAATAGAATAGGCTTGTGTCCCATTTTTTTTCTTGTTGGTAATATAAGAAGCCCCTCAAAAGTCAAAACATCGGTGAAAAAATGGATTTGATAGCTTGGAGACTCTTCGAGATAGGACAATTTGAAAATCACTTAAAATAGACTTGCCCAAAACCCTCCATACAAACAGCAACGCTAAGCGTGACGTCAGCCCTCACTAGTTTGTGCGCATCGCGAGATAGCTTTGTTCGATAGCTATATAAAATAGTGCGTTTATGAAAATGGTTTTTTAACAAAATTTGCTATAAACATAGCTCCTTTTAACGATTCTTCAATCTTATTTAAAAAATCTGCCAATCTCTGACCTAGTACACACACAAGCCTATTACACCAAGATACTAAACAAACGCAAGTGTTCGATCATCACACGAATGTTTGACTAGGGTTGGGAACGAGTCCAACGACCTTTTTTTATGTGATAGGTGGCAGACGAGCAGACGCATCGCCTTGTGTTAAGCAATTGCCACCGCCCATAGACACCCACGGCACCAGTAAAGTCATAAGTGCGCTACCAACCTTCTAACCCCTCTTTCCCACGGATTCGGGCTCCGGTACCCTCACTCACGCAGCATCGTGCTGCTTCACGCTGGTTTTCTCAGAGGCCGTGATATCACTCCGGTCGAGCCGGTCCATTCCTGTCGGAGCTTGACTCTCCCATGGTCACCTTTGGCGTATGAGGTGGAGTCACTATCAAATGCGCTATCCAGCCGCAGCAACGGATGGGTTATGTCGGATGTGATAAATGTGAGAGTGGACAACCGACGCCGTTCCTCGCACGCCATTCTAATGAAGTGCACTCTTCATCTGTTTCCAGTGAAGCAAACAGTGAACGTATCACTGCAGTAAAGGGAAGCAAGAAAGGGCTTTAAAACGAAATACATTGAACCGAAACCTTTTGTTGGATTGCCAAGCTGCACCATCAATATAGCCTTCCGGCAATATGTAAACGAAGAGCAAACTAAGGAATGGAAGGAAAAACAAGGAATGAAACATTCTAAGGCCTTTATAGGAGATAATTCAAAGATATGGAAAAAAGTATCTTTGAGGCAATAGACAACAGACAACGATGCTCGTAGGAGCGTTAACAGGGCATTGTGCAACGAACAAAATGCTGATGAAGATGAACATAACATCGAGCAGCGACTGCAGAGCATGCATGGAGGAGACAGAAACCATAGAACATCTTTTATGTGAATGCGACTCACTAGCCAGAGGCAGAAAGTGTCTTCTAGGTAACGCTTATCCTAAACCAGAAGACTACAGGCACTTCAATCCGAAAGACATCGTGATGCTGATGAAACGAATCTTTCGTGAGTAGGAGTGCAAAGGATAGGGGAGGTACAAAAGATCCCGTAGGGTCGACGTGCCCCATGGAAATGGCCCCTAACAGATAAGATAAGATCACCGCAGTATTAACGTTGTGTGAATACAGAAAGGCTTTCAAAACAAAAACTGACTGAGAACTAATAACAAGTTGAACCAGAGAGGAATCGGAGATCTATGGACGCTAATAATTCACATTTTCCTTTCTTATCAAAGCTGAACGAATAGGCTTAATTTATATAATTGACTAGGTATTTGACTGTTGTCACGGGAAGATGGAAATGTGTTAAATATGGTTGCTAATAGGTTAGAAATAATATACAATACGTGCCCTAAACACGATGAAAATAAATTGTAAATATTTTTATTTCTGTAAGATAGATTTACTAGATAAATACTTTAACAAAGTGCACAATTTCAAGTTTACTGCCTAAACTAGGAATCTCCTACACTACTACTATGTTACAACAATAAAAGTTGGCTTATTTGTTTAAGGTGTACACTAGCGACGCCAATCGATTTTCATTTTTAGCTACTAAACCGGATCTATTTTAAACAATTTCGGGGCTACAACCACTGTGCAAACACTTATACTATTTATTAAATAACCATGCACAAATGGTGGATCCAACGTGTACGCGAAAAATTTATTCACGCCAAAAGCGGCACCTTTTTGTCCATCTTTTAGGGTTTATTCTGCATACATGGCCCGCCCACTCCCATTTTCGCTTCGCAGTTTTTCGTCCCACATCCATGATTCCCGTCTTGGAGCATATGTCAGAGTTGCGCAAGTGTCCCTACCCGACACCTTAAAGCAACATAACCTTGTCCAGCTAACCAGCTCGGTACTCTGAGTGACCACTCAGCGTACCTTTTTGGTGACAAAGGGAAATGCATTAGACACCTTCCCGCCAGGTCGGGGGACCTGACGGGGTGTGTTGAACTACCAGAGGTTTACCCACTAAAAATCTATTGCTTTATAGACGAGGCCTACGGTGACTCAACAGTCCGTTTGACCTCGCCTAGGCCTATTTGGTCTGGCAGACGCCAACGTCTGCCAGACCAAATAGGCAGGCCGGCTCAGAGGGGTGATATAATAGCACCCACTCCTTGACTTTAAGGATTCGCGCCCGCGTGCAGCGCGTCATTCTCCACATATGGTGTCTCATTATGGGACAGCCGGTGCCCCCGCACCTACCTATATTATTGTAGACTATAGTGAGTGACTTGAGAAAAAGTAAACTTAACTCTATTTTAGTGTTTTAATTTATCATCAACATCATTATCCTCTTTAAATCACAGTCCACTAATGTTTTATTTTTCTTTTTTGGTGACAGATGAGCAGTCGGATCGCCTGTTGGTTAGCGGTCGCCGCCTCCCATAGACACACGCTACACCAGTGGAGTCACAAGTGCACTGCCAACCTTCCCCCTTTCCCCTGGATCGAGCCTCCGGTATCCTCACTCACGCAGCGAAACACAGCACAGTGCTGCTTCACGCCGGTTTTCTCTGAAGCCGTGAGCGTTGCTCTCCCACGAAAATAGAAAAACCAAAACCAAAACGATAGTAGAACCCCAAATAGTTACTGTACTGAAATCCCTCAATGATTTCAAAGGATCATTTCATTATAAGTATAGAGATAAACACTAAATAATATTAACATAAAACTTAGATTCACTCGGCCAACAAAGAACTATAATATTTGACTGTTATAGCGCCTCCTCTCCAGGTAACAAAAATAAATACATAACAATAAAATAAAATGACTTAACAGTATTTTCCCATAACAATGTCCCTTACCAGGAAAACGGTTGGGAGATCAGCCTCAGGAAGAAAAAGGGAAAATTTAATACCGCAAAACCGTATATATTTGTGTAAACAAATAAATGCGATACTAAATCGTGTCCATAGCGAAAAAAATACTTCCGTTCTTACACAGATGTAAGCTTGTGGGTGTTAAGCTAGAGCGACTAGCGATTTCTCACGAGTATTGAAAACAAATTTAATAATGAAGCATTTTGCGGGCCAGACGCCCTGTTTGTCTAGTGGTTTAAGTCGAAACTCGGAAAATACTTTTTGCTCGACCCGGGAATCGAACCCAGCGATTCCCGGGTCGAGCAAAAAGCATGTTTCGAGTTTTAACCAACCTTATTCCGATTTTCTTATTATTAATGTGATAGGTCGCAGACGAGCAGTCGTATCACCGGATGGAAAGCGATTGCCGCCGCCCATGGACACCCGCCAGTGGAGTCAAATACACTGGTGGAGTCACAAGTGCACTGCCAACCTTTAAGCCCCCCATTCCCCCGGATCGGGCATCCGGCACCCTCACTCACGCAGCGAAACACAGCACAATGCTGCTTCACGCCGGTTTTCTATGAGGCCGTGGTTTTACTCGGGTCGAGCCCATTCATGCCGAAGAGTGGCTGTCCCACAGTTAACTCCTAATACTAAGACTGGTATAGCGTTGCCTTTCAATAAAATTTAAACATTACATCATAGATTTATCGACAGATAAAGATTGGTTAAATCAGGCCGTGCTTTCTTATCGAGGGCTGTGTAATGTTTGTTTTCATCATTATTATAATGATGTAAACAAACGTCGTCTCACAAGGAACATAGGGTCTTATATCAGAAGAAAAATCACCTTCTCATATAAAAGTGATGAGCTGATTAGAGCAATTTGTATGTGTAGGTGAATTCCTCTTTAGTTGAAAAATGTTTTCATCAGTATATTAATACTGAAGCACAGTATAAAACTTGTGTATGACAGATCCAACGGAAGGATTACTTCCGTATATGACTCGGCGTCCCTTGTTACTGCAATGTAGGCTCTCCTTTTGCCTATCATTAGTTTATCAGGCAGGATAACCTAATTTACTGTACCACTACAAACTCCCTAACCGAAAATATTTATTTATTTATTATGCGGAAAACTCATCGACGTCTGCATTTTGCACATCCTTACTTCATCATCATCATCATTTCAGTCAATAGACGTCCACTGCTGGACATAGGCCTCCCCCAATGTAAGAACATTGGGTGTGAAGACACACAGATCGGTCCTGTGCCGCCCGCATCCAATGGATTCCCGCGATCTTCACCAGATCGTCGCCATCCTTACTTACGGTGCGCAAACCTGGTCGTTGACGGAAAATCAGAAGTCCAAACTCAAGATTTGCCAAAGAGACTTGCCTATGGAGCGTAGCATTCTAGGGATCAAATGATCAGATAGAGTGCGCAACTCTGACATACGCTCCAAGACGGGAATCGCGGATGTGGGTCGAAAAACTGCGAAGTTAAAATGGGAGTGGGCGGGCCATGTATGCAGAATGAACCCTGAAAGATGGACAAAAATCGTCGCCCAATGGCAACCGACCGATGGACGTCGACTATGCGGCAGGCCCAAAAAAAGATGAGGATTAGGTAAAGAGACGATTTCAATACGTATGTCCAAGAATGGCAAGTAAAGCATTTAATAGGGAGGACTGGAGAGACTTTGGTGAGGTCTTTGCCCAGCAGTGGGACTCTGCAGACTAAATTAAAAAAAATCGGAAAACAAAACAGATCAGTAAATTATGAATGTGTAAACATTAATTGTGTAATATTTATTTATTTATGTTATTTGTAATCCCACTTTTGAACAAAAACACAAGAAAATTAAGACAATAACTAAGAAATAAAATTAAACTAAAAGTAAATAAAAAGGAAAGTTAAAACAAAGTAGGTCCCCGTGGCAGTGTCCCCAAAATGTTGGCAGCATTACCCCGCTGGATCGCGATGGAAATTCGCTGGGCGAGGTAGCTGCCAGCTTTTGGCTCTCCCGTGACTTCGACAATACGCTTAGCTAAGTCACGGAAGAAAGAGAGAGCGTCGGAACCCCACGGCCCCAGTGTTTCAACACCGAAAGCTACAAAGTGGTAGGCACCAGATAGATGCCATACTTTGTAGCTTTCAGTCTCTCTGCAGCGTCAGCCGCAGCTCCGGCTCCGTAATCCCGGGAAGATGAGACGGTGCCAGAGTTTCGACGCAGGTAGCATCCCACACATTAATTTAGTTTAGAGCTAGATTGATATCCTACTATTGTTTATACATCATTTTATTTCGTAATTATAAAATTTAAAACAAACAAAATTTATATATGTTAAAGTAGTAGTGATTAAGTAAATCTTATCAATAACCGCGTCATCGTCAAGCTTGCAAATAAAAGATAAATTAATGACAGTACATTTTATACATCTTACTAATATTAACCATGCATGACTGCCTAAACTTAAGATTGTTATTGTAATTTAATTTGGTTTAATTTTATCGCGGAGCAAATTTCAAATAATTTTAACACTTTTTTTTTTAATATTTCACAGCATCACATACATTGATCTGACTCCGAGATAGGTAGCTCAAGCACCTGTGTTACGGATATCAGAATCAACAGTGGGATCACAAATATATACATATAATACTTTTCTTTTGTAAATACATACTTATAATACATAGCAAACACCCAGACCAATACAAACAAACATGTTCAGGGACACAAATGTTTGTACTGTGCGGGGATCGAACCCGCAACCCTTGTATCAGAGGCAGCGTTCACTACCACTGTTCCAATCGGGTCGTCTATTATCATTTGATGACCCGTTTGGAGCAGTGGTAGTGAACGCTGCCTTTGGTCCAAGCGTTGCAGGTTCGATCCCCGCACAGTTCAAACACTTGTGTGCATGAACATGACTGTTTGTATTGGTCTGGGTATTCCCTACGTATTAAAAGTACACGCCGTGTGGTCCCGGCAGAGTAGAATAGGCCACCCTCACTCTTACCGAGGTGTCGTAAAAGGCGACTAAGGTAAAGCTGCTGGCATGATCATCAGCACCCAGAGAAGGAAAACTCTGCATTTATATCAAAACCCTCGCCAACCCGTCTGCCAAGCGTGGTGAGTATGGCAATTAACCCTCATGTGATTGAGGGAGGCCCGTGCCCCAGCAGTGGGGACTTATATGGGCTGATGATGATGATGATGATGAAGGATTTGTAATGCAGGTAAAAGCAACACACACGCATTCACTTTCGTCTTGTGGCACTGCGGTAGATCGTACAAGGTACTAAAGTATATGAAGGATGTCATCTTTTTGTAGTCGACCGGTCCATTACTTGCGCCACTCACAAATTCAGCATAATATCAGCAGCCGAAACGGGATATACGTCTCAGAAAATATCCGGTAATGTTAGTTTATTCCGTTCATTCTATTTTTTAGGTTCCGTGCTTTTTATCTCATTTAAATCTTGTTTTCAACGAAAAAAAATCTGACCAAAGATTCTTCTTTTATTATTTCGTCCCCCAAAAAATCCTACTGTTTACCATAGTATTTGCATACTTTGGGGAAAAAGCGGTTTTAGTTGAATTAAGTAAAAAAATGCTTGTTGTACCGAGATCGGATTTAAATATTTTGTAATTGGTTTTTCCTTAATTCAGTAGACCTTCAAATTAAATTCGAACATTTCGTAGTTTGTAATTTGTATTTTTTTAAATAAGGGTTCTTTACAACATTTGAATTCGTGTTATTTTTCTTTTACAAAGGTTATTATTATTTTAAAATAACATTATTCCTTTCCCTTATCTTGGAACTTGGAGCGAAGTAAAGCGTAAAGCTCGAAGCTCAAGACCGTTCTAGATGGCGGAGCACTGTGGACGCCCTTTGCGTCATTACATTCCCTCTAATATGGTTGAGTAAAATGATGGCTGACACATACGTCATACTTGTGAACAGGTGCCACCTTTGGAAGACTGGTCTGCTTCGGTTTACCTCATATTTCGCTTTTAATGTGTTTCATTCTATTTTGTGTTGCATTAGACTGTATGACTTGGTATGAGGATAATAAACCATTGTATAAAAAGTTGGCGATTAAAAAGAGTTACTGGCGAGTTTCTTACCGGATCTTTTCGACCAGAAATAACTTTCCGTGGCGCTGGTAGAATCGCATTATGTTTATTTATCTCTTATTATATATGTAACTACTCGTTCATATAAATTACTATTATACTTATTAACAATTTCACAAGATGTTATTGTATGACGATTTGTAAGTGTTGTATACAAGTCTACGCAAATAAAGAATCTTTTGACTTTTACTTTGCTCCACCTAGGGGACATAGGATATTGAGTCAAGTAGGTCAAGTTACGTCGGAGAGGAAGTAGCAGGGGCCGTCCCGATGGTGCGTTTTTCGCGTACAATAACGGACCTAAAATTTGTGCATGATTATTGAATAAATAGTATAAATGTTTGCCGAGAGGTTGTAACCCCTAAATTGTTTAAAATAGATCCGCTTTAGAAGCTAAAAAAATTAATCGATTGGCGTCGCTAGTGTGCCCTACCCGTCACCTTTAGATAATATGTTATCAATATAAACGCTCTCTTGAACAGTCAAAAAACCAATTATGATGTCAAGGTCAACAAATAGAAAATAATACTAACACCAAACATTTATGGATTCACCTGAAGGTTATGTGGTAGAGATTACTTACAGAAATCCTCCTCTTTTAGTCGTTTTCTTCATTACTGAGAGTCGTGATTCATCCCGTGGGAGCTCAATTATTTCTCTTTATGATCTTTTTATTTATTTAAAACTTTATTGCACAAAACGATACAATCGGCAAATCTAATGGCCAGAGGCATTCTCTACCAGTCAAGCTTTGAGTCATGCAGAAAGGACAATGGCGCGGCGAAAAGAGGACTTATGCACTTCATCATCATCGTCAGCCCATTTAAGTCCCCACTGCTGGGGCATGGGCCTCCCTCAATCACATGAGGGGTAATTGCCATACTCACCACGCTTGGCAAACGGGTTGGCGAGGGTTTTTAATATAAATCCAGAGTTTTCCTTCTCTGGGTACTGATGATCATGCCAGCAGCTTTACCTTAGTCGCCTTTTACGACACCTCGGTAAGAGTGAGGGTGGCCTATTCTACTCTGCCGGGGACCACACGGTCATACTTATGCACTTAATTATTAAAATTTCCAAAAAAATATGGCAACATATAACTTTAGTTATAATAGTAATTTAGTGTCACTAATACCGGTAGTGCGGGTGTCCATGGGCGGTGGAAATGGCTTACCATCGATCCGTCTGCTCGTCTGCCACCTATCATATATTAAAAAAATAGTGCTCCACTTTCCTATCTTTTGAGACGTGGAGGGTCCAACGTATTTGGCACAGATAACGGTATTTGGTCTGACCAAGTTATAGAATTACGACCTCAACAATTAGACTGCCTAAATTGAACACTAAACATCTGTATACCTACCTTTTAAGTTTTGTTTATTGTGTAATTAAGAGTGTAGCTATATCAATCTACGTTCACGTAGAACTAAGACGATTCCCCAAGTCCTCTAAATGTATTACATGAAATCTTTCGAACAACGCCATCTCTCATCGCCCTAAGGAACTAGGGCACCCTCAAATTTCGCATCCCTCCGATATAGGGGAGCGTTCTGGAGAAAATTAGGTTCGTATTTTGAAACAGTCGTTGCGCGGTCGCGTGAGAGAGCGGGTGTGCCCGTGTTCCCTTATCTCAAAATTTTTCGAAATTTCATGTGTCGTTACTAAATCCATTAGTCGTTATATTTAAGACTATTAATATTCTGATGATTTGTAACTTTAAATCAGTGATTTGAATTTATTTGTGGCTTTGAAAATAGTGTTAAAAGTAGTTTAAAGTGACAATGATTGTAATCGTGGTATGCTGATAGGATCTTATGGATACCTGATTAGCGGTATGCTGTTTTGGAGGTAAATTTCCAGCCATTATCCAATCATGTTTGCTTAAAGTTAAGTGGACATTTTGGTTCGTTAGTCTTTAGTCGGGACGAATTTAGATATTGATCAGATAATTTTATTTTCCGGCTTCCGCCGCGCTCAGCAATTTTGTTATTTTGGAAAGTCTTTTCCCCAATAAACGGTAATTTATTACTTAACTACCCACAATGCTCTGGTTCTACGATACCTTGTTTATGACAGTGAGAATACTTTTATTCCGAGAACGTTTACCTTTTTAATTTTTTTATTTTATTTTTAGAAGTAACTGTTACCTACTGAATTTTGTTACATAATTATCAGTGGACTCTTGATTGGTCGTTAAATCATTGACGCCGACAAACAAATCAATAAAATAAAATAAAAAAATCCAAAAAACATACATCCATTACGTAAGTATGCATCTAAATATTCTAAATGAGATCAAAAATTGACTTCGGATGTGTACGCTGAATGTGAGGTAACTGACCCAATCCATTTCAAGTGAAAGATCTATTTGTCGAATCTGCATGAGAAAAATATTATTCTGAAAAGGATAATAAATACAAATTTGTCAAAAAAGGTAATCGCAATCATGAAGATGTATAAAGGCAATGTTTTAATAGATTTTTCTTTAAACTGGTTCACCGTGCTAAGACTTCTCCAACCTACTATATTTAACTACATAGCTGATACCAATCTGTAATATTTAGACTTTTTCAATGAGAATATCGTGAATAATCTTCTAATTTAGATATATATCTAGATTTATATAAGAAAAAAAAATTATTTAATTTTTTAACTTCGTCACTTTTCTACATGAAACATCTATCGCAACTCGCATCTCGTCATGTAGGTAGGTGCCCACGATACAAGGTTATCCTAGTGTGGGACCTACGGACTGATCTCCTGTATGTTACACTTCGTTAATTTTGTTTATCTATTTTTGTTAGCTTAAGTTTAAAGTGCCATAATGTAATGTAACAATTTTCTTTAATAAATTATTCTTATTCTTATTCTAATCTTAAAATATTGTTAGATCTTTATTGTGAGCCGCTTTTAGACGGTTCATAATTACTATATTTATTTATCACTTTGAATAATAAATTACTGTTCAATGAACGATGAACAAATGAAATTAACAGAATAATGAAGCTTTAAAGTGTGGAAGTTATGGAATATAATTAAAACAATACGCTCGCTGTTTTCATAATGAAGTAATTTTGACCGATTAGAGGTCACCCGTGGCTTCGCTTCAGTATGATTCACTGTGATTAATATTATTATTATTTAGTATAATCTGTTTTGCTACAGTATGTGGCATACGACTATGGCGATACGGCATAATAATTTCGGCGGAGACTATTTTTTGTTTTTTTTTTACATTATGGCAGACAAACGAGCAGACGGCTCACCTGATGGTAAGTGAATTATCATTAGGTGGCATCACAGATGGCATCACATCTTAAGGGAGGAATAAGCTCTTTTCTTGAAGATCATCAGGTCGTATCTGTTCGGAAACACCATCGTTGGTAGCTGATTCTATAGTTTTACTACGCGCGGTAGTTAGGTAGGCGGTAGGTTATTACATATTTGAGATGTTCAAATAAATATCTCTCATTTGATACTCCATACAAATACAACACAATCAAGAGTTTTTCTTGTGTTTCACTTTAAAGCCCCTAGAGGGCGCTGTACTTAATTTTTCGTCAGATCATGTAGCCTATAAAGACGTTTCAAACGACACCTTGTTCAATCCTGATTTAACTAGTTTAAAAGTAATGAGGGAACAGGTGAACATACAAACATACAGGTCAAAACCATAATTCTCCTTTTTGCTTCGCTGTAGTCGAGTAGTAGGTACATTACCTAAATGGCGGCATCTCTATACCGCAACAGCACCCTTTAAGGCGATGGGTAGCCTAACTAGCGACACCATTCGTTTTTAGTTGTTAGCTACTAAACCGGATCTATTTTTAACAATTTCGGGGTTACAACCTCTTGGCAAACACTTATACTATTTATTAAATAACCATCATCATTTATTAAATCACCAATAACAATCCGGGAGTAAAGGGGTTTAACCGGCTCGACCGGAGTGATACCGCGGCCTGACAGAAAACCAGCGTGAAGCAGCACTATGCTGTCTTTCGCTGCGCGAGTGAGGGTACCAGAGCCTCCACTGGTGTCGCGGGTGTCCTAATCCCTTACCATCAGGTGATCCGTCTGCTTGTCTGCCACCTCTCACAAAAAAAAAGAAACGGCAATTTCATAGCTTGGTAGTTCTTCTTTTTTATCGACAATGAGCCAAACTTACAAATCAATATTTAATTTATATATTACATACTACAAATGATAAATAGTGTGTCCTAAATATTCGTTAATGTACTATTTTACAAATGGACTATTACAAGATGTAAAATTTAATTGATAAAGAATACTTTTGGATTAAAATGAACACCTCTGCCACGCTTTATATATTTTTTACATAATTAAATCATGCTAAAGTACCCACGAGGTGATAAAACAATGTCATTATTTCATGGTTAATTCGGAACATCTTGATGGTGTTATAATGATAATAATAATGAATATTTCACAACATCACATACAATGATCTGACTCCGTGATAGGTAGCTCAAGCACCTGTGTTACGGATATCAGAATCAACAGTGGGATTACAAATAAATACATATAGATAGATAGATAGATACACTTCATTGCACAAAATTTACAGATCTTAGCCTAAGTTATTATACTAAAACAATGTAGGCGGTCTTATCGCTAATAGCTTCCAGACAACCTCAGGGTAGAGGAAAAGTATAGCGAATTAAGAAAAGGGGTAAGGCAGTGCAAGTCAGAAAATGAGGAAAAAAAAGACATTGTATAAATACGAGTATGGTATATACATACATACATTATATTAAATAAATATATGCTAGCTATAAATACTAATACATACTAGTACATTACAAAACAAATAAAAATACATACTAACAGTTTATTGGACATATTATTCTTTTCTTTTGTAAATACATACTTATAATACATAGAAAACACCCAGACAAACAAACATGTTCATGCACACAAATGTTTGTACTGTGCGGGGATCTTGTATCAGAGGCAGCGTTCACTACCACTGTTCCAATCGGGTCGTCAAATCGGGTGGTGTAACGTATATTTTTTTATAAATGATTAATTACTTCATATTCGATTTTAATTTTTAGCTTCCAAGCGCCGCCAATCGATTTTAATTTTTAGATACTAATCCGGATCTATTTCAAACAATTTCGAAGTTACAACTTCTCGGCAAACACTTGTACTATTTATTAAATAACCATGCACAAATGCCGTTTTTGTACGCGAATAATTGATTCACTGGAGGCCCAATCCGGGGGAAAGGTTGACAGCGCACCAGTGACTCCACTGGTGTCGTGGGTGTCCATTGGCGGCGGCAATCGCTCACCATCAGGTGACCCATCTGCTCGTCTACCACCTATCACTTAAAAAAAAAGACCGATTGTAAACCTGGTGTGAGGCTGTTTGTAGAAACTAGCCGCTCTGTATCAAGAGTACTTTTTTTTATATGAAGAGGTGGCAGACGAGCAGACGGGTCACCTGATGGTAAGCAATTCCGCCGCCCATGGACACCCGCAACACCAGTGGAGTCACAAGTGCGCTGCCAACCTTTTCCCCTTACCCCCATTAGGCCTCCGGTAACCTCACTCACACGGCGAAACACAGCGCAGGCGCTGCTTCACGCTGGTCTTCTATGAGGCAGTGGTATCACTCCGGTCGAGCCGGCCCATTCATGCCTAAGCGTGGCTCTCCCACATTTATATTGTCAACACATTGTGACATTGTCAATCAAACTCTGAAAGCACGTAAAGCCGTTGGTTTTGCGCCTGATCCTTCTCTAGACATGTCACGCAGGCTTATTGGATTAAGAGGATAAGGGAATACAGAGTGCACTTGTGTTTGCGCACTACAATATATCCTGTCTTCTGATAGTGGATAAGAACGCGCCTTCCACAAGGGGGGTTGTTGGTTCGAATCCGAGCATGCACCTCTGGATTTTTCATTAATATGTGTACATAATCATCATCATCATCAGCCCATTTAAGTCCCCACAGCTGGGGCACGGGCCTCCCTCAATCACATGAGGGGTAATTGCCATACTCACCACGCTTGGCAGATGGGTTGGCGAGGGTTTTGATATAAATGCAGTTTTCCTTCTCTGGGTGCTGATGATCATGCCAGCAGCTTTACCTGAGTCGCCTTTTACGACACCTCGGTAAGAGTGAGGGTGGCCTATTCTACTCTGCCGGGGACCGCACGGCGTAATATATGTACGGTCAGCATCAAAAGTAGCAACACATTAGTACCATATCGAAGTACATTTTGTACGCACCCCTTAAAAACTGACTGTAATAGGCAGAACAGTTACTTTGAAATAGTACTAAAGTGTTAAGCTACTTTCATGCGGTGTGGGAAAAAACCTGTGGGAATCAATACATTTCGGATAGTTTCAGCTGCGGGAGTGAGGAAAAAGGATAGCGGTTTGAAGGTTGGCAGCACACTTCTAACTACACTAGTGCTGTAGGTGTGTATTGGCTGCGGCAATCGCTTAACATCGGGCGATCCGTTTGCTACCTATCACATAGAAAAAAGTGTAACCATGATAGAGTTGGTCTGGTTCCCCTGTTAAAGTGTTGAAAAGGTCAGACGGCTTCATTCTAATTACCATGCTCTCCAAAACCTGGATCATCATAGTTCAACCTTACGCCGGGCTCCAGAGCGACTACTTTGACCGTGGAAAAGCCACGCTTCAGTATGAATGGGCCGGCTCGACCACAAAGATACCACGGCCTCACATAAATTAATTAATTCAAATGTATGACGATTTGTAAGTGCTGTGTACAAGCCTATGCAAATAAAGAATTATTTGATTGATTGATTGATTGAAAATCGGCGTGAAGCAGTATTGTGCTGTGTTTCGCTGCGTGAGTGAGGGTACCGGAGGATCAATCCGGGAGTAAGGGAGTTTAAAGGTTGCAAGCGCAGTTGTGACTCCACTGGTGTCACGGGTGTACATGGGCGGCGACAATTGCTTACCATCAGGTGATCCGTCTGCTCATCTGCCACCGATCACATAAAAAAACTTATTTTGCAACTGGGAATTTCCACGCTTTAAGAGTACTGATGTCATAGTATATATGACGCATATGTGATACCTCAGGTGTTGCAGATATTCATGGGCGGCGGTGATCACTTTCCATCAGGTGTGCTGTCTGCTCGTTTGTCCGCTATAATGTGAGAAAAAATGTCGATCGATGTACCTAAATCATTTAGTGGATATCTAAATCTAAATATATATAAGCGAAAGCTGACTAACGACTAAAAGGTTTCAAAATTTAGTCTGAAATTTAGCCGTTTTTGAAGTTATTCGAATAAAATCCAGTACAAAAGTTCTTCATTGAACGTGCATACACATACATATTCAGTATTTTTTCTAAAATCATGTCTTAAAGTGACGGGTAGGGAACACTAGCGTTGAAAATCGATTTTAATTTTTAGCTGCTAAATCGCATATATTTTAAACAATTTCAGGGTTACAACCTCTCGGCAAACATTTATACTATTTATTAAATACTTAAACTTAACTTTTAAGTCTGCTTTTGTACTCGAAATGTGAATTACCGCCAAAAGCGGCCTTTTTTGGCGTGAATCAATTTTTCGCGTACAAAAACGGACCCAACATTTGTGCATGGTTATTTAATAAATAGTATAAGTGTTTGCCGAGAGGTTGTAACCCAAAAATTGTTTAAAATAGATCCGGTTTAGAAGCTAAAAATTAAAATCGATTGGCGTCACTACTTGACCCTACCCGTCACCTTAAGCATTTAAAATAGGGGTCAAAAGTTCATATGAGTGTCCTCGGGTGTTGACTAAGTGAGTCTCGATACAAAGCGAGGGTGGGTTACATATTAGTACACTGTTAATTCCCGTTGGCTTTTAGGTGTTTAGTCAACCTGTTTTGGCTATTGATCCGATATTCTCAGGTATTAATAATGCTCCGACAAGCCGATAGAGTTTGGCTGTTTCACTTAGCTATTCTACAACTAAAATTACCTTGTAACTTCGCCTAACAAACATTTAATTAGTCTCAAGTTATTCAACTTGAAAATACATAGTCCTTAAATTAAACTTAGCACTAAAATATGAATAGCGTGAAAGTTCAGGAGTTTTTTTATGTAAAAGGTAGTAGTAGGCAGACGAGCAGACACCAACAGTGGAGCCATAAGTCCGCAGCAAACCTTTACTTCCACATTTCAATACTTAGCTACTGCATCTTGTGTTTGCGCACACACTTGATTACTATAATATATTCTGCGTACGTGGCTGATCGTTGAGACTGGCCGCCACGAAGCATGGTTGCATTTTATTTATTTATTTATTGAGGACAACCAACAAATCTTACACCGAATAACCGCAAAAAACACTTACATTAAAATATATGCTAAGTGTAGATTCAGTTACAGGCTGCCAAGACTTGCGAATGTGATTATCTCAATTGAATATATGTATACAAGCATGCATACAGACCTGTACACATGCATGCATATAGACAATTTTAGTTTTGCTGTTGCAAAAAACTCAATGTTAACCTTTTAAATTTAGAAAAACTGTTCGAATGGATACTGTTTTCATATAATCGATTTATTCTGACTCTCAGTTGCGAGTACTTTCAACCTTTTAAAATTCATTCGCAGTTTTAATTCAAATAAACTATTTTTAACTGCAAGATTTATCGAGTAAATTCTATGACTTGTGACATCGATGATGAGAGGAATACAAAAAAAATAAAAATAATTACGAGTTGAAACGCTTGCTTCGTTCGCCGAGTATGTAAGGGAACCATAAGCCAAATCAGGGGGAAAGGGTTAAAAAATTGGCAGCACACATGTGACTCGAATTGTATTGCGGGTGACGGCAATTGCATACCATCAGGTGATCAAAGGCATGAAGCGGTCTTTACTTAGATGTCATGGACAAAATTAGATTAAAAACTTAAGAGACAAAAAATTAACTATTCCAAACAATATTACTCGCACTAAGTGGTAGTTACATTTTGTTTGAATAGAAAATAATTAAGAGAAAGTATGATTAATTTGTTACTTACTTACTGAATCTTAAAAGACTTTAATGCCAATGAGTAGAAGCTTTTGCAAGTTTTCAAAGGACTGACGGATACTTTTTACAATTAAAATATTTTAAAAGCTTACTACGGTCCACGATCAAAGGAATTTTCCAAGAATCTTTGCGAAAATATGGGCTGTTATTACTTTAATAAACGTATACCTTGTATTTAACTTAAAATTAGTGAATTTTAATCAATTTAACAATCTATAATATTCTAAAAAGTTATTACGAAGCTATGGTCGTTGATATACTTAGCAAATATGTAAAAAAATGTGGAGAAACCCGCAAGTTTCAAATAGTTAATAATAATTTAAAAATGTTATTATGTAAATAAAATAAAGTAAAAAAACTTCATAGTTCACAAAATTTATAGTGAAAGAAACAATGTTTGTCTTAAAACTTTTAATATGTACAGCAACACACAACAGAGGTGTGTATTTAAAAAAAATATATTGCAGCTTATTTTAGTATCCTTAAAATCATTGTTACGATTCAGTTGGCATATTTTCTCTCCATTTCAAATTTTCCTATTTTTGGTCTTTGAACAAAATTTTCAAAAAGCAAGATATTTATATTTAAACAAAATAAAAGATTTTTTACTGTTTATTATGCGTTTCAAAACATATACTGGCCGGATGGTGCATAAGTTAGTGACCCTGACTCGTACGCCAAAGTTCGTGAGTTGGATACCCAACTTGCACAAACTTTTGTGTGATGTGCATTTGTGTTTGGTCAATCTATATTTCTAATACTTCTGTTATCTGATATTTATATCAAAATTGCTTAAGCTATTTGATTCGGAATCAGGACAATGTTTTAGATGTATGAGTTCAATCGCCCCAAATTAAAAAAAAAAAATTTTTTTGTTCTTATCAAATACATCAAAAAGATAACGTTTACAGTATTCAATGTTTCACTATGAAATAAAAAAAAAAAGTTTTTTGCTACCCGCGTCCCAGCCTGAAATGTATCGGGCTTATTTATGTTCGATTTTTCAGCACAACAACAATGGAATTGTGATACGAAAGCTTTGAAACCATTCAGCGACAAATAAAAAAAAAACTGGATAAGCGGCAGATGATCTACATCCATTATATTGTTGAGCAGGCGAAAGAAAAATATTGTCCATTTGAAATGAACGCTATGTTTCATATTTTTTTACATATAGAATTTAAATAGACACAGTAAGTCTTAGGCCGATTTTTTTATCCATCCCGCAACACAAGTAAACTCACAAGTACTCTGCTTAGCTTTAAACCCCACTCGTCCCAGATTCAATTCTGACAGAGATGAACTGTCCGAATGATCGGGGATACCGATCTCACGGACAAAGAGTCATTGGAGTCGCGAAGAGGTTTTGGCTCTTTTTGTCTCTTCTATAGACTCTTCCATGGACAGTGCTCTGTGGAGCTGTTCAATATAATACCAGGGTCACCATTCTACAATCGCACGACTAACCGCAGTAAACTTCACTTATACTCATCATCATCGTCAGCCCATTTAGGTCCCCGCTGCTGGGGCACGGGCCTCCCTCAATCACATGAGGGGTAATTGCCATACTCGCCACGCTTGGCAGACGGGTTGGCGAGGGTTTTGATATAAATGCAGAGTTTTCCTTCTCTGGGTGCTGATGGTCATGTCAGCAGCTTTACCTTAGTCGCCTTTAACGACACCTTGGTAAGAGTGAGGGTGGCCTATTCTACTCTGCCGGGGACCTGATCGCTTTGACATGGCTTTTTTAAACGAGGTTTGAAAAGAGTTCTTCTTTCACGGTAGGCAGTGGTATAGCATGGCTGTGCTCTGGAATTGATGATGTCTATGAGCGGCGGTTACCGTTTCCCATCAGATAGGCCGCAAGCTCGTCTGCCAATTTATTTAATAAACAAAAATGAGCCAGCACACTTACTCACCTGTTTTCTATGGGGCCGTTTTATCGCTGCGCTTCGAAGCGGGGTTCTCTCACAGCGTACTATGGTGTTTCCAAACAGATTCGACCTGGTGATCTTCAAGAAAGGGAGTCCTCGCATATTGCAGATGTCCATAGGCGGCAGTAATCATTTACCATTAGGTCATTTCCATCTCTTCTTCGTAATTTCCAGTTGCGTCCAAAGCTGTCGCTCTAGAGCCCGGGGTGTGCTTAGACCATGATTCAGGATTTAGGGAGTCTGGTAATTACAGTAAAGCGATTGCAATCTGATCTTCGCAACCTTTTCAGCAGAGCCAGACGTATGTCCGCCATATTGTAAAAAAAAAATACAACTTTTGTCATCAACCATTAGGTTCGTCCAAAATTGAACATACCCCTCCCTGTCACGGGAGAAGATTACGTATGTTATACGAATCAGCCGACTATAGAGATTATAACACACAAACGTTTTTGCGCGTCAATGGATCACATTGTGAATATTTTATTTATTTCGATGTGTAAATGTTTAAGGCTGTTTTGTTTTTGAAATTTTAAGTTGTTTGCTCGCTTTTTGAAACAAAAGTGTTCGTGCAATTTCGTATTGCAGAAGGTATTTTTTTTATGATTTATATAGCATTTAGTATGTACATATTTATTTATTTTTATTAGTTACACACAACAGAGTTACAGTAGATAAAAAATAAAAATAACTACCACGACTGCACAGTTACTATGTAAACTGTGCAGTCGTGGTAGACTGTACATCCAAAACTATGTGTAAACCGCATATCAATAACTACATAATTATAACAAGTAACATTAAATTATAAATCACTACTTAATTACTAAATAACACAGCAAATTTAAAAAAAGGAAAAATACAATATAAATATGTTTTAATTAAATTAATATATTTCAATAACTTTCATCATTATCATCATCATCAGCCCTTTTAAGTCCCCACTGCTGGGGCACGGGCCTCCCTCAATCACATGAGGGGTAATTGCCATACTCACCACGCTTGGCAGACGGGTTGGCGAGGGTTTTGATATAAATGCAGAGTTTTCCTTCTCTGGGTGCTGATGATCATGCCAGCAGCTTTACCTTAGTCGCCTTTTACGACACCTCGGTAAGAGTGAGGGTGGCCTATTCTACTCTGCCGGGGACCACACGGCAATTACTTTAAATATGATAAAATAATTTAATTTAATTTATCTGCCTTGAATTTATTCCGATTCAAGTAGCTTAAGAACGGTTACAGGTATCAAACAACATTACTCATCACCACCACTAACACTGTTCCAAACGAGTTGTCAAATCGTTATTTTTATACATCATCATTTCAGCCAACAGATCACTGTTGGACATAGGCCTCCCCCAATGTTCTCCACACAGATCGGTTCTGTGCCGCCCGCATCCATTGGATTCCCACAACCTTCACCAGGACGATCACCAGATTTTCATACACTTAATACCTTATACCAAAAAAAGGACAGTTGAATGTTATAAAATAACTCGTACTTAACTGGACTGGAACTTCATTGGACTAGTAAGCATTATATGCTTACTAGTCACTGAATTACATTTAGGGTACGAGCACTAAAGGAAAATTACCTATGTATACTTATACATAGGTAAGTACATACAAGTGTATGTACTCACGTAACTGCCTAGTAACGTAATTGACTTGTAACTTTGTTGAAAGTATTATGATTAAGTATTATAAATCAGGCAATGCGTCTGCTCTTCTGCCACCTATCACATATAAAATAAGCTACGTTCTTTGAGAAAGGTCGCGATGTGAGATGTTCAAAAAATGTGTAAGCCGTTAAATTTGGTTCAACAAAAACATATTTCCAATGCGCACAAGTATTTCCCAAACCCAAAGGTTCGAAATTAGACAACAATTGTTTCATCCACAGATATTAAGAACAAAGGGAATGAGACAATGGCGGAAATAACAAGCAACGAATCAAATGCGGATCCCGTTTGAATTCTGACGTAACCATTGAAAATCGGGACACAAAATACCAATTAACTTCACCGTCGCACTTATCAAAGTGAATCTTATCTTTTGAAATAGGGAAAATTAATAAATAATTGACAATTGAAATGCTTTCTGGCATGGGAAACTTAGCAAAAGGTATATATATCTTACATCAGTCTTTTTTTTTTCTCTTTTTCTAAGGACTTTTATACAAAAGTACATGTCAGTCCTATAGTACAATACATTAGTTTACACTTAGTATTAAATAACATTAAATAACTAATATGAATGAGACAAGTGGCTTCTCAGCCTCTTGTTTTGATGTAGCCTAGTGTAAAATCCAGCAGATACCTTGCACGTTCTGACGTTGGGTCGACCGAGATCCGGTGGAACATGCCAATATCAGAGAAGTTCAATCCTATTTTTGCTACCAGATCCTGTCTCTTTTGCTGGTACCGAGAACATTCTATCAATAAATTATGGACATCTTCAACACGTATTGCAGTTAGGCGTATCTACTTTTCGGATTAAATGTCCAAATTTATTAAGTGGCATGTGTCCAGATCTTAGTCTCAGCGCAATCACAATATATTTACGTGTCATACTGGATTCTACGAACCATGGTGTCACAACATTCTTATACAATATTAGGAACACATTAGAACAATTCGTAATATTTTTGGAACACTTAGGAATATTTTGGAACATTTTGAGAGATATATAAGAGCACAGTTCATGTAATAAATGACTTTTGTATATTTAAGTCAATGTGTCACAAAATACATCTAATGAATAACTTTCCAATATTAATGTCGTTGTGTCAGAAAATAATTTCGTTTTCCATAGAAAAGGACATTCTAAGTTTATGTTCACATCTTGAACGTCGGCTGCCTACATCACGAGGTAAAGAGGCTGCGCAGACATCTCGCATACAGTAATTTAGAGCTGACTTTCTGTGTCTCATTATTATTTTTTGTAGCTAGATGCGACAAATTAGCAAGCGAGTCACCTGATGGAAAGTAATCAACAAAAAAAGTGTTTGACAGAAAAATGTTAAATTGGAGCTACTTTTCAATATTCAATAATGCGCGATACATATTCGTAAAACTAAGCTGCCATGCTCAATAATAAACTTTTTGCTTCTTAAAGCCGCTTTTAAGGGCACTGAACTAATAGTTTAAAAGTGTAACCAATGGTAAAATATTATCAAAATGTGATATTTAGTAAATGACTTCTAATTATAAAAAAAAACATCAAAAACGTACTTATTCTCGTTCCTTGTCTCGTTAAAGATATTCAAATCCTCCTTATGAATGGCGTCAACATCATTATCTCATAAACTCTGACAAGGAAATCCTAACACCCCACAATTATTTATTCGAATAGCACCGTATTAAATTAAACAACCGCCCCACATTTCGCCGCGTTTTAATCTGTTCCTCCTTTAACCATCATTTCCTTTGAGTGAATCCTTAAAAAAAAACAATCCCATCTGAGAATTGTCTCGATACTACTCTTTGTTGTTCCTTTTCCCCGTTTGAAAATAATCAATTTATACGTAAGCGGCATTGGCAGAATAAATTGATTGTCGATTAAAATTATCGTCGCTCCGAGATCATTCCATTTATAGGTTAGTAGGGGTGCGTATTTTTGTGAATCTGGCCTTGATATTGATTTGGGTTTTATGTATTTGAGAATTACGGTGGAGCTGTAACGAGGCTGGTGAATTATTTTGATTGAAGGTTGACAGATTAAAAAACGCCAGTTCGACTAGTGACTTAAAAAGGAAACAATCTTCTATCTTCGACTAAAGATTTTTAATTCTCTGTGTTTCGGAAGTGTATTAAGCTATTGTTTTTTTTTATTTTCAATAAAATAGCCTAAACTTTTTTTATAAATCAGATCATAGGTAATTTATATATTGTTCGTAAAAAGTCTTAATATTATGTTAGTAACATAAAATTTTAAATTGAAATAGAAGCTATTAATTTTTCAAATTAAATAAATAAATGCATATAAATTCTAAATATATTCTGAAGTAATTATCATCACCCGGTTGCAGTGTCAGTAAAAACGACTGTCTTGTCAGCTAGGGTTTTCATGATGCTGTTGGTGCTCCAACAAGTTGTTTGACCTATGAAAAGCAAAGACGTTATGAGGTCTAAGATGTTACGTTTGCATAATTTAAGAAAACTGTTTAACTTTGCTTTAACTATTAATAATACATTTTAGGTATTTGCATTCTCATTTGTAAATATCATTACAAAAATAATGGACAACATTTCATATTTTTAACATGTCCATATTGTTTTTTTATATGAATGTAGACATAAAATGAACAGACCCATATTTTTTCTTTTTTCAAAATTTGTCCATTTTCATGCATAAAATAATTATGGAAATTCTTTTTATTCTAAATAGACGTAAGCGCCAAATGACGTCATCGGACGGCTGAATACAGCGATATTCCTTTGCTTATCATTGTTTTAATAAAAAAAAGGTACTACTGTCAAAGGTAAATAATACTAGTGTCAACATTGTCAACGTCATTCATACATTCAACGTTGACAAGTTGTCTTTTTTTTTGACAGTTACATGTCATGAGTTTGGCATTACGTAAATTTAAAACTATAATGTGCTAAGCAAAGAAATATTTTACATTCTGCCGTCCGATGACGTCATCTTATGTTTTTTAGTTTTTAATTTTTTTCTTAGTAAATAAGCAATATAAAAAATGAATAAATATATATTCGAGCAGCGGAAAAGTAAATAAAGAATTGGTATTTTTTGTTTCAGAGCTTAGCAATTTTGAAATGTTGTCCATTGCCAGCCAGAGGCCAATAAGGATAATCAAAATAAAATGATCAAGGAGAACAAATTCTTTGCCATCGAGAATTATCTGAAGCTTATTATTGTTTAAATTACAAGAACGCCGCCCGTAACACAACATAAGGCCGGCAACACATTAGTGAACTCAATTTTGCAGATGTTCATGGGCGGCGTAGATTACTTTCCATCAGGTGATCCGTTTCGTTTATCGTCTCTAGCATAACAAAATGACGTCAAATTTAGATATGAACGAGACGTCCCAAATGCTGGACCATGACCCAGGCTCCGATTTTTGACATGACTAGCAAGGGCCCGCTAAAATTATAGCGAAGAAAGTGAAATCTAACTTTGATTTAAAATTCAGTTCGTGATACGACCCATTTAGCGCAATAGTGGTTTGAGCGCTGGTTCGATTCTCGCACCAACACGTCTGGGTGTTTGTGATACTTAATATCGTTGTCTTTGGTAACCGTAGTACTAGGGAAAACCTTACTTTGGGACCAGGACAATTGTTTAATTTAATAAGCCATTTGTATGCGTTAATTATGCTAATTAACCATTAACAGGCCATGAAAGTTTGAAAGTTTCATTGGTATTCGCTCTTAGGGGCAGTCTATTAATCACGTGATGTTTTTCAGCAAGAGCGAGTGAAATAAATAACTTAACTTACCTCGCAGCGTACCCTTTGTCAAACTTGACCGCTGACCTAAGTCCTAAGTAAGAGGTACCCAAACTTATGATCGCTAAGTTCTGTTATGTTAATTCAAATACCAATTTAGTTTGAGAACTTCGGAAATTGGGAGCCGGCCCAACTGAGTACATTCCTGTTTGTCTGGAATTGAAATTCTGAATAAAGTTGGGCGCGTTTGCATTTTTAAGTTCGTATTTCCAAGATGGTTGCTGTTCTGATGACTTTTGTTGCAACTTTCCGTGCAAAGTTTTGTTGCAATATTTTTTAACGTTTTATCGGCTCGTTTCAAGGGTCGATGAAAAGATGAATCTTTTCTCTTTTTTTTCTCAATTCTTTGAAAAGTTTAATGATTTAAATGAATTTAAATCATTCACCTTTTCAAAGATTTATTCACATCAACACATAATTATAATCATTCATTTTTTTTTTTTTTTTTTTTTTAATATAATTCTCACAACATCTCATAGGTTGACCTGATTCCGTACTAAGTAGCTTGAGCACTTGTGTTACAGATATCAGACAACAGAGGAACACAAATATATACTTAAATACATATATTACACCCAGACACTGAACAAACACAAGTATTCATCGCACGAATGTTTGTCCAGGGTGGGGATCGAACCCACGACCTTTGGCGTAAGAGGCAGGGTCACTACCAATTGCGCCATCCAGTCAGTCGATTTATAGTAACACTATGTAAAAAAAATATCCTTTATGCTCTATTCTACTAAAATACCAACATGAAAAAAAATATTAAAATGATTCGTTAATAAAATTAATAATTATATTTAAGCGTAAATTAGCTACTTCATTGTCAAAAAAAAAAGCTGATGAAATTGGTTCAGCTGTCAGTCATTTATTTCAGTACATTTTCAGCTGTCAAATTCAGAGCATAAATGTTTACCCCCTTCAGATTCCTTTGAAGTAGGATTTTATACAATAACAATATTTTTTTATGTTATAGGTACACCTAATGGTATAATGCCGCCTATGGAGCAAAATCATTTAAAGTCACAAGTTCGCTGCCAACCTATAAACACCCCCTTTTCGGGCCCTCATTCAAAGTTTGAGTTTGAGTTTTTTTATGTGATAGGTGGCAGACGAACAGACGGGTCACCTGATGTTAAGCGATTACCGCCGCCCATAGACACCCGCGACACCAGTGGAGTAGGTATCTAGTACCCTCAGTCGCGCAGCGAAACATAGTATAGTGCTGCTTCACGCTGGTTTTCTGTCAGGCCGTGGTATCACTCCGGTCGAGCCACAATGGGCCATTCATGCCATTGCGTGGCTCTCCCACGGTAAATTAACTCAAAGATTCTAGGCATCCAAAATTGTGAGTAACTATCTGTGGCATGCAGGTTTCCTCACAATGTTTTCCCTCTGCCGAGCTAATGGTAGAAATATACACCAAAATTTTACGATCCACCGCATGGAAGGCGCGCTCTTGTCCACTGAGCTGCCATCCTCACTTCTCTCATTTTCTTCACACTCGCTGCTATTTATTATTATCGTAGTTAACTCCAGCCTACTAAATGTAAATTCTTGTACACATACAATGTGCTATGCCGTTAACCATTGTAATATATCATAAGTGGGTGTAACCTCAAACCTTAACTGCCTGTCGTTAATAATTTCTAACGCAGATGGCCCATTAGGATTAAGTTAGCTAGCTGTTGAACAAAAACAAACGTGTAATGGCTTCTAGAGATGCCACACGATACTTTTATCGAGAAACTCACACTTAACACTCGCAATGAGTGGAAGAGAAACTGCTGAAGAGTCGCCTACGTTAGTACGGCCATGTCCAGCGGAAACCAGACAGCTACGTGGGAAACAAATGTCTGGGCATGCAATGACCACTAGACCCCGGCAGGAAGAGTAGACCTAAAAGGTGTGGCTTGACGTAGTAAGGGATGACATCCATGCCAATAAAGAAAGAAAAAAAGAAAGAAACATTTTATTGACCATCACAATAAATAATTTAACAATGAACATTCATTAGAAAACATAGGTAAGGTAACATTGACACATTAAAACTACAGACAAAGGTGAGTACGAGAACAGACGATAGGTAGGTAAATACACAGTTATATAATGAAAATATTCTAAATAAGTAGGCGTGTGTGAAGTGTGAGGTCAATCAGGCCCTGGCCTCAGCATGGTGCTGCCACGACAGAAATGCCGCGGCAGCGCTGGTAAATTACATTGGATGCTCAAAATCATACGAAGTGGAGGAGTGGAAGCAGGAAAGCAGAACCCGGGTTCCGGAACGACATATTTGGATGAAACAGGGACAAAACGCTAAGATGTCGCAAAACGGAAAAGTGTTGGAATGAGCATTAAAGTTCATACAGCAGCCTAAATATTATTTTCAAAGAACTTGCGAGCACTTACGAGCACTCGTCGAGAGAGTGAGGAGGCACAATCAGGGGGAAGGGATTCTTTTAAGCAACCTTTAGGTTGTTGTTGACTCCGATGGTCTTTCGGGTGTTCATAAGCGGTGGCCAATGCTTACCGTGATCCATCTGCCCTTTTGCCACTTATGTTAATTCAAATATCAATTTAGGGAAGGGATGCTTTTAAGCAACCTATAGCTTGGCAGCGCATTTGTGACTCCAATGGTCTTTTGGGTGTTCATAAGCGGTGGCAAATGCATACCGTGATCCACCTGCTCTTTTGCCACTTATGTTAATTCAAATACCAATTTAGGGAAGGGATGCTTTTAAGCAACTTTTAGCTTGGCAGCACATTTGTGACTCCAATGGTCTTTCGGGTGTTCATAAGCGGTGGCAAATGCTTACCGTGATCTATCTGCTCTTTTGCCACTTATGCTAATTCAAATACCAATTTAGGGAATGGATGCTCTTAAGTAACCTTTAGGTTGGTAGCGCATTTGTGCTCCAAGGGTCTTTCGGGTGTTCATAAGAGGTGGCAAATGCTTACTGTGATCCATCTGCTATTTTGCCACTAATCACATAAAAAAAGGTCGTTTCCAAGTAAAATAGCAAATATTCAATATTATTGTTTCACAATTAATTTTATTTTTTGGGTCACATCACTAGCATTTTTATCTGGTTATTATCAGTTCTTTTTTATAAATAAAATGGTTGATACATAAGCATTTTGATTCATGACCGGATTTTAAACAAGTTTTGATTTATAAATAGCTTGTAATTAGGCCATTTATTCATATACTAGTGATTTATTAAAAAAATGTGGTTGAGTAGTAGTTAACGTTAGTATTAAAAATATTTTCATGCATCATCATCACCTTCAGCCCATTTAAGTCCCCACTGCTGGGGCACGGGCCTCCCTCAATCACATGAGGGGTAATTGCCATACTCACCACGCTTGGCAGACGGGTTGGCGAGGGTTTCGATATAAATACAGAGTTTTCCTTCCCTGGGTACTGATGATCATGCCAGCAGCTTTACCTTAGTTGCCTTTTACGACACCTCGGTAAGAGTGAGGGTGGCCTATTTTACTCTGCCGGGGACCACACGGCAAATATGCATATTCATTAAGTATTATTGTAAAGTCAGAAACAAAGGCAGATTTTAGTATTATAGTAAACTCAAGGACTAATCACAGACAGTAGAGTATTTCATTCATTAATGATTAATGATATAATGTCAGTTTAGTTTTTCAAAATGGTCAGTAAGTTTAAAGGGAAGTTACTGATATACCCGAAATACTCGCAGTTGATGTCATATTTTATTCATAATTAGTGAATAAAACATTCTTTCGTTTACCGCGAATCATTTAGTTTAGTTGAAAAACTTATTCCTTCTTTAGGGTGTTACCAGATCTTTCCTATACTTTATTGCACAAAAAAAAACAACTTAAAAATCTAGGCATTACAGAAACTTAATTGTATATAATTAAAACCTAATAAATAACGCCCTGTTGGTCTAGTGGTTTAAGTACCGGGCCGCAATCTCGGGGTCCTAGGTTCGATTCTCGGGACAAGCAAAAAGTATGTTGTGAATTCTTCGAACATAGCTCGGGTTTGTCCGCATTTGGCAAGCGTGGTGATTAAGCCTAATCCCATCATAGTAGCGATAAATTGAATTCTATGATGGAGGCCTTTGCCCAACAGTGGGAGAGTTTATAGGCTGATACTTTACTTTACCACCTAATTACAAATCAAGATCTCATGTCATCCCGTTCCTACAGGCAATGTTAAAAAGGGCTGGCACTAGTTTTGTTCCGGAACTATCCTTAGTTCGCGATTTGTAACAAGAGGGTTTAAGGTTGTTCATTTCACTAAAAGCTCTAAGCGGGGTAAGTCATAGTAATTTAATTTGTCATTCATAAACAAAGCGCGGCAAACACTGCGAAGTAAATAAACGAGACTTGTGTCAGCATTAAATATGTAATTACATTTACTTGTACGACTGTGCTTGCATAGTTTGTGGTGTTTGTTTATTTCAAACTAGTAGCCCGCTTCCACTTAGTTTCAAGACACTAGTGTCTTGAAACTATCACATCTACAGCGTGTAAAAATACCCTTAACGAAGCCGGCGTCTACGAACTCAGACCATTAAAACAAGTCTTAGAACAAAAAAATATTGATGGGAAACGAAGTTGATTTTTTGGTGTCAATTTTAATCTATAAACGGACAACGCAATGAATAGCGTACACCGGACCGCGCCACACGCGCGCCCGCGCCGAGGCGCGTCCCCCGTACACCCCCCCGCCCCGCTCTCAAACATTACATTGCGGGCTGTACGTTTTGAAGCCATTTTTCCCTAGGAAATACTTAAAATTTTGAACAAGTTTCTTTAGACAAAAATTAGGTAATAATGTTTAACATTTATTTACATCAAAATCTTGAGATTTTTTATTTGACTTTGACCTTCAATAACTTGGAAAGTATTGAGTTCCCAGGTATGGTCTCGAAGGAAACATGGTCCTGATGATGTGCTGAATACGTTGGTTTCGGCTTCGTAAAGGGTCTTTTTACACCCTGTATAACACAACTGTAACATCTATTGGATATGTTGCCATATGTTTCATTATTAATTTTGTCTGATATTTTGATGCCCCACATACTTCTTTCCATTTTTCTTTGATGTACGGCTAGTTTTTTTTTCGTCTTTTTTACGCAGTGACCATGTCTTACAACCATAATGTAAGGCAGGGGAGTATAACTATGACATGCAATTTACTCTTTATTTTGATGTTATATCTATATTTTTCATTATTTCTTTTAACATCCAATATTTTTTTCAAGCTATTGCAATTCGTTAATTTATATCTTTTTCTGTTTGATCACTGAATGAGATATATTGGCCTAGGTAAATATTTTCTGTCATATACTCTATATTTTCTCCACCTACATTAATTACTTCGTTTTTTCCATTAGTAATTATTTTTGTTTTGGAAGTATTCAGTAACAATCCAACCTTTTTACTTTCTCTCGCTAAATCGTTAGCCATATTTTCTAACTATAGTTGATATCTTTTGCATTTTATTCTTAAGTAAATAACACACTTAAAAAATGTATCTCGTGTCCCGTGTCGCGTCGTTTGAACACGACCGTGATGAAATATTTAAGTGTCTTATTTACTTAAGAATATATTTTCTGGGGTACGCTTGGACCATGACCCAGCTATCGAAAAGTCTGTTAATTACGTACAATGAAGCGTCTGCCGTCTGACCTGATTCTTTTCCATCTCTCTCTAGCCGTATTTTAGATGAACTATATAATTAGATGCTGTACAGAAGCTCTATGTATTCGATGTCTACGTTTTGCTCTACCAATGCTTCACAGATGTATTCCAAAGAATCAAAAGCTTTTGTAAAGTCTATAAAGCAAATATACACAGTTCTTCCATATTCGTTGCTTTTTTCTATAAGTGGTGTAACCACGTGGATGTGATCGATCGTAGAGAATTACTTCCGAAATCCCGCTTGTTGGCGTGTCTGGTTCTCATCTAATATGTTAGAGGTTCTGTTCAGCAACACTTTCGAAAAAACTTTACAGATATTACTCATGAGACTGATCGGCCTGTAGTTGTTTAAGTTAGCTCTATCTCCTTTCTTATATGCACATAGATTTGATTAATAAATATTTTTTAAATCTTTTTTACAACGTCACATACATTAATCTGACTCCAAGATAGGCAGCTCAAGCACCTGATATACATATTTATGTGATAATACTTTTCTTTTGTAAATACATACTTGTAATACATAGAACCCAGAGCAATACAAACAGACATTTGTATGCACACAAAAGTTTTTACTGTGCGGGGATCGAACCCGCAACCAGAGGCAGCTATCACTACCACTTATCTAAACGGCTCTTCAAAATCCAGAGGTGCAGACTCGGATTCGAACCACGATTCCTCGTATGGCAGGCGAGTTCTTATCAATTGAGCTACCATCGCTCCCTATCATAGGCAGATGCCTATGGTAGGGAACGTAACGTAGGTAAGTGAACTAGTTCGAGCTAGATAGCCGGAGTTAGTTCACTTACTAAACGAACTGGTTCACTTAAGTACGCACTACGGCGAACACATTCATAAAATATTTTTCTGTCGTGACTTTGACAGACGCACGGTCCGCTTCGCCAAGTCGGTTCTTGGCAGCTACTAGAGTTTAGTAAAAAAGAAAACTAGTTCAAGGTTCATTCGATTTTCATGTTGCGGCTCTTTCGAACTGTCAAACGTTGCGAAGAAAAGTTAGAGATTCAAGACGGGGATTTGGAATGCCAACTGATTGGTCGTTAAACTGACAGGTGGCAGACGAGCGGTCTGATTATTTATTTACAATGTAAACGTACCTTTTGATGGAAGAAAATGACTTTTTCAGTAAACATAGTCGCGTAGCATAACGAGCTCTGTGGCATGGTGGAGATTGTAGAATAATGACTAAAGATTAAAAGAGAGAGAGAGAGAGAAAGAGATAGAGAGAGAGAGAGAGAGAAAGAGAAAGAGAGAGAAAGAGAGAGAAAGAGGGAGAGAGAGAGAAAGCGAGAGAGAAAGAGAGAGAGAAAGAGAGAGTAAGAGAGAGAGGGAGAGAAAGCGAGAGAGAAAGAGAGAGAGAGAGAAAGAGAGAGAGAAAGAGAGAGAGAAAGATAGAGTAAGAGAGAGAGAGAGAGAGAAAGCGAGAGAGTAAGAGAGAGAGAGAGAGAAAGTAAAATAACAAAAGATAGAGCGCAAGGGGCGTGCGTTTGTACTCGAACGACTTATGCGTTTCGCTGTCATCTAAACTGTGCCAGATGTTATAAAAAAATAGTACCACGCTAGCGGTATTTTTTTAGAACACTAAGAATTTCTAACCGAAAACTAATTTTTGGCCCAATCATCAAAATCACCGTCGCTTTAGAGTGCGACCACCGTGCGACGTGGGCAGTAGACCCACTGCGCCATCAAGGCAGTAACAATAGCTTATATTATCAAAATAACACAAAGGCTATTAAAACTTGTATATTACCCAAGATATAATGATAATTCTATCACCACGCGGCTGAAACCGCAGAGCTTGGTGATTACACTTAAGTTCAGAACCGTTAGCACGCATGTTACCATTAGCAAGTAACAGTACCAAGAAATCTGAACACATGTACTGTAATCTAAAGTTTCTAAGGGATCCCCGTGTTCGGAATATTAAGTAGAACATCCGTCCCTAAAACTTGATGACAGTGACATCACAATCAACTTAGAATGAATTCTCGATCCCAATTCGAAGATTTGATCAAGCTTATATTTGTTACTGTACATATACATTTTATTATACAATAATGGTTGACGAGCGATGGTAGCTTAATGGTGAGAAAAAAACATCGTTAGGAAACCTTAATTTTGAGTTGCCGATATTTCGGCACTGTTGCAAGCGCCATGGTCACGGAGTGACTGAAGTTTTTGCGGGTAAGTTGTTACTGGCAGACATATCAATCTACCCTCCTTCGCAGTCATTTACTACGCGCACCTGCGGTACCACTAATGTTAGTGACCATAAAAGTTTAAAACAATATATCGTGAGAATTCCTCCCCTGTTGCGAAGGTCGTCTGCCGTCTGGCAGTCGCATCATTGTTATTTCCCGACTCCCAAAATCCATGTGTCCAATGCAAGATGAAGTCATGGTCTTAGTAGTGTACACTAAGACCATGACTTCATCGTGCATTGCGAGTACTCGCTATGACGAGGAGGATGGTACACGAGATCAATATTAAATTAAACATCTAGAGTTAATGCTGGGTTAGGTTAGTTCAAATAGAGATGTGAGGGTTGCGATTTCTAAAAAATGTTTATACTTTACTTTTTATTTATTTATCCATCTGTAATTTATCGGCCATAATAGGTTTTTAGCTGTATACACACGGTGACTAGTAAAATTAACCATTTTTGCTTTGGACTGTCCTTAAATCTGAGTCACAAGCGCTATTTTTGTACATCGCTGTGTCTTGGCCCGAGCGATCGGGTGTATGACCAATACCTTAACGTGGTTTCCAAGTAACGACAAAACTTTATGAAAAATAAGTCTAATTTTATGTATCTAAAGGCAGCGCTTTTTGCAACTTTAGGAATCATTTTGTGTACCTTTTGCTTATTTCTTATGAAATATCATAAGTTCTTATTTAACACGCACCAGATGATCCTTGTTGCACCTAGGACCCCGCGATCACGGCTCGGTACTTAAACCAGTAGTCCCAAGGTAAGAATAATATTTTACAAAAATAAGAGGACAACCCTATAGAGTAGGTAACTTTCTGTCCAAAATGGCAGAGTATCGATACTGCTTTAGCGTATTTGTCTACTGTGACCATAATCCAGAATTCGGGAAGTCCGGTAATTACAAAAAAGCGACTGTAGTCTGACCTACGCAACCCTTAGACAGGGACAACTGGATCACGGTCACAGGTCATCGACAATTTCGGAAAAAGATGCGATAGGTACAGGTTTCCTTCCAATACTTTCTTTAAATCTAAAAAAAGTAAATATGCACATAGATTTAAAAAATCCAGACTCTCTGACTGTCGTTTGATTTAATTTGAGTCGCTGAATGTCATTTTAATCCCACAAGGATATTAATGGTAGATTATTGTCATTTCCCACCAGTAAACGTGGAATATGTATGTATTCAAATAGATTTTCTGACAATATTCTTATTACGTAATATTTGCGTAGGCATGAGTATATCAAACCGCTATGGGCTTCTAATACAAGACCAATTATAATCGTCGGAAACCATATCAAAACCATTGTGGCCATTCAAATGTAACTAACAATTCAAACGATAACTCATATTGGTTTTCCATACACATGAGTATTCAATAGTGCTGCTAATATAGCAGGCTCGGCTTTTGTCGATAGTTTTTAGTCCAACGCAATAATGCGTTCTGGGTGCTGATGGGGCTGCCTCTTTACTGCAGCGCTTCGGGGATGTTTGTTGAGTGGCGCGTCGATTGTTTTTATACGACGCTGCAGAAGCGGTGGGCATCCCTGTTGCCCAGGGTCCGGGGCAGCCCCAAAATCCTGAACATGAACATGTTCTCGCGTAGGTTCGACTGTCGGTACCTGAATCATTGTGAAATGGTTCAACTGCTGACTGATGAGCAAACAATTAGACACTAGACAGACATTAGAAATACAATAATAAAAGTAATTTTGTATGTAATATGTGGCACGTACGCGATTGGTGGAGTCACAAGTGCGCTGCCAATCTTCCAACTCCCCTTTCTCCCGGATAACTTACCGATTCGGCGAAATACGCAGCGCCTGCGCGGTACTCTTGGACTCAGCACTTTTGGATTTTGGATTTTTGGCGGTGACGGTAAGAAAATACAGATTCTTGAAATAATGACTTTAAATTTGTTAATTTTGTTGATTTGTTTCCTTGCAAGGGTTTTACGAAAGCCTTTTCTTTATACTTTTTTATGATTTAGGTGGCAGACGAGCCCACGGATCACTTGTTGGTAAGCGATCACCGCCGCCCATGGACACCTGCAACACTACACACAGTATAAACAGTAGTCTTTGTAATTACCTGAATTATTCAATCCAAGTGTCAGTTTTGGACACAACCGAGAACGACACGTTGAGATAAGAGAGGCTCGAAGCTAATCGACTTGTATAGATAATAATCGGTCTCGAGGCAGACGGTAGAGTATCCAATAATAATGAATTAGTAATGTCATACATAGACAATTTAGTTGTTTATAAATGTGAGTAGGTTTAAAGCAAAATAAATGTTTCCCAGCCAAAAGGCTCGTGAACATTGCTATAATATTCATCCTGGGTGTGCTGCTAAAAAATAATACACTTACCTTAACGATACCTTTTTTTTACTGCCTCGGTGGCGCAGTGGTTATTGGGTCGCACTTTAAAGTGACGGCTGCGCAAGAGACGTGTCGGGTTTCAATATCTCTCCGGTCATGGTGTGACACTGGTGTTCATATGAGAGTAAGGGAATAGTTGTGTTTGCGCACAAACTTGAGCTTGATATATCCTGCGTACGTGGCTGCGATCCTTAAGATTGTCAGCCGTAATTGGTTGGAAGGTATTATATCGATACTTTATTCAAGACAACACTATAATTTGCTGTGTAAACAATAGCTCGAATATAGTTTGGATGTGAGTGCGGGCTCACCATTATCAGAGGCGAGTCTAGAGGGTGATTAAGTTTGTAATGTTTAATTGGCACGAACGATCTTTGGGCCACTAATTTTCGTGATAGCTTGTTTTGTTATACAGTGTGTGACCTAGTTAATATTTATTAGAACAGCGATGGTAGCTTCAGTAGATAAAAACGCGCCTTCCATACGTTCAGGTCGTGGTTCGAATCTGACCATTCACCTCGAGATTTTTCAAATCGATGTGCTTAATTCTACCATTAGCTCGGCGGCACGTTTCGTATATTTTGTCAAAATTGTGGATACCTAGGTACATTATTTAAGACAAGGATTCTGAATGTGTAACCGTGATACAGTTGGTCTGGTTCTCCTGTCTAAGGGTTGCGAAGGTCAGACGGCAGTCTCTTCATTGCAATTACCAGACATCCCGTATCCTATATCATGGTCCAAGCGGAGTCCGAACTCCAAAGCGACAGCTTTGGATGGCTGCCACCGTAGCTGTAATCGGTTGGAGGATATATCGATACTTTACTCGAGACATCACTTTAATTTGCTGTGTAAACAATAGCTCGAATATAATTCGGGTGTGAGTGCGGGTACACCATTATCAGAGTCGTGGATAGAGGGTGGTTAAGTTTATAATGTTTAATTGGTACGAATGATCTTTGGGCCAGTAATTGTCTTGATAGCTTGTTTTGTTTTACAGTATGTGACCCAGTTAATATTTATTAGAATAGCGATGGTAGCTTCAGTAGATAAAAACGCGCCTTCCATACGTTCAGGTCGTGGTTCGAATCTGACCATTCACCTCTAGATTTTTCAAATCGATGTGCGTAATTCTACCATTAGCTCGGCGGCACGTTTCGTACATTTTGTCAAAATTGTGGATACCTAGGTACATTATTTAAGACAAGGATTCTGAATGTGTAACCGTGATACAGTTGGTCTGGTTCTCCTGTCTAAGGGTTGCGAAGGTCAGACGGCAGTCTCTTCATTGCAATTACCAGACATCCCGTATCCTAGATCATGGTCCAAGCGGAGTCCGAACTCCAAAGCGACAGCTTTGGATGGCTGCCACCGTAGCTGTAATCGGTTGGAGGATATATCGATACTTTACTCAAGACAACACTATATTTTGCTGTGTAAACAATAGCTCGAATATAATTCGGGTGTGAGTGCGGGTTCAACATTATCAGAGTCGTGGATAGAGGGTGGTTAAGTTTGTAATGTTTAATAGACACGAATGATCTTTGGGCCACTAATTGTCGTGATAGCTAGTTCTGTTATACAGTATGTGACCCAGTTAATATTTATTAGAACAGGGATGGTAGCCTCAGTAGATAAAAACGCGCCTTCCATAGGGCGGGTCGTGGTTCGGATCTAAGTATTCACCTGAGAATTTCATTTATTACCGTATTTCTACCATTAGCTCGCCTGTCACGTCTCTATAGTTCGTCGAAATTGTGGATACCTAGTATATAAGACAATGATTCTGAACGTGTTACCGTGAACCAGTTTTTTTTTTATATGAGAGGTGGCAGACGATCAGACGGATCACTTGATGGCAAGCAATTCCGCCGCCCATGGACACCCGCAACACCAGTGGAGTCACAAGTGCGCTGCCAACCTTTTCCCCTTCCACAACATTGGGCCTGCGGTAACCTCACTCACACGGCGAAACACAGCGCAGGCGCTGCTTCACGCCAGTCTTCTGTGAGGCAGTGGTATCACTCCGGTCGAACCGGCCCATTCATGCCTAAGCGTGGCTCTCCCACATTTAAGTTGGCCTGGTTCTCCTGTCTAAGGGTTGCGAAGGTTAGATGGCAGTCTTTTCATTGCAAGACTTGGGCTAAAAGTTTGTACCTAAGTTTTCAGTAAACAAATTCTTAAGGTAGCCCGGAGTTTGGAAGTTGGCGGTCTTGTACCCCCGTGTCTCGGAAAGCGCGTTAAGCCGTTGGTCCTGAGCCCGATCCCTCTCCGGTCGTGTCACATGGGTGTCCCATCGAAATGTGAGGGTAAGGGAATAATAATAATCATCATCATCATCATCATCAGCCCATTTAAGTCCCCACTGCTGGGGCACGGGCCTCCCTCAATCACATGAGGGGTAATTGCCATACTCACCACGCTTGGCAGACGGGTTGGCGAGGGTTTTGATATAAATGTAGAGTTTTCCTTCTCTGCATGCTGATGATTATGCCAGCAGCTTTACCTTATAATAATAATAGAAAGTACATTTCTGTGTGCGCACACACTTGAGCACTATTATATCATAGTATTGTACGTGGCTGACCGCTAAGGTTGACCGCTGTAGTCGTATTCGGTTGGAGTATTATTGCCTCTTAGTAAATAATCTCTAGACCCTGTTTTTGTCTCCGAAGAAAGCCTTTGAATGTTGCATTACTTTCTTCCCCGTTTTAATATCAGTTACACTAATAAGAACTATACTCCTGTGTATGAAATAGGTTAACCCTAAATTACGTAACCGTTTCAATGTCAAAGGTTTAAGGTCTGTTTTTGTGCCACTTTCCCTTTAAACCTACAAAGTAAGACTACCACAGCTGGCTCCACAGATGCTATAAATACAGGTTTGAACCCTTCAAAATGTCAACGGCTTTTGCGAATTCTACGATGTAAGTTACGCGAGAACGCCTTCTTCTTCTTATTTTATTTGTGGCAATCAACTTCTCGACTGAGAATTACTCCTGCCATTATCATGTTTTAGATTTTAGGCATTTTTAAGCGGGACAACCGAAGATAATTCGCTAATGTCAAGTAACTTATTGAGAACTAGTAAGTAGTCAACAGTCGAAGTCAGTCAAAGTCACAGTCACTCAATAAAACGCCGGTGTTTTGCGTTTTATCGACCTACGGATTCAGCGGATATCACTTTAAAAGCAATCGCGGGTTTTAAGACTCTATTAGGTCCAAGCAAGTTGTCACGAGACAACGCACTCGACACACAATAGCGGTGTTAAAAACGATACAATCCAACGATTCTTATTATAAGGATCACTTTGCGGCACTTCACTGCAGAAAAAACACCAAATTTGCACACTAAAAACCACTAGACACTAATTTAAAACCTTTAAATTGCATCAGCTCACGCGGCTTCTTTTAGCCCTACCCGCCGAATCCCCGAGGACGCCTTATTCCTTGTGGTTCTATTTTATTTTTTATTTTTTTTGGTGATGCTGGGGAATGCTCTTTATGACAGGCTCTCATACCGACTAAACTCCGTCGTCGCGGAAGACATGTATACTGGTTGAAGTACCTTATTTCACGTCCCTCACCAGGCGGAAGTTTGAAAAATTTTTTTTTTTTTCAAACCTATACGTGTGGGGTATTTTTGGATAGGTCTTTAAAAATTAATGTTGAGGTTTTTAACATATTTTTTTTCTAAACACAATACTTTGCGCAAGAGACGCTCGTGTATAATAAATTAATTATAAAACTAAAAAAAAATTATGATGTACGTACTCATGAAAACTAACAATAAAAATTGGTTTGAACTGGATATAATAAGTAGTTTTTTTTATACGTTATAAACCGTAAACCGCAATTTACCTTCCATATATCTTACTTTCTGCTACGGAACCCTTCATGGGCGAGTCCGACTCGCACTTGCCCGGTTTTTTACAAGTTCTATCTATCGAAAACCGCTTAACTATTTTCCCATACTAAGAAAAAAAGTACTAAGTGATATGACTTTCGCAATAAAAATACCCTGACTTTAAGGATATGGCTTTGGACGCAAATGGGAATTACACGCTCAGACGAACAGTTTTGTACCAATCACAAATCGTTTTGTTTCCAGACTGTTTATTATTTATCTCCGCCACTTGAACCAGCGACTCGGAAATATATTCAACGTGTTAATAAATTCCACGACACAAGTTAGGTGGCGTGCGCAGCTATATTTGTCATACCTTGTAAAGTATTTCGGGATACCGAGCGAAACATTTTGCGAGGAGGTGGGGCTTTTTTTTGTTCTGGAGTTGGAAGAGTAGGTTGTGCTATATAGTTATACAAAATATCTTATACATACATTGACCTGATTAAGAAGCTTAAGCTCTGCAAAGTCACCGCTTCCTGGCGAAAGGATGTTAAGAGTAGGATGGGTACATGACTCTCTACTAAGGCTGCAATAGAGCCTACTTAGTTAGAGTCACTAAATAGACCTCTTCACTTAACATCAGGTGGGGTTGCGGTCAAATGTTTGTCTGTCAAAAAGCCGTGCATATATATAGAAATACATACATACAGGATGTATATGCGGACATTTACATCCCTTTAATCACGTGTTCTACCAAGCATTCTGAACAACATTTGTTTGTTTCTTCTTTTCGAAATTAGTCGAAAATTTTTTCGACTCCCCATACAAAATGACCAAGTCACGTGGCCGACTTTGTATAAGAAGTTGAAACTTGTTTATGCGGATTTCCAGAAGTAATAGAACAAATGTTGTTCAGAATGGTTAACAGAACACGTAGTTAAAGGGATGTAAATGTTCACAGATACACCCTGTATAAAGTTAAGATGTAGGTAGCATGCTGTAGAGTGAATCGGTAAACATTTACATCCAAAAAACTTCGAATTCTTCGTCTTATTAGTTTAAGATTTTATTTTTTCACAACTTCGTTCACAAAGCGTTCCGTTTTTTCCTTTTAAGGTACAAAACCTTAAAAACCAATAAACTTTCTATTACTAACGATCGAATAAAATAATAGAATCAAAGTTATCAGCGGCTCCATCCCTTTCTGTTTTACTTCCATCCTGTAAAATTAATCAATTTGTCCAACATCCGCCAACATTTAAAAAGGTCAACCGTTAAAAAGGAAGACAAAATGCAGAACAATAAAACTCCAATACCCCCGTCTCCTCAATTAAACTGCAGTTAATATTCCATCCGAGGGGGGGATTCTGGGCTGTCATTCCTTATTTTATTTTAATTAAGTTATTCGGTTCATTAAGCCGAGACGCGGCATAATTTTCAATAGCGATTTATTCTCCTTCCAGGTGATTTTGCACCGGAACGGTTTTGAGAGACTATTTAAATTTGCTGAAGGAATAGATTTTCTGTTGGTAATTTGATTTCTGATCTAGGGTTTTTCTCTCCGCTTCAGAGGTGCATTGGCTTGTGGTTCCCAACTTTTGTACGCGAAAAATTGATTCACGATAAAAGTGGCCGCTTTTGGCGGTAAACTATTTTTTGCGTACAAAAACGGACCCAACATTTGTGCATGGTTATTTTATAAATAGTATAAGTGTTTGCTGGTAGGTTGTAACACCGAAATTGTTTAAAATAGATCCGGTTTAGTAGCTAACAATTATAAACGAATGGTGTCGCTAGTTAGGGCTACCCGTCGACTTAAATAATCATCTACTTTATAGTAGCCTTTCTGCATTACGCAGTTTTTTACATTTTTTAATAGTGTCTGAGCCGGGCTAAAAGTAACAGTCCTTCTGTTAAAATATTCTTAAACTTCTACTGAAGTAAATAAATAAATAATAAATATTTCACAACATCACATGCCATTGATCTGACTCTGAGATGGGTAGCTCAAGCACCTGTGTTACGGATAACAGAAGCAACAGTGGGATTACAAATATATACATATAATACTATTCTTTTGTAAATACTTACGTAATAATACATAGAAACACCCAGACCAATACAAACAGACATGTTCATGCACACAAATGTTTGTACTGTGCGGGGATCGAACTCGCAATCCTTGGGCCAAAGGCAGCGTTCACTACCACTGTTCCAAACGGGTCGTCATCGGTTAAAGTAGTGGCTAAGGTAATGTGTAACCGATACCCTCGCATCATACTTAATACATAATTGATATTCACTATAAGCCCTTCTTTCCGGCCTAGTTTACAGCTGTCCTGCACTCAGCCATTAGGCTTAGCCTAAATAATTAATGTACGTCTCCTCCACCTTCCGTGGCATTATATCACCTGAACCCTTCTACAATTAATCGTCCTCGACTTTAGGAATTCAGCTCTAGGGTGGACATGAGAAAATTTGGGATAAGTTTATGCAACATACTAGCTTTTGCCCGTGGCTTCGTTCGCGTTAGAAAGTGAAACAAAGGATCTTACTCTCAATCTCATTAACTACAAAAAACACGATAATCGTCACTCCGTTTTGCCGTTAAAAATGGACATGAGACAGATACACATGCTTTCTCATTTATAATATGTATGGATTTAGTACATCTCATCTAAATTTGTATTCCGGCTTGAGTCGCATTGGAATCCAGGGTATACCTGGGTATATATTCCAGTATATATTCCAGGGTATCTATTCTAGGATATTAAAGTCTTAATACAATGAATCAATTGCCGTCTGACCTTCGCAACCCAGAAACAGACCCAGATTAACTAAATTTTTAAACCATGGGAGAGCAACGCTTCGGCATTGTCATTTATAATATTTATGGATTTATTACATCTCATCTAATTTGGTATTCCCGTTTCTCTAAAGCAGTTGCGTTGGAATTCAGGGTATACCTGGACCATGATTCAGGATTTAGAAGTCTAATTACAATGCAACGATTGCCGTTTGACTATCTGATTCTTTTAAACTTTGGGAGACCAATTTTTCAGCATGAATGGGTCGGCTCGACCAGATAAATACAGCCTCACAAAAAACCGGCATGAAGCAGCGAATCTGCTGTATTCGCTGCGTGAGTGAGGGTGCCGGAGGATCAATCTGGGGGAAATAGGGGTTTGATAGTTGGCAGCGCCCTTGTGACTTCAATGGTGCTTCGGGTGTCCATGGGCGGCGGAAATTGCTTATCATCAAATGATCCGTCTACTTGTCTGCCACATATCACATAAAAACAAAATGTTATAATAATAATAATTCTCACAACATCTCATACGTTGACCTGATTCCGTAATAAGTAGCTTAAGCACTTGTGTTACAGATATCAGACAACAGAGGAACACAAATATATACTTTAATACATATATATACTCCCAGACATTGAACAAACACAAGTGTTCATCGGACGAATGTTTGCCCAGGGCAGAGATCGAACCCACGACCTTTGGCGTAAGAGGCAGGGTCACTACCAATTGCGCCATCTGGTCAGTCAATGTTACTTTCAATACCTCCAACTATGAAGACAAAAAATTATATAACAAGAGAGGTAGGAGGACAAAGCGATAGATTGATATGATTTTTAGTGAAGTATTAAATAAAAGACGGAATAACAGACAAACAGACACACAGATAGAGACACTTTCACATTTATAATATGAGTATAGTATCTCATCTAACTTTTTACTCCCGGTTGTATATAAAGCAGTCGCGTTGTAATCCAGGGTATAAATGGACCATAATTCAGGATTCGGAAGTCTAATTACAATGAAACGATTGCCATCTGACCTTTCCAATCCTTAAACAGACCCAGTCCAACTGAATTTATACGATCAGAATCATCATCTCAAATATTGTAGGTATTGGCAATTTTTGAGAAACTATCCGAGACATTCCGGTTTCCTCACGATGTTTTCCCTCGCCGCCAAGCTAATGGTAGAAATATGGATATAGATTTGAAAATTCCCCCTGTTTTCTCACGGTCCCAGTATTTTGTCCCATTAATGGGAACACAAGGAAAAACTGTTTCTCGTAGTCCCATTTCTTTATTCAGTAACTTATTATATCCTCCTTTTTTATCTTTCTGCATACATTAAAACTTTTCAGAGTTTGATGTGAAGTGTT
Source organism: Marasmia exigua (assembly GCA_019059595.1). Classification (NCBI taxonomy): domain Eukaryota; kingdom Metazoa; phylum Arthropoda; class Insecta; order Lepidoptera; family Crambidae; genus Marasmia; species Marasmia exigua. Next base: position 22,515,975 of record CM032464.1, on the reverse strand, counting down.
ACATGATTAAAAATTATGACACTTGGTCCCATTAATGGTACAAAATCCTGGGACCACGAGAAAACTGGGAAAATTCCAGAGGTACTATCCCCTGTATGAATACTTGTCTGCCTCCTATTACATTAAAAAAAGTCGTGAGGATACTTGAAACATCACGTTGAAAATTATACAGTCTTGAAACAGTCTAAAGTGAGGTAAACCTATTCCTTAGAAATTAGTCAGATCACATCCGTTACATAAACGTGCAAAGGCGTTTATAAGACAAGGGTTGATTGATTTAATCACTGCTATTGATGTTGTTGGTTATTGTTTTAGTAGCAAACATCATTAGAACATAAACTGTTTGAAAATTAATACAAGATCTTGTTCATGGTAGGTCGGGTAGTTTTGAATTGTTTGTTTAGAAATGTTTTGGATCGCTGAGTCAGCGTAGTAAGACGAATAATCAGCCACCAATTGAACACCTGGTATACACACATTCGGTAGCTCGACGTCAACTGAGCTGCAACTCGTTTCGCGCGGGCAATGAGTACGGTAGGCGAATATCGGATTATATTGTTCCTCGACTTATAAATAAACTACCTACGGAATTAAAATCAGCCCAAGTCACACTTCCTTAATTCCCTCATTAATAATTAAGATTGAAATGATAAAAAAATATAGTCATAGGTATATAAAAAGGTATCTGTCCAAGTCGTGTACGTGCCTTTGTGTAAATGTCGAATGGCGTTAACATAATACTTAGTATATCATTATAAACCGTAGTGGTTTGCAGTACTAAGTATAAACCTGACTTAAGCAATATGTACGATTTTATGTGATAAAAAATCGAAAAAAAAAGTACCTAAGCATTGAAAATGTATTATGTTAGTAAAAAAAGTAACTAAAACTGTAACAACAAATTATGAATGAATGAATGATAACTTTATTTGGCACAATACGAAACAAGGAAACTTAATTAGAAACATAACCTAGACATAAATAAACGAAAAGTAGGACTTACATTATCCCTGTATGTGCCAAACAGGCGGCCGCTCAGCAATAGTCGGTGCGACTACCATAACATTATTACGCATCTGTTCCATATCTATGCGACAGTCGCCTGTATAAAATTGAGATAGAGACAAACAAGAAATATATAAATAATTGAACAGATGCGCAATATGAGTATGAATATTTATATTTATACTATAAATTTACTTAATCAATGTTCAAAATCAAAAGGATTGCACCACCCTCCCCTCTTCTATCTAATGTCCTTTACCTGAAGGTTGTCTGGTAGAGATCGCTCCCAGCGATAAGACCGCCTAAATTGTAGATTGTATCTCAGTATACCTAGCTTTTAAGTTTTGTATGTTGTGCAATAAAGAGTATCTATCTATCTATGAGGGCAAGCAAATTATACAAAACCATACAAAAAAAAATGTCAATAACAAAAAAAAAGAAGAAAGACGCATCAATTTATATGAACTTAAACTACAGACTGACCAAGATTAGAAGGCACTTCAGTGCCATTGACAGGGAGGTATTGTAAACCGTTTTTTTTATGCACAACAATTAAATGTTCTCGTCATTTGTGTCCAAAGCGCGGGGTACGTTTAGACCATGATTCGAATATGGGGAGTCTAGTTATTACAATAAAGCGACTGGCATCTGACCTTCGCAACCCTTTAACAAGGGAGCCAGACCAACTAAAAAAATTAACTAACGGTAACTTGTCGTAATAAAATGTGACGGATTAGCATTTTTGTCTGAAGAAGTTTTAAGCATGTTTCTATTTATTTATTCATAAAGTTCGGTGTCTCCTTTCGTCTCACTCGTTTTTTTAAGGCGGTTTTGTTTACCTAACTCCCGTCTTGAGATCTCAGAGGCTTTATTCATTATAATAATTATGATAATGTTATTATCATATTAATTTCATCCACGAAAGGAAATAGGCTTGACTGAAATCAAAAATTAAGTAAAAACCATAGATAGGTATTGTTGTACATCATTATCATCATCAGGTCCATCGTTTTTATAATACAGTGCAATTATATACTTGTGTTGCTGATAAAGCAGTTAAAATAATATCGTCAACTATAAACTGTCACTAAAAATATTTCGCAACCATTAAACTTTTGAAATCACTTTTTCCAACTCGAGACCTGAAACGCAGCCTCCCTAAAGTGCGACCCAATCTACTGCCAATAAGACGGTCAGGTAAGACTCTTCATCTTAGCTTTTAATTCTCAGATGCATCCAAAGCTGTCGCTTTTGAGCCCAGGGTACGCTTAAACTATGATTCATTTTTTGGGGAGCCTGGTAAATATAGTAAAGCGACTGCTGTAGAACCGATGAGGTAAACGAGTTCTAGAGCGGAGACCGCGTCTTGGCAAACGTAATGTAGGGCGCCCTCTGGCTAGGTGGAGGGACGATCTGCGCAGGACGGCTGGCAAGAGCTTGATGCGAGAAGCCATGGATAGATCACGGTGGCGAACAATTGGAGAGGCCTACGTCCAGCAGTGGACTGCGATAGGCTGATGATGATGATGATGATGATGACTGCTGTCTGATATTTGTAACACTTTAACAGGGGAACCAGACCAACTAAAATATGCTTGCATTTTTCAGAAACTATCCAAAGCGTGCAGGTTTTCTCAAGGTGTTTTCACTCACTATTGGTAATCATAGAATTATGCACATAGATCGGAAAAAATCTCGGATTTGAATCACAACCCCCCGCACTTAAGCAGCGTTCTTATCCACTGAGCTACCATCATCATCATAATTTCAGCCAATAAACGCCCATTGCTGGATATAGGCCTCCCCCAATAACCTCCACACATATCGGTCCCGTGCCGCCCGCATCCAAGGGATTCCCGCGGCCTTTACCAGATCGTCGGTCTATCTTGTGGAGGGCCTACCACGGCTTCGACCTCCTATACGCGGCCTCCACTCGCGGACCTTTCTACCACACGAAACCGTCTGATCTATTCGCAATGTGCCCTGCTCATTGCTCCTTGAAGCATGCAATTCTAGCTACCATCGCTCCACACCATACAAAGACGGTCAAGTATATAACCGAAAATTTATATTTACACACTTATACTTCAATAACAAGCCAATGCTAAAGAAATTACAATATTCCAACTCAAATACAGCTTGACATCCTGACGTGCCATATCTCATAATCGCAGAGCCGCTGACACTCTAAGAGGCTTACCTAAAAGGATTACCCAGGTTCAATATTATTTTTCCCGGCAGGTGCCGCTGACGTTACGCCTGTCAGTGACGTTTTTGTTCAATTTCACTGAGAGACTGAAAATGATTGACCTGGGGGTTTAAAGAGCGGTACAGTTTATCCAAAGGATTGCATGCCTCAAGTGGCAATGGGCAGGGCACATAGCGAGGAGAACAGACGACCGTTGGGGCGGAAAGGTCCTCGAGTGGAGGCCACGTACAGGAAGTCGCAGCCGTGGCAGGCCCCCCACAAGGTGGACCGACGATCTGGTGAAGATCGCGGGAATCCATTGGATGCGGGCGGCACAGGACCGATCTGTGTGGAGGACATTGCGGGAGGCCTATGTCTAGCAGTGGACGTCAATTGGCTGAAATGATGATGATGATGACTGTTTATAGTCTTATTTTCACTTGAGAAATCATAGCAGTGAAGTCGTGGCTGTTGATGGACAGGGTGGCAGCACTGGCTCTCATGGCATCCGTACGTCAAGCGTATCTCTCTACTTTTTTTGACTTGTGGGCTGGGTACCCCTGTACCCACTTGCCCAGTGTATTGCAGCTGGCGGATTGCGAGCGTATTCAAAGCGGAGCGGTGACGCAGCAAACACGTCGCTCCTGCGCAGTGTTCACGGCGTGGATGCACAACGGATTCGCCGGCATATTTCTGCGTGGCCGCCAAAAAGACATTACCGTTAGGTGACGGGTAGGGCACACTAGCGACGCCAATCGTTCTTAATTTTTAGCTACTAAACCGGATCTATTTCAAACAATTATACAATAAAGTTTTTGTACGTGATAAATTGATTCACGCTAAAAGCGGCCGCTTTTGGCGGTTATCAATTTTTCGCGTACAAAATCGGACCCAACATATATGCACCATGCATAAATGTTGGGATGCACCATGCATTAATTACTTAATAAATAGTATAAGTGTTTGCCGAGAGGTTGTAACCCCGAATTGTTTAAAATAGATCCGGTTTAGTAGCTAAAAAATAAAAACGATTGGCGATTTGGCTAGTGTGCCCTACCCGCCACCTTAAGAACTAGTCGCAACGTGTTCTCTGCGTTGTCGCGTGGCTTTGAAAACGCTCACAATCCGCCAATGTAGCAACTCCCTAATGCGGTTCGACTACGTAAATTTCCAAAGGGCAATCCAACCTGAGACCGGTGTCGTGCTTACTACCCTTCAGTGCGGCTTTGCATTGCAAGCCTCTACATCGAGCCATTATATCTGGCCAAAGAACTTCAGTTTCGTTTTGAGAAATCTAAATTGATACCTTAAGGCGATGGAGTCTCGATCTAATAAAGTCATCTATATCAGTCTGTTGTAGTCCACTTCAAATCTTTCCAAATGATCGTCACTTTGATCACTCACTATGCAACGTGTACCGACACGCAGTCTCCACTCCAGCTGAACTTATCTTCCCTAACGCTTGTTGGTTTTGGAGGTGATGTGTGACCCATCCTTACTCCTATTAGTTCTTCGGCCGATTTGATCATTTTAAATCCGATATCAGCGTCTCTAACGATAGAAGTAAAGTAAAGTAAAGTAAAGTAAAGTAATAATTTATATGACGAATCTCCCGTACAAAGCTTCAACCCCCATTTTCCCTTTGCAGGGGTTGAATAAAATAAAATGCCCAAATCACTTTTCCTCGATTGATATGATGAGCCCAAATTCATTTTTTTATGACTAACATTAAAAATAACGAATCTTCCATACAATGTTTCTAACCCCCAATTTACCCCTTTAGGGGTTGAATTAAATAAAAATCTGAATAAGGTAAATTTTATTTTTTTATCAATAACCATTATTTTAACCATAATATTTGACTGACCGGATGGCGCAATTGGTAGTGACCCTACCTCTTACGCCAAAGGTCGTGGATTCGATCCCCACCTTGGACAAACATTCGTGCGATGAACACTTGTGTTTGTTCAGTGTCTGGGTGTAATATATGTATTTAAGTATATATTTGTGTTCCTCTGTTGTCTGATATCTGTAACACAAGTGCTTTAAGCTACTTAGTACAAAATCAGGTCAACGTATGAGATGTTGTGAGATAAATTATTATTATTATTATCTGAATTTCCAAAACTCTAACATCAAAAATGACAAACTTTCATACTAACGTTAAACCCCCATTTCATGCCTTTAGGGGTTGAATTTTTAAAAATCCCTTCTTAGTACGCGCTTACATAATAAGAACTACCCTTATTCCAATTTTCATGACTTTAGGTCCAGTAGTTTCGGCTGTGCGTTAATAGATCAGTCAGTCACCCGCCGAGGCGTTACCTCTTTATCATTAGTATAGATGTTGTGTGTCGTGTGTGTTGAACAAATAAATGTTTTTATGTTTATCTTTAGATCATGTGACAATTTTATAATAAATCTGTACTTATAAAAGGACTTAGCTGTTTTGATTATTCATTGGTCTGGGAATCAAAATCAACATAATATTAGAATTAATTAGCAAGGACGTGTTGAAGATGTCCATCATTTATTGATAGAATGCTCTCGGTACCAGCAAAAGAGACAGGATCTGGTAGCAAAAATAGAATTGAACTTCTCTGATATTGGCATGTTCCACCAGATCTTGGCCGATCCAACGTCAGATCGTGCAAGGTTTCTGCTGGATTTTGCAATAGACTGCATCAAAACAAGAGGCTGAAAAGCCACTTGTCTCATTTGTACTAGTTATCAATTGTTATTGAATACTACTTGTAAACTAATGTATTGCCCTATAGGACTGACATGTACTTTTGTATAAAAGTCCTTCAATATGGAAAAATAAACAAGTGCGAGTCGGGCTCGCGCACAAAGGGTTCCGTAGCAGCAAAGTCCAAAATTACAGTTAAATCAACCTATCTCAAAAACTATAAGAGATACTTTGATCAAACCAAAAATCGTTGAAAGAGTTAATTAGCATGCATCACCTCTATTTTTTTTAGAATTTTATACCCCGTAGTTATAAAAATAGAGGGGGGGGGGGACATACTTTTTACGACTTTGAGAGCTGATATCTCAAAAACCGTTCACTTTAAGAAAAATGTTTTTAAGAAAACTTTATATCATTTTAAAAGACCTTTCCATTGATACCCCACACGGGTATGTACATCGAAAAAAAAAATTTCATCCCTCAGTTACATGTATGGGGGGCCCCACCCCCAATTCTTTTTTTTACTATTTAGTGTCATATTTTTGTAGCGGTTCATACAACACATATTCCCATCAAATTTCATCACTGTAGTACTTATAGTTTCCGAGTAAATCGGCTGTGACAGACGGACAGACGGACAGACGGACAGACGGACATGACGAAACTATAAGGGTTCCGTTTTTGCCATTTTGGCTACGGAACCCTAAAAAGAATTAGATTGAACTACTCGGCCATAGAAGTGATGACTTGACATTAGGCCACGACTTTGATAAAGTACAACTTTACAGATATTGATTATCCAAGTTTTTAACAAAGCCAGATAGATGTTTTAAACTTCTAACACCCGTCTTTCGCCTTGGGGATTAAAAACGGGAGTTACGCAATGTTCAGAAGTAGGTCATCTTAATCCTCAATATTCAATGCTGAGGAAATAAATTGGGATACATTTTATTTCTGGCTGAGATATATTGATCATTGTCATCGACGTTGAGAGCCAAGTTCTGCATTCTGAAATGGAAGTAGGACAGTCATGACTCTAGCTATCAAACAAAATACTTTTATTGCTTTTTAAACAGGGTAGTTACAGAGGTTGTGGATGTTGCCTAATACCTATTGAAACATGTTAAATAGCTATATTTGAAACACAAATATTATAAAATCACTGACAAAAATTATACCTACCTAATTATTTACTCCTTCAAAATACTTAGTATAGAATTAAGCTATGTATCTGTTTTAAATATTTTTAAAAATCTCAAGAAATGAAGAAAACAAGTTAATATTTATTTGAAGTTAAAAAATTCTTTTACTGATTAAAAATAATGCTCAAGTAGCCACTTTCTAAATAAAATCAAACTTTTATGAAGGAGGAAATTTAATGGGGCTGGGTATTTAATGCACATCATGTAACAGTTTTTTTAAAAATCGCCTAGTATTTGGTGGTAGATATACAAATGATGAGTGGAGACCGCGACTCGGTAAGCGTAGTGTAGGACGCCCTGCCTCAAGATAGGATGATGACATTCGAAGGCTGGCTGGTGTAGGCTGGATGAGAGTGGCCGAAAATCGGGAGCATCATCTCATCTTCATCATCTTCAGCCCATTTAAGTCCCCACTGCTGGGGCACGGGCCTCCCTCAATCACATGAGGGGTAATTGCCATACTCACCACGCTTGGCAGACGGGTTGGCGAGGGTTTTGATATAAATGCAGAGTTTTCCTTCTCTGGGTGCTGATGATCATGCCACCAGCTTTACCTTAGTCATCAAATCGGGAGCATTGGCATGCATTAGGGGAGACCTATGTCCAGCAGTGGACGAGTGTGGGTTTCTGATGATGATGATGATGATACAAATGATGAAGATTTAACCCAATTTGTATGTCAGTAAATTGTTAGACCAGTCATATTTCTAGATGTCCTAATGAACGATGGAGTCGTCAAGTAGTTGTGAATGATGGTAACTCAGTGGTTTATTCGTCTTCCATACGGAGAATCGTGGTTCGAATGCACCTTGGATTTTTCAAATCAATGTGCGAATTTCTACCGTTCGCTCGGCCGTGAGGCAAAACATCGTAAAGAAACCTGCACGTGTTACAATGCTTCAGATGGTCTGGTGCAAAGATCAGACGGCAGTTGTTTCATTGTAATTATCAGACTTCCCGAATCCTCGATCATGGTCTAAGCGTAGGTACCACGGGCTCCTAAGCTACTGCTTTGGACGCAACTGCGAATTACACGACAAGATGAGGGATAAAACTGACACTGCCATTTAACATCACTGTTACACAAACTTCAAATAAAATGCCGCGACCCTAACTCTTATAGGTATCGCAGTCACACAAATCATTTAAGCATTGTTGAATCAAAAGATACCAAAAAATCATGGTCCGGAAAATCCTTTCCTGGTTTCTGCTGGAGTTGGTTTGATAATATGATAGCGGGTTATGGGTTATGCATTTTATACGTAGGATTGATACGGAAATTTCACCGTTTGTCCAATAGAGTACCACAATGTCAAAATTTGATAATTTTACGTGAAAGCGTTTTGAAAATGGAACCGCTAATAAAAAGGTTATCTATGCAATTTGTAAAGAAATCCCGCAGACAGCGTTAATGCTTATAGGCTTATAGGTAACCCGATAACATGAAACGCTTACGCGATGTAATCAACACCTAGCGCCATCTATTGGTTTGAAGTGCAACTAATGTGTAGTGTATAATCAATTAGGTGTTTCTTAAATTAGTAATACTATAAAATGTGAAAAAAAGCCTTTATGAATAAATATGTAACTACGACTACATATAAGCTGCAAAATTCCATTAACTTTTTGCGGTTATGAAACCAATATTTTTCATGTAAGAACGCAACAGCCAATCTGTACCGCAGTAGAATTGACATAGTAAAGCGATTGTGAAAATTTCCACTCGAGTTCTTTTTTTTCGTCACATTATAAATTTTTCACCAACTCCACCCCATTTAGTGTACACATTTGAACTACGTCCAACCCCACTGCCCGTGAATGTAAAAACAACAGATTTTAGCTTGGAACTTTGGCAGGGAGAATGTAACAAGTTTTTAAGTTCTATCTTTTGGGGAGTAATCAGGCTTAAAATCCGTTCCGACAACTGTTTTCCCAGTCCAATTTGCTGATTGGTCTTCCCTTAATGTTGGGATTAATGACGTTATTTTTGATTCCTTTGTTCTAACCTTTCGGTGAGCAGCATCTTTGAGTAAATTAAATAGGATAGATTAGTTTTGTAAGTTACTGAAACGTATTTCAATCTGAAGGTGGAATTCAAAGGACAAAATAGGGGAGAAGATTTTAATGGAAAAATAGGTCGACGAGCAAGTGGGTTACCTGTATACGTAGTGATCACATATACCAATGGACATTCGGGAATAGATTGATGGCTTTTTGCGAAGGCATAGGCAAGTTTCTTAAAGATTAATGTAGATATTTGGTCGGTCCCAAAATATTAGTACGGAATTAAAAAGATGCGTAGCTGGTAAAGCCAGATAAAAGAGCCAGGCGAAAGTTATATACTATTTTATGTCTAATGGAATTATGTTCAATCGCATTTACTTCAACAAAGTATTAAATTCTATAAAAAACGACAAGAAAGTATGAAAAGACGAAACACTTGCGTTGTAATCGGTACCTACCGCCATCTATTGGCACTAATAGAAAAATTAAGTACCAAAGCTAAGTAAGCACTAGCATTTTTTATGTGATAGGTGGCAGATGAGCAGACTGATCACCTGGTGGATTAATCTGATGGCAAGCGATTGCCTTCGCCCATGGACACCCGTGACACCAGCGGAGTCTCAAGTGCACTGCCAACCTCTGAACCCCCTTTTCCTCCGGATTGGCCCTCCGGTACCCTCACTCTCGCAGCGAAACACAGCACAGTGCTGCTTCACGCCGGTTTCTTGTGAGACCGTGGTATCACTACGGTCGATCCGGCCAATTCATACTGAAGTGTGGCTCTCCCACGGTCAACGGCCACGGTCTTTATGAGCTTGGGTAATCCAACTTCTTATTTATTTTTACGGGGTACAAAAACAAGCCAAAAAGACGCCATCTTCACCTCCACGACCAATAAAAATCAAGAATCCATTTTATCCAGCTTAAATAAATCGTATATGTTTCCCGTAACCAGTTGTAATGGAAAGGTTTTTTTAGTATGATAACATTACGCCAAATCGCATTTTCGTACGAGGGTTCGAATGGAGTTTACTGAAAATGTTTTACGGTGGAGCTTAATCTTTTTAACCCCCGACGCAGAAACAACGGGATGTTGTAAGTTTGACGTGTTTGTGTGTGTGTGTGTGTGTCTGTGTGTCTGTCTATCGCATCTTAACTCCCGAACAAGTGAACCGATTTTGATGTTGATTTTTTGTATGATAGATGAATAAGGGGGGAGTGTTCTTAGCTATGTTGTATAAAAATCGATCCAAGGTTGCCGCCGTCACAAACATATGGATTGTATGTTTTAACACAATTCCCACAATATGGATGTCATATAAAAGGGCTCGAGTAGCAGAATATATTTATTGTGACAAATTTCAAATCCAAGATGGCCGCCGTCAGAAAATGACGAAAAACCTATTTGTTTTTGTCATGGGTTTTTTCTTCACGCATTAGATAACATTTTTTTATTACTTACACGTAATAAATATAAGCAGTAAGTAGCATGGTGGTCTTGCAGAGCGATGGTTGCTCAGTAGCTTTTTTTTATGTCATAGGTGGCAGACAAACACACGGAACACCTGATGGTACGCGATTGCCGCCGCCCATGGACACCCGCGACACCAGTGGAGTCTTAAGTGCGCTGCTTTCCTTTCAACCCCCGTACTAAGGTACGGAATCAGGTCAACGTATGAGATGTTGTGAGAATTATTATCTCTACGCAGTGCTATAGGGACAAATTTTAAATCCCAAATATAACATCCACACCCGTAAAGTGTTTCGTATGGAACTTTTCCCATGTTCGGATCTCATGGCGAATATTTCCACAATATAATGCAGGAGGGATGCGGCCTCCCTGTAATAGTCATAATCCGACCCACACCGTGTTTGCAGTACTCGGCCCGAAAAAATACAACACTATTTTTATACAGGCTGGCCCGAAACTTAACGGATAACTTGCGAGAGTATTCCGTACCCGGATATGTTTGCCTTGCTCATCAGTATCCTCAAAAAAACGAGATTGACTGACTCTTTTACTTTTTGTATGCCCAGAAATGTTGACTTTGTTTTGTTGACTTTTTGTGGAGATGAATGAATTATCAACCTTCATCACACGCATGTTTGCACACACACGCACACGCACACGCACACGCACACGCACACGCACACGCACACGCGCACGTGAGGTGGGTAAGTAATTGCGCTTCAAACACAATACCTTCTCAAGCAGCTAAGGACCTTTGAAGAGCAGAAGCACAAAGAACATATTTTGATGAAACAGTTTCAAGAGATTCCAGTACTTTAGGGCTGACAGTATTTATTTCTAGCCAAACATTTTTTTTTACTAATTGTTTATTTAGTCATGCTCATTCAAATGCCATATGTTATTTTATGTGATAGGTGGCAGACCAGTGATGGATCACTTGATGTAAGCGATTGCCGCCGCGACATCAGTGGAGTCACAAGTGCGCTGCCAACCTTGAAACCCCCATTTCCCCCGTATTGCCTCCGGTACCCTCAATCGTAGTAGGTTCCTTGTAAACCACCTAGAACCGATAAAAATAATATATGTTAAAGTTCTAATAATGTCTTCCAAACCAATATTTCTGTTATGGTGGCCTATATCAGCGATCAGCCATCGACGCAGGACATATTATATTGCACAAGTGTTTGCACTGACACAGTGCACTCTCTATTCCCTTACCCTCATTTTCTACGGGATATCACACAACTAAACAGGGATCAGATGCAGGATCAACGGCTTAACGTACTTTCCGAGGCACGGGGGAACAAGACCGCCAACTTCCAGACTTCGGATGCTACTACATCTTAACAGAAGAACTCAGGTACAAAAAACAAAGGCAAGAGAGGACCCCATTATAATAAATTCAAACGGGACAGGTGTGATATTGTTTTTTTTTGGTATTTTATACTCGACACTTAGTTACTTATTTTCCAGAAATTAAAGATTTTTTAGAACTTATCAGACCAAATTAAAAAATGAGTTTTATTTTCATTGAATACTGAACAAAATCAATAACTAAAGGCCCTCTACTTTCCACATCTTTACAATTTTTTTCTTTTTCAACTTAACCTCGTTAAAAACGTCATGTAAATGCCTGTCAACCTATTTTTTTTTTAATATGGCGCTACCCGAAGATCATTTGCCAATGTCAAGTAACTTATTGAGAATAAGTAGGTAGTCAACAGTCGAAGTCAGTCAAAGTTGTGACTATGTCACTGAATAAAACGCCGGTGTTTTCACGTTTTATCGATCTACGGATTCAGCGAATATCACTCTAAAAGCAATCGCGGGTTTTAAGACCCTATTAAGTCCAAGCAAGTTGTCGTTGACAACTCACTCGACACACAATAGCAGTGTTAAAAATGATACAATCCAACGATTCTTATTATTAGGATCACTTTTCGGCACTTCACTGCACAAATAAACACCGAGTTTGTACACTAAAAACCACTTGACATTAATTTAAAACCTCTGAATTGCATCAGCCCACGCGGCTTGTTTTAGCCCTACCCGCCGAATCCCTAAGTAATTCATTGCTTATGGTCGAAGCAAAATAAAATTCAAATGACAGTGACATTTGACTTGAAATGTGTCTAAATGATAATTGACAAAATGAATTTCCCATTTAATACTGTGTTTTCTTTGTCTATGTGTACGTTTTGTTTTGTTATAGGTGGTGATTTCCCTAAAAAGAAAACTCAATTAATTAAGAAATCTACTCAAATCACCGGTCAATTCAATAACATACTGAATGTGTCTCTACTCACTTGACATTGGCAGAGTTGACTCCGTCTCTGACGTACAACACTACTAGCCATTAAAAAAAAAAAGTTAATTGACGTTTCTAGCGGTTTATTATTAATATTAAATCTATTGTTAATTCTAGTTCGTGCCATTTTTTTTTGCGTTTACCTTACCTACTTTATCAAACAGTTGTAGAAATATGATACAATTACATTTCTTGTCACGGGATTCAAGACGCATAAATGCGTGATATTTTCTCTATCCCACTTTGCGTATTAACACGGTACCTTCACAACATGGCTCTCTGCCTATCTCCTTTGGCTCCCTCCTACTAAGGTAGACGAAGACTTTGAAGAGCTTAACTACAAAGAACATCCTTGGATGAAACGAGTTCAAGAAATACGGATATTTCTAGGGTTGACAATGAAGGGAATATAATGTTTGAAGTTAACTTTTTTTAATCGGTTTGATCCCCGGGTTGGTCAAAAATTAGAAATAGTTCGGTTAAGACCGAGAGAGCCATGCTTCGGCATAAATGGGCTGGCGCGACCGGAGTTATATCACGGCCTCACAGAAAACCGGCGTGAAGCAGCATTAAGCTGTGTTTCGCTGCGGGAGTGAGGGTACCGTTGGCCGATCCGGTGGAAAAGGAGTTTAAAGGTGACTCCACTGGAGTTGCAGGTGTCCATGGGCGGCGGCAATCGCTTTATCATCAGCAACCCACACTCGTCCACTGCTGGACATAGGTCTCCCCTAATGCACGCCACTGCTCCCGATTTTCGGCCACTCTCATCCAGCCCACACCAGCCAGCTTTCGAATATCATCATCCCATCTTGTCGCAGGGCGTCCTTCACTACGCTTACCAAGTCGCGGTCTCCACTCAAGGACTTTACGGCTCCAACGGCTATCAGTTCTGCGGCTAATATGACCAGCCCACTGCCACTTCAGTTTGCTAATTCGGTGGGCTATGTCGGTGACTCTGGTTCTCTGTCGGATTACATCATTTCTGATGCGGTCCTTTAGAGATACTCCGAGCATAGCCCTTTCCATAGCTCTTTGAGCGACTTTGAACAGGTGGACTAGTCCAGCCGTGAGTGTCCACGTCTCAGCACCGTAAGTCATGACCGGAAGGACGCACTGGTCGAAGACTTTCGACTTAAGACTTTGAAGGATGGGTGACGAGAAGACTTGACGAAGTTTACCAAATGCTGCCCAGCCTAGCTGAATTCTTCTATTGGCTTCTCTCTCGAAGTTGTTTCTGCCTAATTGGAGCGTTTGTCCTAGATAGACATATTCCTGAACAACTTCGTGAGGTACTCCATTAACAGCGACCGGTCCCGGATCAACGAGCTCGTTGAACATGACCTTGGTTTTATCCAAGTTCATCCGAAGACCTATGTGTTTGGAGGATTTAGCCAGGCTGCTCACCATCTCCTGTAGGTCTTGTAGGGTTTCCGCCAAGATGACGATGTCGTCTGCGAATCGTAGGTGTGACATGTACTCGCCATTAATATTGATTCCACGCTCCTTCCAGATTAGCGTTCCGAACATGTCCTGCAGCGCAGCGGAGAAAAGTTTCGGAGAAATAACATCTCCTTGTCAATCCTTGTCATCTCCTTGGCAATCGCTTACCATCAGGTGATCCATCTGCCACCTATCAAATAAAAAAAAGTTAAGAAATCTCAGTGTCAGTCCCAAATCTGAAAGTTGGCGCCCCCCTTGGAATACACGTTAAGCCTTTGTTCTTGCGCCTGATCCCTTTTAAGTTATTTCACGACGATGTCTCACCGAAATATGAGGGTAAGGGAATATAGAGCCTACTTGTGTTTGCGCACACACTTGAGCACTATAAATATCGGGCGTAGGTGGCTGATCGTTGAGATAGGCCACCGTTGCCGAATCGGTTGGAAGATATATATTTGTTAGATTAGAAACATTTTTAAAATGTGTTTTTTTTGTAGAAAAGTAACCTTTTGTCTGAACCTATTTTGTAAGACAAAGGATTATGTAAAGATCTTAGACCGTCCGTTTAACATCTCGATGAATATGTTTCAGTTTAATAAATAATCCGCTTCAAACATAAATCCCAAAAGGTAAATGATACCTAAAGTTCACCTTTAGCAGGTAGGTATGCTCCGTAAAATGTAGCTTGATTTAAATGGAAACCGTCGCTTGACCTTTATTTCAATAGATATAAGGTTTTAATTTTGAACAAGTTTCATTACATATATTGTTATTACTAATAGACTTAAGGAACATTTATATAATTTCTATAACACCAATGGTTGACATTTTATGTACATTATATGTATAAATTTGTAGTCCCACTGTTGATTCTGATATCCGAAACACAGGTGCTTGAGCTACCTATCTCGGAGTCAGATCAATGTATGTGATGTTGTGAAATGTTTATTTATATTTATTTATTTCAAACAAGCTATATTTTACGGACTGTGGTACAGGAATAGGCCGGCTCGACCGGTGTGATACCACGGACTGTCGGAAAATCGGCGAGAAGTAACTGTGCTGTGCTTCGCTGCATGAGTGAGGGTACCGGAGACCCATTCCAGAGGAAGGGGGTTTAAAGGTTGGCAGCACACTTGAACTCCACTGGTGTCACGGGAATTCATGGGCAATCGCTTACCATATGGTGATCCGTCTGCTCGTCTGCCAACTATCACATAAAAAAGGAATATATTTTAATGAACGTACTTATTTAAGGGAAGCGTGTATTTAAGACTGACAAATCAAATCAAATCAAATCAAAATATGGGATATTTTTCAGTAATTGCACTTTAAATCAATTATTACATATGCTTATACTGAAACCAAATTAGTTTGGCTTAAAAACCCATAAGATATTTGTAAGCCATATGATCACTTGACCGCACTGATGAGTATGTTTGTAAACATCAAACTATCCTCCCTTTGGAAAATGAAAAGTAAAAAGACTTAATTAAGGCGACGGGTAGGGCACTCTAGCGACGCCAATCGATTTTAATTTTTAGCTACTAACCCGGAACCATTTTAAACAAATTTATACTATTTAATAAATAACCAAGCACAAATTATCGGGTCCGTTTTTGTACGCGTAAAATTGATTACCGCCAAAAGCAGCCACTTTTAGCGTGAATCAATTTTTCACGTACGCGTTGGGTCCAACATTTTTGAATGGTTATTTAATAAATATTTTAAATGTTTGCCGAGAGGGTGTAACCCCGAAATTGTTTAAAATAGATCCAGTTTAGTAGCTAAAAATTAAAATCGATTGGCGTCGCTAGTGTGCCCTACGCGTCGCCTTAGTGAAAAAAATAACAATTTATGCTTACGATAGTGAGCATCATGATTTAATTTTGAGTGTGATTGGAAATCCTGGCCAAAATTATTTGCAGCTGACAACCTTATTCTTGAGATTTGATCGATACCCCTTTTATACTTTGATAATAATAGCGACGCCAAGGGTAGATTCGACCAATCTTTATCCAACGATAAATCAATGGAATAGTGCAGTTATACGCAGTGCAAAATAAAAATCTGTTCTACCTACTACTCATCCAACAGTCAACGCCTTAATCCAATTGTATTATAATATATATTAGACAGCATATTTTGTCAGAATTAGTAATATTCTAGGTAACTCAAAATGACTTTATCATTGTCACAGCTGTCATTCGCTTTTGACATTACCTGTATAACCGTACTTAAGGTGACAGGTAGCCCTAACCAATCGATTTCAATTGTTAGCCACTAAACCTAATCTGTTTTAATAAATTTTGGGGTTACAACCTCTCGGCAAATATACTATTTATTAAATAACCATACAAAAATGTTGGGTCCGTTTTTGTACGCGAAAAATTGGTTCACGCCAAAAGTGGCAGTTCTTGGCGTGAATTAATTTTTCGCGAACGCGTTGGACCCAACATTTGTATACGGTTATTTAATAAATAGTATAAGTGTTTGCCGAGAGGCCTGGAGGACGCCATACGTGCAGCTGTCCGGGCACAAAGGGCAAGTCAGGAGGTGGTCCATGGTCTGTGGGGCGGCGCCCCATAACAATACATTTTTTTTTCCGGTTAATAATTTCATCCGTTCAATCACTCGTTAAATAAGGTATAGCTATATCTATTGCCTTTGGAAGAACACAAATTGATTTAATGATGCAAATTAAGTAAATTATCCTGCGGGTATTTGTCTTTTATAACTGTCAAATAGGTTAAATCCGCCCTTTTAAAGTAAAATTACTCATATCCCAACTTATTCTGAGATTTTTGTCTCCTCCTTAATTAGTTAACTGAACCTTGATAAAATAATGAATCAACGTATAATGAAACTCCAGTTTCCGCCTTTCATGTCATTTATTCCGTAAATTTGCACGTACAGATTCATAGATACATTAATTATCATCGTATCATCATCACATAAGTCCGTTCGCCCGTCAACCGACAAGTCATTGTATCGGTTTGGCGTGCCTATCGATTTATCGATGCGTTTCCGGTTATGACAGTCCTTAATTTAGTTCTCAAAACCGTCAACAGTCAAATCAAACACTCCTTAATTACTCGAACCCTAAAATTACATCAAGTATTTTTTGAAAATCATGACAAACGGGATGCCTCGGATTTTTCAAAGTGTTTTTGATCTAATTTATGATTCCTTTGACTCGTCTAATAACAACAATACCTACTTTTCGTCAGATACTCCGTTTACTTTTATTTTAAAAGGCAAAGCTAAGAAAATTCAAGCTCAAGATGTTCATGAAAATCTAATTTCAAAAAAAGAAACAGTGCTACCGAAAATAACATCTACCAAATACTCGACCAGGCACTCTCGTCTCATCTCATCAATCACCAAGTATAACAGTTTACTCCAGCAAAAATAAAAGGAAAAACCTACGACACGACCCTACAAAATGTTAATGACGATCCGTCGCATCGCAATCACGGCCAAAGGTCTAAGGCCAGAAGAAACAGGAAAACGTAAACGAAACTACGAATTATATAATTAAGGCTCAGTTGGGCATCAGAAGTAAATCCTTTTTGGTCCTGGAACTATTTGCGAGATAGTCCCCGGGGCAAAGTTAGTGCTGCCGATAGTTTAGTGTCGATGTTTTTTGTTGGACGTTTTCGCGCTACAACGGGTTGAAATAATTGATGGGGATTTGAGCGAATTGTGGTACGAAAATTGTGAGGGAGATTTGATCCTAACGATTGGTTAGTCACATTATGCAAGCAATTGTAATAATGATAATCACAAAAGAATCGTCTAGAAATAAAAGTTCTTAGGATATCGTTTAAAATTAATTAAATAGATACTCAATAACTGAGAAAATTAAAAATCGTGTAAATAACATTATTTTAATAAACTAATTTTAGCTCTTTGCCATCTAAAAAGTCATGGTATATTAGATCAATTATATGGAAATCTCATTTATTTGTTACTGATGTTCATCTTCACACATTTCTTTTTTATGTAGAAACATGCTTTTCCCTCCATTTGCTTATATAGTCGTAAATAATTATTTTAAGGCGACGGGTAGCCTTAACTAGCGACACCAATCGATTTAAATTAGCAACTAAACCGAATCTGTTTCAAACATTTTCGGAGTAAGATTCTCTAAGCAATCATTCATACTATTTATTTTATATTTAGCACTACTTTTGATCGGTCTGTTACATCTGATCTGTTTTTGCACTCGAAATTTGTAGTATAGCTATAAGTAGCCGCTTTTGAAAGTGAACCAAATTTCGAGTACAAACACAGACCAAAAAGTTATGAATAATCAATAAATAAATAGTATAAGTGTTTTCCGAGAGGCTGTAGTTTCAAAATTGTTAAAAATAGATCCGGTTTTGTTGCTTACAATTTAAATCAGTTAGCGTCGCAAGTGTGCCCTACCCGTCAACTTGAATGACAATTGATTTTCTATTGTGTCTGCTGTCTGGCTTTAAGAAGGATATGCTAAGTATGTATATAAATACCTAACTTTTAAGTTTTTTGTCTTGTGCAATAAAGAGTACCTATCTTTACATACTCAACTTATTCTTTTTTGGACCATACTCATTCAATTAATCACCTAAGATGTACGCTCTACTTCTACCTGTGCGAGAGAAACCCATGAATAGGCCGGCTCGACAGGAATGATACCACGGCCTCACAAAAAACGTCTGCTGTGTTTCGCTGCATGAGTAAAGGTACCGGAAGACCAATCTGGGGGAAAAGGGGGTTCAAAGGTGGGCAGCACACTTGTGACTCCAAGGTTGTTGCGGGTGTTTATGGGAGGCGGCAATCGCTTACCATCAGGTGATCTGTCTGCTCGTCTGCTACATATGACTTAAAAAATGCTCATTGATATTCCACTTACGCTTTCTTTGACTATGTCTCAAATCGATAGATTTAAAAATTTCCTACGAACAACACTACTTCCTAACATTAAATGTATCAAGGATAGCTTGAGCCATTTCTTTTCCCATCTATCTACATAAACCAAACGAATAGTTGGCCTGAATTTTTAAATTGCCTCGAAACACGGCCCTGATGAATGGGCCTGGGCCAGTTTTTCAAAGCCCAAAAACTCGTTCGCATTGAAAATTCTTATTCGGGACAGTGGGCCAGAAACCCTTATTTGGTGAATTGAATTTCACATAAAGAAGGATCCTTTACCAATATTGATGTGAAAAGGCGTATATTTCCTTTTATGATAATTTATGAATAACTTTAAAGAAAGGTCACTCGATCTTGGTTTGGACTCCATAAATCTTATTTTATAAGTAGGTACCTACTTAATGTTCGTAATTCATCATTATCAGTGTCATCATCTATTCATATGTCAATATTTTAGGGATCCATACTTTCAAACATACTACAACTCGTCCATGAAAGGTTCCGTAGCAGCAAGTAAGATATATGGAAGGTAAATTGCGGTTTACGGTTTATAACGTATTAAAAAAAATACTTACTAGATCTTTTGTGTATATTTTATAAACGAAGTATGTAAGGTAGATAAGTTCTAGTGTTACGGAAATACCTATGTACCTGTTTTGTTTTATGAGAAAGCAATAAACGTATTTTTATTTTATTTTTATTTATTCATTTATCTAGTTCAAGCCAATTTTCCTTGTTAGTTTTCATGTTAATGTAAACATTTATTTTTTTTAGTTTTATATTTGTTATTTTATTATAGAAGTTAGAGGGGTGGATACATTTTTACACTTTAGGAGCGTCTCTTGCTCTAAGTATTAAGTTTAGAAAAATATACATTAGAAATCTCAACATCATTTTTATAGACTGATTTTGATGAAAAAAAATGAGTTTCAGTTCTAACTATGGGGTCCCCCAAAAAGTATTTTTTTCCTATTTTTGTGTACAAATCGTATTTCGGCTAACAAAATACATCTATTTACCAAGTTTCAATAGTATAGTTCTTATAGTTTTGGAAATAAGTGGCTGGCTGTGACATACGGACGGACGGACAGTACAACACTGCAGAGCCATAAAAAACAATTACGTTGCAAGCTCTTAAGGAAGAAATAAGTTCTTTCTTTGGATGTCCCCAGGTCATCCAATCGTCTTGCTACGGAGAAAACGTCTGATTCTCGTAGGAAAACGATTTATTTCACGAGAAACGTCCCCTGATGCGAGTTAAAAGCTAGTGTTTGTGTAAAGAGTTAGCAGACATTTGATAATATATTGCGGTTCGCAAGACTCCAAAATTCTTTAAATTGTCTTAAAGATTAAATGGAGATGTAATCATTGCTTAAGTCAATTAGTGGAATAATAATTTTTCTGCAGTGAATTTTCTCATTTGATGAAGATACTACAAGACTTACTTTTTTTTTTTTTTTTCAACCACCACGAGTGACAGCTGGTTGAAATTGTCCCGGTTTTATTTTTGTAATTAAATATTAATTTTAATAGAAAAAACCATACAAGTCATCACTAAAACATACGATTAGCATAATAACAGTGTGTGTGTATAAAAAAACTTGTTTATTTTAAAGTGTTGTAGTGATTCTGACGGGAATTCATAAGTTCATAACCTAACGGTTGTCAGTTCGAATTTGTGAAACATTGTTTTACTCTCTTAATAGGTTCTAACTCCTAAAACTGCTAACATTTCACAGGTTTAATTAGTGTCTAACTCGTAATCCGTGATATTTAACATAATACGGCGGTGATTCATCGAAACTCGCGCCGCGGTGTCGTCCTTCCGACCTCGCCGATAACTGTGTAAACAACTCCTTGGGTACCTAAACCATCGCGTAGTCTGTGATTTATATTAATCCGATCATGCAAACCCGCAGCAAAGCCTCAGCTCGCCAAGGTGTGTCTGGTATCACCTCCTCTCGTCAGGTTGAGTCCAGATTAAACCTGGCTTTGAAGGAATTGAAGGCTACCAAGGAGGAGGTTACCCAGTTGACTAGGGAGAGAGAAGACAATGAGAAGGAACTGTTGGATGTGTTGGACAAGAACCGTAAGTTAAAAAGAGAAATGGCAGAAATACATAGTCAACATGTAACTATAGTGGAAGAACGGGACAAATTACAATCAATTGTAGACGGGTTAGGGGAATGCAGCCAGGAGTACGTCCATAACCTCAGGCGTGTCACTTTACTACGCCATGAACTAGAGGAGGCTCGCCACTACATCAGCGACCTGGAGACTGAGAAGCAGGACTTTGCGGCGGCCCAAACCCAGTGTTTATTTGAGGAACTGATAGGCAGTCCACCCTGTCTTATTTCTGATGCAGGTAACAAAAAACCAACCACAACTATAAACTTAACCAGTGGAAATAGCCCCTCTTCTAGCCCAGCACTGGGAATTGCTACCTGCAGCAGAAATAAATTTAAAAAATATGTAAGATTAAATAGGTATATAAATAAAACTAAAAAGTTAATTAAGAAACAAAAATGCTCATACAATAAGATTAAATGTATTAAAGAAAGGCAGCGTTTGGGTGATTAATTAGATTTATATTCATTAACGTTGGATAATAACATCACTTCCTATGAAAAAAACATCAACCAATTAGAAAGTCAAATACTTTCACTAAAGGAGTCCTTGGACAACATGACCAGTAGGTACTTATGTTCCAAGAAGGAGAATGACGAACACATTTTGGCTTTGAAGAATCTTATGAACACCTCGGAAGTAAGTATCAATAACAATAATAGCTTATGTAGTTTGTTGAACGGTTCGCGGCCGGAGTGTGAGTCATCATTGTCACAACCAAATTGTGATAACCTACGGCATTCGTTCAGCGCAACAAACTCCAACAGTTCCTTCGTCCTATCTAAACCTATTATTAAAAACGACGTAGTTATGTTTAGTGATGAGCTGGGTACAAATATGGGCCTGATATTGAGTCACTACTTGGGACAAGCAATTTCAAACAACTGTTATCCAAATGCATCCTTCTGTGATATTATAAAAAAAATCAACTTATACAAGTTTAAAGAAAATACCACCCTTATTATTATGTTTGCCAACAGGGGAAATGTAAATAAAAAAATATTAATTAAATGCTTTGACAGCTTGACTGCATTAAATGTAAATAAAATTGTGATGTTTACACTTCCTTATGGAAAAAATTTAACACAGTCAGAAAATGACTATAGATATAAATTAAATCTTAGTATGAATTTAATGACATGTAATAATAATAAATTCCATATTATTGACATAAATTCAAGTTTGACATGTAATTTAATTTGGACAAAAGATAAATGTTATCTTCCAAAATTGTATAAACGACAGATAGCATTGTCGCTATCATATTATATTAAATGTTCAGCCAAGAATTTGGCTACTCAATCTGCTTCTATTGAGCATAATACTGACATGTATGATCAGACTTCGGAAACAGTTCCGAATAATAATTTAAATTATCCCTTAAGACAATAGAGGATTACTCTAGCAAATTAGATTTAGTGACAAATAGAAAGACCAACTTTTTAAACATTATTCACCAAAATATTCAGGGTCTTTCTAACAAAGAACTAGAATTGGAATTGTTTCTTAAAGAAATGAATATACATGTTCTATGTATAACAGAACACTGGTTACAACAGTGTGAATTATTGATTAGTATAGATAACTATAAAGTCATTAGTTCGTTCACAAGGGAGTCCGCTATTAGAGGTGGGTCACTTATTTTATTAAATAACTCATTAAAGGCAAAATGCCGTAAAGATGTTACGTCACTCTCTATTGAACGAACTATTGAATTATCTTGTGCAGAACTGGAGCGGTTTATTATTATTTGTGTGTATAGACCACCCTCAGGTAATTACAATTTATTTGAAACCACAATGGAAGATGTTCTGAAAAAAGTGTGTAATTGTAACAAGAAAGTAGTTGTATGTGGGGACTTTAACATTAATATTTTAGAAAGTTCACAAAACTCCATTCGGTTTTTAAACCTATTTAAATCTTTTAATTTAAACAATCTTTTTATTGAACCCACTAGAGTAACTCCTACATCAGCTACTTGCATTGATAATATTTTTTGTGATTCTGAACCAATCACAAAATCTATAATAAACTTTATAAATTCCGACCACAGTGGGCAGGAAGTAGTCTTTGAACATCATGATGCCCCCTCTTCATTGACATTTGTATACAGACCTATTACTGTAAATCGAATGGAAAATTTTAAAGAAAAAATTCAAGAAAAATTTTCCTTTTTACCACTTGATGATAATAATACTATTGACCAACTGTATGAACAAGTATTCAGTGCGATAAAATCTGTATCTGATACTATATTTACAAAGAAAACTTTTAAAGTAGACAATACTAAGATGAAATTTAGTGACTGGGCTACAAAGGGAATTTATAGAAGTAGAACTAGATTATTTGAATTATACTCCATTAAAGCAACTTCTAGTAACACTAGAATGCTTGAATATGTAAAAAAATACTCTAAAATATTTAAGAAAGTTTGTGCACTTGCTAAAGCAAATTATTTAAAAGAAAAAATAAGTAAATCTGGCAATAAAATTAAAGCTACTTGGGGTATAATTAATAAAGAGACTTGCAAAACAAAATCATATGATACCAAGATCTCTCTTAAAATAAATAATAAAAATCTTTACGCTGATGCTGAAATAGCGGACGCATTTGAATCTTTTTTCTCCAATATAGCAATCACTACTACTCAGTCATTAAATTCTTGTCCACATCTTGCTGAGTCCCTGCTGAAAGAATGTGTGGAGAAGTGTCAAGCTACTTTTAGCTTTAGTCATGTTACTGACCATATAATTATAAAAACATTTAAGGACCTTAAGTTAAAAAAAACTGAGGACCTATGGGGTATTTCAACAGAAATTTTAAAATCTATTATATCTACTATTGCCCCACATTTAGCTATTATATTTAACAAATGTGTAGATACGGGTCACTTTCCAAATTTAATGAAATTTAGTAAAATTGTACCACTGCATAAGTCAGGGGACAAAAATGACCCATCAAATTTTAGACCAATATCTATATTACCAGCAGTGAGTAAGATCTTTGAAAAAATAATATTCACTCAATTAGCAGCTCACTTCAAAATAAATAACTTATTTCATAATAACCAGTACGGATTCACTAAAGGGAAATCCACTACTGATGCAGGAGTGGCACTAATGAAACATGTCTTCAATGCGTGGGAAAATAAGCAAGATGCTGTTGGTGTTTTCTGCGATTTATCAAAAGCCTTTGATTGTGTTAACCATGAAACTTTAATAATGAAGCTACGGCATTATGGTGTCTCAGACAATGCACTTTCAATACTGCAATCATACCTTTCTTGTAGAATCCAAAAAGTGAGTGTTAATGGAATAAATTCTACTGGCGCCCCTCTACTCATGGGAGTGCCGCAGGGCTCCATATTGGGACCCCTACTTTTTTTAATTTATATTAATGACCTTCCTCAC
Organism: Marasmia exigua; assembly: GCA_019059595.1. Lineage (NCBI taxonomy): Eukaryota > Metazoa > Arthropoda > Insecta > Lepidoptera > Crambidae > Marasmia > Marasmia exigua. The sequence continues at coordinate 22,491,214 of CM032464.1, read as the reverse complement.
TTTACAAAAGACCTATGTGAGACTGTATTGTTTGCCGATGACACTTCTCTGATTTTTAGAGTTGATAGGCTTAAGCAAGTATTCGACGACGTAAACGATGCACTCTCACAAGTGGTATATTGGTTTACAACTAATAATTTACTACTTAATGCCAAAAAGACTAAATGTGTTAAATTCACAATGCCAAATGTGAGGCAGGTTAATACAAATATAACCATAAATAATGAGCATCTTGCGCTCGTAAATTCAACAGTATTTCTAGGAATCACATTAGATTCTAAGCTGCAATGGGGTCCCCATATTGATGTCCTGGCAGGTAGACTTAGTTCTGCTGCATATGCAGTTAGAAAGATAAGACAACTAACTGATGTTGAAACGGCGAGGCTGGTTTATTTCAGCTACTTTCATAGCATCATGTCATATGGTCTATTACTATGGGGATCAGCTGCTGATATACAGACTATTTTCGTATTACAGAAGAGAGCCATCCGCGCCATTTATGGCCTTAGATCGCGCGACTCCCTTAGAGATTTGTTTAAAGAAATCGACATACTTACCGTGGCTTCTCAATACATCCTTGATTGCCTTATGTACGTACATAAGAATCTCCATCTGTTCTCGAAGAAGTCTGACTGTCACAGCCTTAACACCAGAAATAAGCACAGACTGGCCGTTCCAAATATCAGGCTCCATAAGGTTGGTAGTTCATTTATAGGATTGAGCATAAAAATGTTTAATAAGTTACCTCAGATTATTATTGACTTGCCCACACATAAGTTTAAATTGTATATAAAAAACTGTTTAATGAAGAAAGGCTATTATAAAATAGACGATTTTTTGAATGACAATAATTTAGGGCCATATTAGTAACACAAACATTGTACTATATTTTAAGTTAATGGTGACATTTTGTAAAACATTTCTTTTTTAAAAGAGTAACTGCTGAGTTTCTTGCTGGTGTCTTCTTGGCAGAAAACTACATTCCGAACCAGTGGTAAACATGTTGACATTCATAAGTGTTCTGTATGGACCTAAATTGAATAAACAATTTTCATTTCATTTCATTTCATTTCATTACTTAACGCCCTGTTGGTGTAAATAGGCTGATACTTAACTTTACTACAAGACTTAACTTTCCAGTTGAATATTATGTGTTCTACAATTTAATATACATCATCGTCATCGTCAGCCCATTTAAGTCCCCACTGCTGGGGCACAGGCCTCCCCCCATCACATGAGGGGTAATTGCCATACTCACCACGCTTGGCAGACAGGTTGGCGAGGGTTTTGATATAAATGCAGAGTTTTCCTTCTCTGGGTGCTGATGATCATACCAGCAGCTTTAGCTTGGTCGCCTTTTACGACACATCGGTAAGAGTGAGGGTGACTTATTCTACTCTACCGGGGACCACACGGCGTATACATAACAACATTTAATATACATAACAAGAGTTAAATGCGAATTTAACAACACTTGCCTATTGTAGGTTGTGTTCGTGTGATAGAAGGTGCATAAAACATTGATGACGAGGAAGCATAATAAAAGTTGATAGTGTTTGGTAATCTGGTCATGTATTTATTTTATGTGATAGATGGCAAACGAGCAGATGTAATGGTACGTAATCACCTGATGGTAACCGATTGCCGCCGCCCATGCACACCCGCGACACCAGTGGAGTCACATGTGCGCTGCCAACCTTTGAACGCCCCTTTCCCCCAGATTGGGCTTTCGCTACCCTCACTCACGCAGTGAAACACAGCACAGTGCTGCTTTACGCCGGTTTTTTTATGTTTAAATATATACTCCAGCTCAATTTTTAATTTCTCTACAATGACCAAAATTACCAATGGAGATTTTACATATTCGGGATTTTTTGATATTCAGAACACATAAAAACAAAACTAGAGGCAATGACAATATTTCAATTTTTAACGAGTTTTCGTGGTTAAGAAACTCATTTTAAGAAGTAATTTGAAAAGACCCACTTCTCCTTCAGAACAGATGTACATGTACAGTGAATGCATGTTCACGTTACACGTCCTTGTAATCAACTTTTTCACTGAACTTTCGACCCGTACCTTATTTTTGTGTAGTGGTTTAGCCGAGGCAATATTTCCTAACGGTTATGTCTAAAGGACCAATAGACGTCCACTGCTGGACATAGGCCTCCCCCAATGTTCTCCACACAGATCGGACCTGTGCCGCCCGCATTCCGACTTCCTGTACGTGGCCTCCACTCGAGGACCTTTCCGCTCCAATGGCCGTCTGTTCTCCTCGCTATGTGCCCTGCCCATTGCCACTTGAGGCATGCAATCCTTTGGGATATGTCTGCAACCTCTCCTGCGGATCTCATCATTTCTGATACGATCACGCAGGGAGACTCCGAGCATAGCCCTCTCCATTGCTCTCTAAAGGACCTTAAGGGAGTTGCCGCACTGGCAGATTGCGAGCGTTTTCAAAGCGGATCAACGACGCAGCAAACACGTGGCGGCTGCGCAGCGTTCTAGTCGCCACAAAAAAAAAACATCTCCGCGGCAAATCCGTCGCGCATCCGCGTTGTGCACGCTGTGCAGCCACACCGTGTTCGCTGAGTCGTCGATACGCCTTGAAACGCTCGCAATCCGCCAGTGTGGCTCCCTAAAGAGACAATTGTACTCCTTAACTAAAAGGCCGGAAATGCATCACTGACTCATCTGATCTCGCAAATGTTCATGGGTGGCGGTGATTACTTACCATTAAGGGACCCTTGCTTGCCACTTAGCTGAGCGAGGGATAACATCGTGAGGCAACTTGCACGTCTCGGACAGTTTTCCATAATTGTAGATACTGAAACTCTCATACACGTTTATTCCAAGGAAATCTACAATATTAGTAACACCGCGGACGCGATTCCTCCGAGAGAGTTACTCTCTCGTGGCTAAGTGGCTATTCTATAAGCGCCCTCTGGAGGTCATGCTAGTTGTACCCTCCATCCTAAGCGAGTTAAACTTCAAGAGTGAACCAGCATCAGATCTGATGGCAACTACATTGACAACTGTCACTCATAATTGGCCATGTTGTTAAAACGGCCAGCAACAAAGGAGTTTGCCATCGTTACAATACCTAAAATATTTGAGATACTTAATCTGAACGTGTAATTGTGACCCGGTTGGTTTGGTTCCCTTGTCTAAGGCTAAGGTAAGCGAAGCTTAGACCGCAGTCGCTTGATTGTTATTGCCAGACATCCCGAATCCTAAATCATGGTCCAAGCGTACTCTGCTAATGTAATGCCTAGTACTTAAGTTGTGTATTTTGTGCAATAAAGTATAACTATCTATCTATCTGCTCCGAAGCGGCAGCTTTGTATGCAACTGGAAATTACACGCTAAGATGAAACGAAGACAAGTGACCTGCTTGCTTGTTTATCGAAAGTAACATACACACATGTTATAACAGCTTACTTTGCTTATTTGGAATCCGTGCTTAGATACGGACATTTGGTAATGATTATTTGGGGAAACAGTTGTGAGATGCAATTGCCCAAAAAAAGTGCGTAAGGGCTATATGTGGCGTTACACCTGATACGTTATGTAAGCCACTATTTAGATCTTTGAATGTGCTGCCACTACCGTGCTTATATATATTGGAAATAGCAAAATTTGTCAAAAAGAAACCCCAGCTACTTTAAACAAGCGAAAGACTTATATCCTCGAAATACTAGAAACAGTAATCGATTAGTCCTCGATTTTAAACCAAATAGTACCCGTGTCCAAAAGAACTGATTCTGCATGTGTGTAACAATTTAAAATAATATTAATCAACAAAATAAAGATTTGCCCTTTAATCAATTTAAAACTTTACTATACAAGTGGCTAGTCGCTCGCACTTTTTACTCTGTGCAAGAATTTTTAAATGACAAGGACAATACGAAAATTGCAAATCAAAAAAAAATAAGGGTCATTTCTAATATAGGCATTTATACTTTAAAATTTGCCAATGAAAAGTCTATTTCTAAATAAAAGGCACAAATAAATTAAATTAAATAACTATATTCAAACTCAAAACTCAACGCACTAACCTACTTATCTCCACTGTACTATGACATGCACGCCTAACTACTTTACTAAGGTACTTAATCTAACACTGTTTACTTATAACTATGAACACTACAAATTACTTATTATCTAAAACTAATTACGTTGGACGCCAGGAGGGTTTTTTAGGTGTCCAGTGGAACCCTGCCAATCCGAAATGTCGAATTTGCATGCTATTCAATGGCTGGATAGGTGATCATGTACATTTTAGCATAACATCGTTTTCTGTACACCCTGTTCAAAAGCAAACAAACTATTATTATTCTTATTCTTGCAACGCAATGGGATTCGTTGATTCAATAAAACATTATAGATATCTGATTGTATTTTATTTCGTAGCAATAGTTTGAATAGGTATACTTAAAAAGGGAACCCGTGTAGTTATTTAGCAATTGCCTATTAATTAATTATAAAATTTTACTGTTCTGTCTGTGTGCTACTAGGCTTCTATTACGGAGCTCTGTGCGGCTCGGCTACATAACGTAGTGGTTATATTATCTTTGTTTAGGACTGAATCCTAGGGAACAAGAATCAAGATCGATTGGATTCTGTGACCGATAATTTTAATTTAAATTTAGATTATGAGTGGCCAGTAGGTTACGTATGAATAAAAAAGGAGTTTCCAGTCATCATGGAGGTCCAACTATCCAGACGACTGGAGGGAAACGGCAACGTTGCAACTTTACATGCCAAATTCTTTATCACGGTTCATGAGTTCTCCATTTAGAAACAAGGTTAAGGACTAGACGGAAGACAAAAGCGTTCATAAGAACCTTTGCTGTATTTCACATTTCGCGCCAAGTAAAAATCTCCCCATTGTACATTCACAATCCGCACTCAACACTAAACTTAATTAAATGAGAGAAAAGGTTGCAATTTACACGTAATTATTTACCGTTCATTGTTGAAAAGTTTCGTACAAAGGCTGAAGTTAAACCTTGAATGGAACCAGACTCCAATTATCGGGATTTTCGATGTGAAAAAACGTCGCATGAAAACTATACAAAAAAGTCAAAACTAAGTTTTTGCGATAAATATCACAAGCTGGTTGTTACACTGGTAGTTTAAGTTCCTGGGATCAATTCCTGGGCTTGGTAAAATAATTTTTCGAATTTTTCGAACATTACTTGGGTTTGTGATCAGCAATCCGCATTAGGCAAGCGTAGTGATTACGATAATCCGATCATAATAGCTATAACTTGATTTTTATGATGGAGGCATTTGCCCTACTGTGGGACGGTATATAGGCTGATACATACATACATATCTGAAACTTGAGTAGTTTTACTGGTATTCTCTAAATTAAGGCAACGGTATCGCTAGTTAGGGCTAGCGACACCAATCGATCTAAATTGTTAGCTACTAAACCAGATCTAAGCAAATTTTTATACTCATCATCATCATCATCAGCAACCCACACTCGTCCACTGCTGGACAGTTTGCTAATTCGGTGGGCTATGTCGGTGACTCTGGTTCTCTGTCGGATTACATCATTTCTGATGCGGTCCTTCAGAGATACTCCGAGCATAGCCCTTTCCATAGCTCTTTGAGTGACTTTGAACCGGTGGACGAGTCCAGCCGTGAGTGTCCACGTCTCGGCACCGTAAGTCATGACCGGAAAGACGCAGTGGTCGAAGACTTTCGACTTAAGACTTTGAGGGATGGGTGACGAGAAGACCTGACGAAGTTTACCAAATGCTGCCCAGTCTAGCTGAATTCTTCTATTGGCTTCTCTCTCGAAGTGGTTTCTGCCTAATTTTTATACTATTTATTTAATAATAGTGCACAACTTTTTGATCTGTTTTTGCACTCGATATTTGGATTAACGCCTTGAATGGCCGTTTTTGGCGGTAATACAAATTTCGATTACAAAAGCAGACCGAAAGGTTAAGTATAAGTATTAAATAAATAGTATAAGTGTTTCCAAGATGCTACAACAAAATTTTTAAAAAGATATCCGGTTTAATTGCTTACAATTTATATCAATTGGTGTCGCTAGTGTGCCTCACCCGTCACCTTAAACGTTGAGAATTAAGGTAATAAATAGGTAATAATTTGAATAGTAATAATAGGTTTGTATACATTAATTATAATATGTGGTAATCTGAACAGTTGAGAAACTACAAATGTCTTAAGTCGACTAAAGTCTGACATTGGTCATTTTCCATTTCACTTAAAATTTTGCGGTCAAATTGTTCAAAGTTTTCGCAACGTTAAGTTTTCGACAAGTTCACTAAAGCGGCGTTCGTCCAAGTGTTGATATCTTGCTTCTCTATTATGATGTCACAATTTGTCTACGCCAATAGGTCTATTTTAATAAATAAAATCTTAATTCGATAATGTTAGAGTTTACTTTCTTTGTTTAATCATGTAAAAGTAAAAACCAATTTTAAAAAATATTAGCCACGCAATGACCTCTGGTCTTTGCGTGGCATTCATGCCGGGACATTCATGCCGGGACTTGTACCAGTCTCTTTAGTGTAGTAGAACACAGAGAGAAATTTTCCGGGCGACGCAAACATAAGATTAATGGTTTGACTATTACAGTCACGTTTTAGCCAAGATTGCTATTATGCCGGGCTGGTGGCTTGAATGACGGAGGACGGACGTTGGGATAAAATTCAAAGGTGAAATGCGTGAAGCTAAGTGAAGTGGACCGAGTGAAGTGAACTTTCATGCCCTTTTAACCCAAGACACAAAACCATAAAGGGTGTTATAAATTTTCGCATGAATCTGTGTATCTATTCGTCTATAGATTTGTGCGTCTTAGAGCCAATTCGACCAATCTTCATTCGATACAAAATGTATGGTATAGCGCTGGTATTCTATACAAATCTGACGTTATACTAAACATTCACAGAACTACACGCGCCAGACAACGCTGTCACCGCTTCACAATGGAAAACATTCCATCGCGGATTAAATAATTTGGCAGTTCCTATTTCTGCCGCACCACCTCCTTTTTACAATAATATGGATTCCTTCAAACGAAGAGTGAAGAAGCATCTCGCGGGCCAGTATGGCAGTCCCAACATCGCTTTAATTGTAATTGCAACTTGGGCTCTTTTTTTGCTTACCATCAGGCTGAGGAGAGCCAGACCTATATTGTGTCATTATAGAAAAAAAAATATCGATTGGTGGAGTCGGGGAATTAAGTGGTGACTCTCCATCTATAAATCTCATTAGCCAGTGAGTTTCCACCTCCTATAATATTTAGTGGTCAACTCAGCTTTCGGCTGGATAAACTAAGGTGAATACACTACTTAGAATTCTAGAGAGTCTTAAATGAATACAAAATATGCCTGGTAATTTACATCCATCATCGAGTCCCAAACTAGCTTAGCCTGATACTATGAGTACCTATTTATGAATGACGTAAGCCGAGGCGAGTTCTGTATGTTTTGTGTTCCAGGCTACAATCAACAAACGGAACTCAGTTCAGCGCGTGAACCGAGTTCAATTACAGCGGTGAATTCGGCCCTTAATGTCTAAAACGGATGACGATTTCATGCTTTGTATATGCAAAAAACATAATATAATAAATACTTGATATGCAACTCTGAAATATCTGTTATAGATTATGGGTCATAGAGCTGATGGACCAACCTTATTCTGATACTATATTTATAGTGCTATCATTTCATACAAATCTGACGTTACACGATATATTTATCTACGGATAAAGATTGGTCTTATCGGGGCTTATTTATCAATGTGTGGTAAATTTTTGCTAACACCCCTTATAAAGCACTTTTAATTATTTTTTCAAAAATTTTGTTTTTTTTTGTTTGAATCGCCATAACTGTTCTATAACACCATTTTAGCTAACAAAGGTTTATTAAACGTTTATGAATAAAGCCCTATATCTATTGGCTAAACTATTAAAAAAAATAAACAAATGTAGAACTGGCAGTTTTAACGAAACATTACAAAGTCATAAAAATAATAAAGTAATAAAAAACCAAACTCATTTCGTTCCATTTTTCAACCGCAGAATTTCCTGGTAGTGCGGCGTTTTTGCTCCAACTAAGTACTTATTTCATATTCAAATATCGTTAGGAGTTCAAATTGTGGATTTTACTGTGCACTAAAATCGAGAATGAAGAGTTGATATGCCCTTTGAATAAAACAAACCGAGACGTTTTACACGATAATCCACCCTGTAATAGTGTTTTCTGAATTATCGACAAAAATGTCGATAAGTTGAGAATTAATGCATTTTGTATATAAGTATCTCTTGTCTATGTTGCATTGATTGAGATAATGCACTATAACCCAGTGTTTGACACTGTTTTTCGTAGTTTACGAAAGCGCAACACAAGGGGCGATTGAACTCTCTGCATTTCTCCATCAGTTGCTTTATCGTGTGAATATGGTCCATTGTAGAAAATTTAATTAAGAGAGATGATGACATAGGTATGACATACTGAAAAATGCAAATTTATATAATAACATATAACTATCACATTACTGTCACCGTTTCTATAGATGAAAAAAAAGTAATTTTAAATTGTGATACACCAGAAAGATTTTATGTTAGCCAAATCTTTTTACCAACAAAAAAATATTTTGAGAGGTTATTATGATTACGTATCAAGAAAAAGTTGTTGCGGGTAACATGCATATTGTGACAATTAAAATTGTTAAATAACTATTTCAAGATGCAATTTTTTATCGGTTTTAAAATCCGTAACAATAGCGCTTAAGCTACTTAGTACAAAATCTGGTAAAAATATAAGATGTATGAATTTATTATTAAATATTATTTATGTATTATCTTAAAATATTATGCTCTGCATAATAGTTTTACAATTGAGGTGGTTAAGGCCAATCCCATCATAGTAGCGATGACTTGATTTCTATGGCGGTGGCCTATACTAGGGTATAGGCCACCATCACTGTGGGCAGTAGAACAATTATACGAGTATACAGGTGGACATCGGACGCATAAGTGGACCTTACTTAATAATAGATTGCGATTGGATACTTAATTCACTCAACCTTAAAAATATCGATAAAAAATTGGACTAATTGACAACCCTACTTTCGCATGAAAGCGAAAACACAGGCAATAGTGTTTGTATCGAACACTATGAAATGGCCAGTATATCCCCTCTAACTGCCCTGTTAGCATACAAATGGCTGACTTTCCCCCGATCCAATTGTCTAAGGAGTGGATGTATATTTCTAGAAGAGTCCTTTTGTTAGCATCTGGAGGAAAAAACTTCGCGAAGCATATCGTATTTTGTTGTCATGTGTTTTTCTTTAAGTAAAAGTTGCCAGACAAACGTTAAGTCTGTAAGAAATAATACCTCAGGGAGATGATCGTATTCCTTTCGCGGGTAGGCGTGAAACGGCAAACACGCAAATTTTTACTGCTCTATTTCAAGTTGGTTTTATAATAAATAAAACAAGTTTAAATAATATAAATTAATGTAATTACGTTCCGTACTTACCTGCCAAGCATTTCCTATAATAATAACACAGTTGACATCACTTTTATTACATCTAACATCACGTTACGTCACAACACGTCTCTAACTGGAGTACACAAAATGGAATCCTTACAACAATCGCTCATGGAAGTAAAGGAGATGTGTGCAGCACGTATGACGGAGTTCCAGGCCAGCTTGGAGCAGGCAGTGGCGACGGGATCTTCTGGACCCACTGTTGCTACGCTGCATACGGACTTCACTGCATTCCGAAGGTTTGTGGTATCCACTATAGAGAGCCTTCAAAAGCAAGTGGAAATACTCGCGCGTGAATGCGACAGGCTGGAGATGGCGGGAAGACGCAAGATTCTGCTTGTACATGGTGTTCCAGAAACCACGGCTGAAGACACAGGGAATGTTTTCCTCCAGACGGTGTCTCGCATGAAGCTGCCGCTCTCAAGGGATGTCTTATCTCGGTGCCAGCGGCTGGGCCGATCATCAAAAGACAAGCCAAGACCGCTTCTTGTCCAGTTCTGCCGGGTTGAGGATCGGGATCGGGTGTGGTATGCCAAGACCAATTTGAAGGGTACTGGAGTAACCGTCTCGGAGTTTCTCACAAGAGGCCGACATAACGCGTTCCTGGAAGCGCGTAAACGACTGGGGATCTCCAAATGCTGGACGCGGAGCGGAGTTATTATCGTCGCAGCACCGGATGGCAAGCAGCATAGAATAACCACCCTCGGCGAGCTGAATAGGATCTGCGGCCCGCTCACCGGCACCCAGGCTGCGACTACAGGTTCTGCGCAGGATGTGGCTAGTGGAGGCAGATCGAGACTCAACCGAAAATAGTATATTTTTGGTGGTAACAAAATCGGGTTAGGATATTCTTGTATATAATAACTTCCTTATTGACTTTTCTCCCTGGCTTCTTTTTACCTTCTATAATTTGCACTCTTGTACTGTATTCTTTATATTACCCACAAATTGTTTAATATTTATTGCCAAAATATTTTTTTCCTTCCATTCTATCAAAACAAACTTCAATCAATCATATCGTATGATGTCAAACTGACAGCTGTCAGTTGATGCCATAGACTTTTTTTTTTTCTTAAATATGTTCTATCCTAACTAAGGAACTTATATAAGTTCCTTGATCCTAACCCGATTGCGTGCGTTTCGTTCCACATAGTTCCAAACTTTTTGTTTTTTTTTTTTTGTGATGTGCCGATTTTGTTGTTTTAATTTGTTGTTGTTTTTATTTCTATTTCGTTTTTAATTTTCCTTTTTAAATGTTTTTATGACCTATTCTTGCATACTGCTGGCAGGTGGAGGAACGATCTTATTAAGTAATATATATTTAAGTCTATATTATAATACTTATTCATATATATTGTATACATAATATTTAGAATTTATTTTAGGTAATATTTAAGAAATATGGATTCGCCTAAAAGTACAAGTGACCAGAGCGATCATTTCCTCTCCTTTTCCTCATCCACAGAAGATAGCTTCCACTCTACTCCCATGCAGCTCTCCGATACCCTCGAAGCTACCTTCTCCGATGTTCCCAAAAATTTTAATATCGTGCATATTAATGCCCAGAGTATCCCCGCCCATTTCCCAGACATGTTGACAGCGTTTGACAACCGAAACATTCACGCCATTCTTGTCTCAGAAACCTGGCTGAACGCATGTCTTCCATCTACCTCCTACTCACTCCCCGGTTTTCAACTCCTTAGAAATGATCGCATTAACCGAGCCGGCGGCGGAATAGCAATCTATGTACGTACTCACATTCCCTGTTCAATCGTTAATGTTTCACCCCCGTCCTCGTCCTCGGATATCGCTCAACATCTCTTCATCGAACTAGAACTTTCCCATACCAAACTTCTTCTCGGAGTCTTCTACAGTCCTTCTCTGCGAGTGGATTATTTTTCCACTCTTGAGAAACTGTTAGAGGACCTGACTCCTCTTTACAGTCACACTTTGCTGATGGGAGACTTTAACACATGTCTTTTAAAAATGATTCTCGTTCCCATCGCCTTAGATCAGTCATAGACTCGAACAACTTGAACATTCTTCCTCTTAACGCCACTCACTTTTTTCCTAACTGCACGCCCTCTTTACTAGATCTTACTATTGTATCTTCCACCGACCATGTGGCTAAGCATGGTCAATGTCCTGCCGATGCCTTTTCTTATCATGATTTATTGTATTTGTCATACAAAATCCGTCCTCCTAGATCTAAGGCGAAAATTGTCCTACAACGCAACTTTGGTGGCATGAACATAAGTGAACTACGTCATGATGCTGACAGCATCGACTGGTCCCCAGTCTATGATGCTGCTAGTGTCGGTGATAAGGTTGGTGCGTTTAATTCACTTACCATTGCACTTTTTGATAAGCACGCTCCAGTTCGCCCTGTTAAAATCAAGCACGCTCCTGCGCCTTGGCTTACTGAGGACCTCAAATCGCTTATGGATAAAAAAAACGCTGCGAAATCCCGCTACAAAATGGACCCGTCCGATAAGAAAAAAGAAAAATACAAGTTGCTAAGGAACCGCTGCAATAGATTGTGTAGGGACGCTCAACGACGCCACATCCACAAATCAGTCGAAAATGGAAATCCAGCAAAGGTCTGGAAATTTCTTAAGTCAATCGGAATTGGAAAATCGCGTAGTGATTCTTTCCCAAAAGATATTAATATTAATCTTTTAAACAAGCATTTCTCTTCGTCTGCGGCCATTGATAGTGCTGCAAAAACTAACACTTTAAATCATCTGTCATCTCTTCCATTTCCGGACTACTCTCCGTTCGTCTTTAGTCAGTTACCTGATTGTGATGTTAAGAAGATCATATTGTCCATTACATCTAACGCTGTCGGCAGCGATAGCATTAGCCGTAACATGATCTTACCCCTCCTTGACATCCTCACTCCCGTCATTACTCACATTCTTAACCACTCCTTGTCCACCAGTACTTTTCCTACTGCCTGGAAAGATGCTCAGGTCATACCACTTCCTAAGAAATCCAAGCCATCTTCTCTCTCCGATTACCGACCTATATCCATTTTACCATTCCTATCCAAAGTCCTCGAGAGAGTTATTCATCAACAGCTCAGCCGTTTCCTCTCTGAAAATCAACTCTTCAACCCGCTCCAATCCGGTTTCCGCCCAGGTCATAGTACGGTTACTGCTCTCGTCAAGATTACTGATGACATACGCCATGGTAGGGACAGCAAACATCTCACAGTAAGTACTAGCTTTGTTGGACTTTAGTAATGCTTTCAACACCGTGGATTTTGACATCCTGCTTGGCGTGTTACGTTCTATTAACATATCTCCAACAGTAATTGACTGGTTTCATAGTTATTTGTTTGGACGCCGGCAACGAATCCGTGCTGATGATGTTATCTCTGAATGGTGTGATATTAGCGCCGGTGTACCGCAGGGTGGCGTCTTGTCTCCTCTCCTCTTTGCAATTTTCATTAATAACATAACTCATAATCTTACTTCATCCTACCATCTCTATGCAGACGACCTTCAACTTTATTCGCAGGGTAGTCTTGATAACCTTACAGACGTTGTACAGATCCTAAATGCGGACTTGCACCGCATTTCGGAATGGAGCAGCTCGTTCGGCCTCAAGGTCAACCCTGCCAAAACACAGGTGATGATAGTTGGTGGCCCGCGGTTGATTGCAAGGATTGACTGGGGGTCTCTGCCAGCTGTCACTTTTGACGGAGTCCATATCTCCTATAGCAGGAAAGTTAAGAACTTGGGTGTATTTATGGACGATTGTTTATCCTGGGATGCGCAAGTGGGAGAGGTCAGTAGAAAAATGTTTGCTTCAGCGGGCGTGATAAATAGACTGCGAAATTTCTTGCCGATACCTACCAAAGTTGCTCTTGTACAGGCTTTACTTTTACCTATTCTGGATTACGCAGATTGCTGTTACCTTGACCTCAGTGAAAAACTTCTCGATAAGCTTGAGCGCCTTCAAAACTTCTGCATCCGCATCATTTTTGGCCTACGCAAATATGACCATGTCTCTGAGTTCCGTGCACAGCTTAACTGGCTCCCCATTCGTCGGCGTCGCGACCTTCATGTCCTCTCTCTGTTATATACCGTCTTATTTAATCCTCTGGCTCCAGCTTATCTCAAAGAGCGATTCCAATTCTTGCAACCTGCCGACGGTCGAGAAATGCGGTCATGCCGCAAACTCCATCTTAGCTTCCCTCCTCATTCCTCAGAATCCTATTCACAATCCTTTACTGTTCAATCCATTCGTCTCTGGAACTCCTTACCCCTTCCAATAAGGAAATCACAATCCCTTCCTATATTCAAGTCCCGTGTCAAAACTCACTTCCTATCTCTATAAATAGGTACACTGTTTTTTTCCTTGCCTCCTCTTCCTTTTTTATGTGGTCTGCTCTCTGGTCATTTATACCTATCTATAAGAAATATTTTTATTGATTTTTTGTTATAAATTATCTATGTATATATTATTATTGGGTATGTATGTATTGTTTATTATTATTTATGTAATGTAATAACATTAATATATAAAATAATGTATAATTCTGCCATTCTCAATTTCATTTGTTAAACTACTTTGCACTGCCTTCCCTTATTATTACGAATACGATATTTCTTTCCTCCACCCAAAGGTTGTCTGGAAGAAATCGCTACAAGCGATAAGACCGCCTTATTGTACTGTCTGTTGCTGTTGTATCATGCTTGTATTTTATTTTTGTGCAATAAAGAATATCTATCTATCTATCTATCTATCCTTCATCAAAAGCTGGCAATGCTTTAGCGACTTCTCTGATATCACAGATGTTGATTACTACTAAGCATTAAATAAATGGACAAAAAAAAATGGAACTGGCTGACATTTTCTTTATGTTTTCTTTTATGTGATAAGTATAAGTAGCAGACAAGCAGATGCATCTCCTGATGGTAAGCGATTGCCGCCGCCCATGGACACCCGCGACACCAGTGGAGTCACAAGTGCGCTGTCAACCTTTAAACCCCTCTTTCACCCGAATGGGCCTCCGGTACCCTCACTCACGAAACACAGCACATTGCTGCTTCACGCCGTTTTTCTGTGAGGCCGTGGTATCATTCCGGTCGAGTCGGCTCATTTATTGCCACGGCCCAAATGTGGCTTTACCACGGTTACATTAAGGCTGTCTGTGTCATTTATGGCGAACCATGCTGAAAATTGTTAACTTGCGATCTAGGCAGCCGGCGTTCTGCATCTATTATTTTTCGTATCAAAGATAATCGATTAATAAGGCGCGGCGAGAGGTTTCATCTATACGTTGTTGGCACTTATCCACACGAAGCGATTTCCTTCCAAATTCATAATGCGGACAGCTAAGGAATGGAACTCCTAGCCAAGGTCTGTTTTTTCGGACCACTACAATTTACAAGGCAAGGCATCTTCTAGGCGAATGCGTTACATCCTAGACCTCATCGTCACTTTCCATCCGTTGAGATTGTGGTCAAACGTTGGCCTATGTTTCATAAAAAAAAATTTGCTCGTTGTTCGATTAACATAAAACAGTGGTAATATTGATGATTCGACATGAATGGACTGACTCGACCGAAGTGATACCACAAAACCTGCGTTAAGCAGTGCCTGCGCTCTATCAGTCAGAGTCTGAGTCAGGGTTCTGGAGGCCTAATTTGGGGATAAGAGGAAAAGGTTGGCAGCGCGCTACCGCGGTATTGTAATGAATGCTGTAGCAGCAAATGCTGAAGGTGAGACCTGATCGGCCACACCCTTCTTTTTTTCCTTAAAAATAAACTATTACTTTATATCTATTGTAGGTATGTTTTGTCATCATCATCAGCCCATTTAAGTCCCCACTTCTGGGGCACGGGCCTCCCTCAATCACATGAGGGGTAACTGCCATACTCACCACGCTTGGCAGACGGGTTGGCGAGGGTTTTGATATAAATGCAGAGTTTTCCTTCTCTGGGTGCTGATGATCATGCCAGCAGCTTTACCTTAGTCGCCTTTTACGACACCTCGGTAAGAGTGAGGGTGGCCTATTCTACTCTGCCGGGGACCACACGGCCTTTTGTCATTCTGTTGTGTTATCTGTGTATTATTTTTTGATATAAATGTATTTTTGTTTCTTTCCATAAAATTAATGAAACTAAGCTATCAGCGCGCATTAATTAAAATTCAAAGCGTCGAATATTAAAATATCAATTTCAACTCAAATATCTAGACCAGACGAGTCATAATTAATTCCACAGTATCATCTTGCAAATTACGGCCGGAGGAAATTTCTCTTTCGAATTATTCTAGTTTCTGACGATAAATCAAAGATAAAATAACGGTTGAAGTGTGATTATTATAGCATCAATTTACACAGCTTAAGCTTATCGTTCACAGCTGCCATTCTCTACCTTTAATGCCGTTAACAAACAGTAGGTAAATTTAGAAGTTTTAATCCATCCATCCATCTGAATAAAAAAACGCTGAATCTAAACATCTTTTTCAAATAGTCTAAATAATCTTGTTTTGGTTTTGAGTCTCCACAGTGTTCACGTCTCGGCATAGCGATTCTAAGCTTGATCTTTCATATCAGCAAACGATTCAGCTTGGAGTACTGTGTCATCTGCATAGCGCAGGTTGCAAATTCGTTTACCACCTACATTGAATCCTTTAAGAGGTCCCCCGCAGATTGATCCTTTTTCGCCCGCATCCAAGGGATTCTCGCGATCTTCACCAGATCGTTGGTCCCCCTTGTAGGGGGCCCACTAAGGCTTAGACGCGGCCTCTACTCAAGGACCTTTCTGCGCCACTGGCCGTCTGATCTACCCGCAATGTGCCCTGCCCATTGCCACTTGAGGGATGCAATTCTTTGGCCTTGGTTCTCCCTCGGATCTCATCATTCCTGATACGATCACGCAAGGAGATTCGGAATTATCGCTGCGCGAAGTTGATTCGTATAGTGCACGGCGGTGCACCGCTACCCATCCAGATGGTTGGTGAATCCTATTTTACGGCATTTAGGCTTTTAACATTTTCTTCTCTATAACGCGTTTATGGAAGCCTTCTACTATTAAAACAACGCTCTTTTATCCCGTTTTTCTCCTAATGTGGTTTGGGTACTTTACGGAATTAAAGCTTATGAACGCTAGACAAAGCGTAGTTTCTTAGACGCGTATTTATCAAACTTGGCACTTGTGGCATAGTTTTGATAGATTGTAGTATAGTTTCATATTAAAGCTGCAAGCATTAAGTATACCTATTTGACTTTTTCTTGATAATATCCCATCTGTAAAACGTCTTTTTTTTTCTTACATAAAGCATGCATGCATGGAGCGGCAACGTCGCACTTGCGTAACTACAGTTACGCAAGTGCGACGTTGCCGCTCCTCATGTAAGCCACATGAGTAAAATGATGGATGCACGCTTCTAAAAATAAATTTATATCTTCGAAGACACTAAACCTAAGACGACTTTGTTTCGTTAATTAATGTCTTACCATCATCATTAGCAACCCACACTCGTCCACTGCTGGATATAGGTCTCCCCTAATGCACGCCACTGCTCTTGATTTTCGGCCACTCTCATCCAGACCACACACACATACACACACAAAGTTCACAGTTGTAGCCGTAAAGCCCTTGAATGGAGACCGCGACACGGTAAGCGTAGTGTTGGACGCCCTTCGACAAGATAGGATGATGACATTCGAATTAATGTCTATTTTTAGCCGACTCTCAGACTCCCGGCCAACACAAAGAATTTCTTAACAGATACTGAACGAAAAAATTTGGCTCGACCCAGGAATCGATTGGGCACAAAAACTGCCATCATTCATTAGAATCACTATACACTACGTCACTGAGGCAGTCAAAAGAAACTCACTGAATGAGTAATCAAACTTGTTTTTAGTCTCAATAAGCTAAAACTTAGGTAAAGTGCTGAAGGCGTTTAAGGTGAAGTCTCAATAACTTTAATTTCCACCTTGCTCTTTAATTTGAGAAAGTTATCTCAGATCTTTGCCAATTCCGGGGCAGTCCCCTCTACTCTTACGTCAGAGAACTTTCTAGACACTAAAAATTTATCACAGCTCATGTTGTCGTGCCTTAAGAGCCATTTTGCAACGCCACTTCCAATTCCCGAGTAACAACAAGCCAGGCTTCTAAGAGCGGCCTGGAATACATTTGTGCGCTTATTTCAGCGGGGTCACCGGCTGTGTTGCCAAATCTTCGGAAAATTCATCTTAATATGGAAGAGTTTTGGTTACCGCAAATATTTCTTGTTTTTATTTTATTTATGTTACTGCGGAAAAATTTTTTTCTTAATTTGTGGAAAAGTTTTTATCTATTGCAAAAAAGTAAATGCGATAGTATTTATTTCAAAATTTTAACTCTCCTCAAAGAAACAAAACTCGCACTTAAGCTTAGACTAGTGGCGGTATTGTTGAAGTAGCAACAAAACAATAAATTAATGTAAGAAAAGTATTTTTGTGCGTGGAAAACCATAACTGTAAGCAAACTAACTATATACACTGCCTAAACTTCAGCTATTGTAATTTTATTTTATTTTATTTAAATTTTATCGCAAAGATTTTTTTTTAAATATTGTAACCCTTTAAAATAAGCACAAAAAAGGCACGGAACCAGTGTCCGTGGAATTTGTAGAATTTTAAAAAAAAACTATATAACTACTAGCAAACCAAGACACGAACCTAGAGTCTGTGGTATGTAAATGAAAAACCGTGAAGCAGCGCCTGCATTATTTTTCGCCTAGTGAGTGAGGGTACCTCAGACCCAGTCGGGGGAAGGGTAGGTCTAAGTGAGAAGTTAATTGGCTAGAGTTGAAACTTCATACCGCAGAATGCGACATAATTTTTACTGAATTAATTTATGATTTGACAAACCGTTTAGCGTTGTTTGAGCTCCGGTTGAGAAATTTCGCGTTCGGTTCCTGTACCAACACAAATATTTGTTGATGAAACAGATATTTATGTTGGGTCTGGGTGTTTGTGGTACTTTCGTTGCTTCTGGTCTCCATAGTACAAGGAAAAACGCTGGTTTGGAACTAGGAGAGTAATATAATATTTTATGTGATGTTGTCTTAATTAATTATTATTTATTTATTGATAACATTTGATTATTTCCGTTTATGGTTATCTATGGTATTATAAATATGTTCGCTTTTTATGCTTATATTGCAGAATTTTTATGTGTTTATCTTGGACTTTCCTTGGTTCTATTAGTATGCATTATTTTGGTTTTTCCTTATTGTTTGATGTACATATTTCGTGACATTAGAAACGTAAGCGAAAGTGTTTGTAAACATGCTCACATCTTTATGATTAGGTTCGTTATTAGTTTTTCGGCCTAGCAACTTTCTTTTTGCTCTGAATAGAGATCGGTATAGAAAATAATACCATATTATGTTTCTGAATTTTTTTTATGCGATAGGTGGCAGACGAGCAGATGGATCACTTAATTGTAAGCGATTGCCGCCACCCATGGACACCTGCGACACCAGTGGAGTCACAAGTGCGCTGCCGAACTTAAGCCCCCGGATTGGGTCCCGGTACCCTCACTTACGCAGCAAAACACAGCACGATGCTGCTATACGCCGGTTTTCTGTGAGGCCGTGGTATCACTCCGGTCGAGCCGGTCCATTAATGCCTAAGCATGGCTCTCATACTTTGTGGAGTGGATCTCGCACTTTACTACTTAAAATATAACTTGTTAAGAATGACAGCTGTCACTTGACCTTTATCTCAATAGACTAGGTGTATCATTGTAACCAAGTTTCATTCCATAGATTTTTATTACTACAGAACTAAAGATAATTTTTGTTTAACACCAATTATGGATAATTGTTTTACGGATTATAGACTAGCCTGTCCTGCAAAAATCATAACCATAAAATAATAATACATATATTTTAATTGAGATTGAGAAAACAACATCATACATTTCCTGGTCCCAAACTAAGGTTTTCCCTTACACTATGGAAACCAGAAACAACGAAGATACCACAAACACCCAGCCCCAACACAAATATCTGATTCATCAACAAACATTTGTACCGATGCGGGAATCGAACCCGCGACCCTTGCGTCTCAACCGGCGCACAAACCACTGCGCCAAACGGGTCGTCAACAAAGGAGGACAGCTACCTACATTGCGAGTTATCTTTTATATAAATGCGAGCCACTAGCCAGAGGTAGAATGTGTCTTCTAGGTTACGCTTATCTTAAACCAAGAGACTACAGGCACTTCAATCCGAAAGACATCGTGACGCTGATGAAACGAATCTTCCGTGAGTAGGAGCGCAAAGGATAGGGGAGGTACAAAAGGTCCTTTAGGGTCGACGTGCCCCTGAAAATGGCCCCTAACAGATAAGATAAGAAACATTGTGAGTTTAACAGGCTACGTACACAAACATGCGTGCTAACAGTAATCTCAGCTAATTTCGGTAGTAAAGTACGAGACAGATGTATGGGAGACACGATACGATATACTTCTATAATTATGACGTACTCGTCGATATAAAGGTCAGCATAGTAAAGCATTTTGTCCCTGAAGCACAATTTCTAAGATAGATTTAGGAGGATAAGACTTGAGGAGCTCCGGAACAAAACCCGATAAATACACTTTTAGTCCTTTTATAGAAAACAAAAAAGGATGATTTAAGTTGGAATGCTATTTAACAATATAACGTAAATTTACATAAAACATGTTTAAGAATTTGTAAAGGATTTATCGGTAATAGTCCCGAAAATTAAAAATACAATGATTGTAATTTAAAAATACGTGTATTTGTCTGGTTTTGGTCCAGCTGTCCAATTTTAGAAAATAAATTAGTACGTTTTTAACGAGATTTGATGTAAGAGTACTGAGGGATAACAGATAACAAAAAAATATGGCATAAAGTGGATTTATCGGCTTTTGTTCCGAAGCTCCTCACTTGTGACTACAATGTATCAATACGGGGTTTAACGCGATATTTATTATGTGCACTCACATATTTGGCTCGACGTTTCGGCTACGTTACAGCAGCCGTGGTCACGAGCGGACTGATTGATGAGTGGTCAGTCCGCTCGTGACCACGGCTGCTGTAACGTAGCCGAAACGTCGAGCCAAATATGTGAGTGCACATAATAAATATCGCGTTAAACCCCGTATTGATACATTGTAGTTATAATGCAACGCGAAAATCTAAAAAACTACTCCTCACTTGTGACTTAACGTTTTAGTTCAAGGTGATGAAGTTCCTTTTAGGCCAGAGTGAGACAACGAAATCGTCCAGTAAAAACGATTACATACAACCATATAAAAGAGACTCAAAGCGTAGGTAAAAGGGACGGGGATAAATATTCAGTCGAGATTTTTCAAATCTATGTGCGTATTTCTACCATTAGCTCGGCTGTGTAGGAAAACATCGTGAGGAAACCTGCATATTTCGGATAGTTTCTGGAGCCCAAGTCTCGGGACGTGATATTTTGTCATCATACGATATATATCACCAAAACATAGTTTTTTGTATGGTATTCAGATGATATCCGCCATGTTTTTTTCATATCGAAATCCCCAGAATTGGGGGTCCTGAAACGTGTAACCATGATTCGATTGCGAAGGTCAGCTAATAGTCATTTTATTGTAATTACCAGATCCTCCAAATTCTAAATCATGGTCTTAGCGCACCCCGGGCTCAGGAGCGACAGCTTTGGACACAACGGGGAATAGGATAAATATATTTTTTTTATAAATATTTCACAACATCACATACATTGATCTGACTTCAAGATAGGCAGCTCAAGCTTACCTATGTTATGGATATCAGAATCAACAGTGGGATTACAAATAAATACATACATATAATACTTTTCTTTTGTAAATACCATACTTATGATACGCAGAAAACACCCAGATCAATACAAAGTACATGTTCATGTACACAAATGTTTGTACTGTGCGGGGATCGAACCCGCAACCCTTGGACCAAAGGCAGCGTTCATTACCACTGTCCGGAACGGGTCGTCCAACGATTATTCAGTTCAGAGTTCTGGTTTGTAGTAGGCCCTATTTCTATCCAGCCAGTTACTGCGGGCGGCTCACTGTGCTATTAGCATAATTTTTATGTATCAATGCTCACATTTCAAGCTGCGGCCGACTTGTCATACCCTCTGCCAACATTTTTTGGCAAACGTTGTATGCTAGGACTTAAATAGTTAAACAAATTTCTGTGAAATAACATGACATTCGATATCACTCGTGTATTTTGCTGGTAGAAATATTTAACTTTTAAATATCGCACCAGTTGAATGTAGGGTTCATCCATACTTTTAATAAATACATTCAAGCAACACATCATACATGAGTCTAATGCCGTACTCATTCCTTATGCTAGGTTAATAAACAAAATAATCAGCATGTGGCTTTATATACCTTCATTCTTTTTAGGATACCATCTTAACATTTATTATTTATACATTTCATTTATTATGTACCGAAGAAAAGACGAGAAATAAGAAAGAACATATGCGATTTATAAAAAAAAAAAAACTTCATTAAACTCGCGCCACAATTTTTTCCCTGCCAAAAGCAAAGATCAATCCACCATAGATTATAAACCTCCTGTCAGTTTGACGTTTTTCTCTTATTTAACAATCTGGTGACGTTGACGTTTGTTTACTCTGTGGAGGGAGACGTCTCGTCATTTGTTATTTCGCCGTTATGATTTGTTGCTCACAGATATAATAATTAAATAAATAATAGATATTTTCACCGCATCACATAAATTGATCTGACTCCGACATCAATTGCATTTGGTCATGTCTTGTTGTACACATAGATTTATAAACGACAAAACGTTCGAATCGACAACTTCTCTAATTCTTACTATCTAATTATCAAAAAGAAGTAGTTTTGACATTATAAAGCGTATTAAACGAAAGTATACCTCAAACATAATTTTAGAATTTTTCTAAATTTAGTTTTAAATTATTTCTCAAATTTTAAAGGAGTTTAGATGTATCGAAACTTCCTATGTACAAATAAGTAAAAAAAAATTAATCAAAGTTTTAAATTTCAATTCGATGTATTATTTTACGTAAATGGGAATATTACAACAGAGTCGTTTCTAAATTAAGCAATCGCCTGTTGATACCTTAAAGCGGAACCTCAAAAGGTCCACATCGTGGCACAAAATACTAAGCTCCATCATAATACCAGCTATTAGATTTTAATTCCACGTCGCCGGCTACGAGCTGTCCGCCATTTTCTTTGCGGCCCAGCCCATAGCCAAGGCCTAACGATGAATAAATTTCCCATTCCCGACTCTCGCCCTGTTTTCTTTTATTTTTTCCCTCGCTTGTTCGGCGGTTCAGCCGTTTTTGATTGTCCCCTTTGCTTTTTGTCCTTTGATAAAATTCTAATTTGGAATTAAGTAGGCGTTTAAAATCGGACGGTTAAACTTTGTTGTAAAAGAAATGTGTACATCAGTTTTATGGCGAATACTGCGAAAGAAACTAAATTAAAAGTTTTTTCTGTGCGCTAAAAAGACGCTGGGTTGTCGATAGAGTTTTTTTTATAAAAAACTTTGTCTTTTGTAAGGGAACCTGGAATCTACTTGCCTGGAAGCAAAAATTTGTACGAGAAATTGCAATATTTCTCGTTGTTTAAACAATATAGTCCGGTTTTCTTTGATCAATTAGCCCAAAAGATTTTTTAAATCAAGTGATTTTTTAAATTAACCTTGTATTGTGAAAACACATAGTATTTTTTGTTTCATAGACAGTCCATAAAATGTAAAAGTTTTCGTATTTATTCGTACTTAAACCACCGAGACAGAGCTACTCCGGTCGAGCCGGCCCATTCGTGCCGGCTCGATCGGAGTGAAAACACGGCCTCACAGTAAACCGCCGTGAACAAGCACTGTGATGTGTTTCGTTGCGTGAGTGAGGGTGCCGGAATCCCAATTCGGGGGAAGGGGGGATTAAAGATTGGCAGCACATTTGTGACTCGTGTCGTGGGTGTCCATGGGAGGCGGCAATCGCTTACCATCAGGTGATCCGTCTGCTCGTCTGCCACCTGTCACATAAAAAAAGCTTCCTTGCATCTTCAGTTTTGAGGGTTAAAACCTCTCGTCTTAATCACTTTATGTTGAGATATCTTACTCTAATAGTTCATTTATGTATCTGCAAGTGTAGAGGGGATATTAAAGATCGTCTAAGCTGAAATAACGCACCCCACCTCCACATTACGCACACGAGAAAATTTCGCTTTCTGTTAGACTCCAACGTACGAGCACACATCTTTTGATTTTCCTTTTTTTTATGTGATAGGTAGCAGATGAGCAGACAGATCACTCGATGGTAAGCGATTGCCGCCGCCCATGGACACCCGCGATAGCAGTGGAGTCACTAGTGCGCTGCCAACCTTTAAGCCCTCCTATCCCTGGATTGGGCCTCCGGTACCCTCACTAACGCAGCGACACACAGCACAGTGCTGCTTCGCGCCGGTTCTCCTTGAGGCCGTGGTATCACTCCGGTCGAGCCGGCCCATTTATGCCGAAGCGTGGCTCGCCCACGGTCATATATATGTTTGATTTCAAAAGTACCGTCAAAATGTTTACAAAAAACACTTTCAGAGCCGAGTAATTAGGCAGTGGGGCGCGTCATAGATAGATAGATAGATAGATATTCTTTATTGCACAAAAATAAAATACAAGCATGATACAACAGTAACAGACAGTACAATAAGGCGGTCTTATCGCTTGTAGCGATTTCTTCCAGACAACCTTTGGGTAGAGGAAAGAAATATCGTATTCGTAATAATAAGGGAAGGCAGTGCAAAGTAGTTTAACAAATAAAATTGAGAATGGCAGAATTATACATTATTTTATATATTAATATTATTACATTACATAAATAATAATAAACAATACATACATACCCAATAATAATATATACATAGATAAATAATTTAACATTTAGTCATTTCAGCTTAGATAATCTCAAATCCAACATAAACTAGAAACTTGCAGAAAACACGAACCTCCTAAACCCCAATCAGACAAACAATTCGGTTATTATATCTCAACCAAACAAAAGTCGGTCTATAGCCCGGCTCCTTCCTTTGAGTGTAACTCAATGAAGCTACAAGGAACCTTATTGTGACAAGGATATGTTGGAGTCAGGCTACTGTGATTCAGGCCTTTGTTAGTGGGTAGACATTTTCTTCATATTTTAGGGTTCCTAAACGCAAAATAAATAAATAATAAATAAATATTTCACAACATCACATACATTGATCTGACTCCGAGTTAGGTAGCTTTAGCACCTGTGTTACGGATATCAGAATCAACAGTGGGATTACAAATATATACATATAAATACTTTTTGCTTTTGTAAATACATACTTATAATACATAGCAAACACCCAGACCAATACAAACAAACATGTTCATGCACACAAATGTTTGTACTGTGCGGGGATCGAACCCGCAACCCTTGTATCAGAGGCAGCGTTCACTACCACTGTTCCAATCGGGTCGTCAAAAAAAGAATCTTTCAATATCATTTGTCATGACAGAGACACGCTTAGGCATAAATGGACCGGCTTGACCAAAGTGATACCACCTCACAGAAAACTAGCGCAAAGCAGCGCCTGCGCTGTGTTTTGGAGTGAGGGTACGAGGCCCTAATTATGCAAAAAGAAAGGCGATTTGGGGGATATCATCCTTTCTTGGTGAATATTCCTCAATTGCGTACAAAGCGCTTTTCCTCATAATTCGTGATGCACACAGCCAAGAAGTGGAACGCCCTGCCAGCGTCTGTTTTGCCCAGTGATTCAACCCTAATATTTTAAAAGCTAGAGTGAATAGGCAGTTCAGTGTAAAGTCAAGAGCAAACCCATCTTCAATTAAAAAAAGAGTAGCAACGCACTAGTGTTACGGGCAATACTCCGATTACATTAAGTACATAAAATAACGTGAAGCGAAGCCCAATTAAAAATACTATTGGGGCAAACAACACAAATACTCGAACATCCTACCACAAACTAAAAAGATACTACTTACTGTTCTGTCCGTTGCGGAGAAAAAACCCCCTTGATCGCTTTATTGCCAAAAGCACTAGATAAAAACCTAATATCAATTTTAACAAAAAATATCTTGCACCTACAAACTCCAAAAGCCTACCAAATAGTGTTTAATTACCTCAACCAATTTCCCTGCATTTGACTCTCAATTCAAACATGAGCCACGGTTTACAAACTCGACCTACTTCCTACTAATTACAGCAAAACTTGAATCTGTCCGATTGTGTTGGGAGAAGTAATATACTGTGTGTGTGTTTAGGAACATGTTTCTCATATTTGGTGAAGCAAATTAAACAGTTTAATGTGAAGTAGTTGGAACGGGATGAACAGCGCGGAGACTGGGGAATAGTGATGTGGAAGTATCGAATATGGTTACGCGACATATTTTTAACTCTTACGTTTTATCAACCTGCGGAAGTTGTAACATTTCGCTGCTAGACTCTTAAAATATCCAGAAATGCATGCTCGGATTCATAACTTCGCCTTAATGGTCAGATGGCGCAGTATTCACTTCAGGTATTCGTCCACTGCTGATTTAGGATTCTCATACGGCACGCCACTCAACTACATTCAGATCCTTGCATGCTGGGTGTGTCTGTGAATATTACATCCCTTGAAACAAGTTTAGTGTCCCATCAACCTTTCCGAAAAAAAATATTTTGTTCGACGACTCTTCGAAAATTTTCTAGATTCCCCATATAAAATGACCAAGTCACGTGAGCTTTTGTATAATAAGTTGAATTTTATATTATTTGAATTTCTAAAACTCAAAGAGCAAATGAATCAAATGAATGAAAATTAATGAAAAAGAGCAAATGAATGAAAGAACCAAAGTTATCGACATTGCTCACCGGTCTAGCAAGCTTAAGTGGCAGTGGGCTGGCCATATTAGCCGCAGAACCGACAACCGATGGGGTAAACGAGGTCTGGAGTGGAGAGCGCGTCTTGGCAAACGTAATGTAGGGCGCCCTCTGGCTAGCTGGGAGGACGATCTGCGCAGGATGGCTGGCAAGAGCTGGATGCGAGAAGCCATGGATATATCACAGTGGCGAACAATTGGAGAGGCCTACGTCCAGCAGTGGACTGCGATAGGCTGATGATGATGAAAGAACAAATGTTGTTCAGAATTGTTGACAGAACATATGGTTAAAGGGATGTAAATGTTCACAGATACACGCTGTAAAACACTATCGATAATATAATAACATTATGTAAATTGCATTTACAGTTGCTATGCCCTTACAGAGTACATGTGCTGTACACCACCATTCTTGTAACATCTTGTAACAACTACATGTAATGCAATAAAATATTTGAATTTGAATTTGATATCCAACTCCCAACACCACTATCAACCTTGTTTGGGATGAGCGAGTTTGTCGATATTAGGTGAGTGTGTATTTGTGAGATGAAATGAACGAATAATGTTTTAGTCAAGATAAGAGTCTTGTTTGTGGAGCATGAATCCAATATAAATTAATTGGCACTGAATTTTGTATTATGCCAAACAGTGAACAATTTAATATTATCATTTGAATGGGAACATGGGATGAATGAGACCGATACTGCCTGCAAAGCTTCAAGAAAAGAGCGTACTCCCTTTTAAAAAGGCTGACAGTGCACTTGTGACTCTTTTGACGTGGCAAGTGTCGATGGGCGGCTGTAATCGCTTACCATCAGGTGATACGTCTGCCTCACTTTAAAAAAAAAAACAAAAGAAGAAACACTAAAATATTCTGCAATCATCTCAAGATGTTGGCCCAACACAATACATTTGGGTCAAACTGCCGATTAACAGCAAGCATTAAATCTATTATTGCTAAGTTCAGGAGTGGTTTTCTGTACATAATTCAAGGTTAAAAGTTAATTAGCTAAATATGGCATTACAATATTTATGTTTTTCTTCTTTAAAAACGGATGAAAGAAAATCGTGACCATAAATACGTAGGGAACTAATAGAATTCCTAAGTCATATGTAACACACCTACATACATATACCTATATGGAGCTACTATACCGCAAGTCAGCCCGGAGTCTGGAAGTCGGCGGTCATATACCCCATGCCTCGGAAAGCACGTTAAGCTGTTGGTCCTGCGCCAAATCTCTCTCCGGTCGTGTCACGCTAGTGTCCTTTCGGAATATGAGGGTAAGGGAATAGAGAGTGCACTCGTGTTTGCGCACACACATGGACACCATAATCCTGCGTATGAGGCTGGTCGTTTAGATTGGCCGCCGTAGCCGTAATCGGTTGGAGGACATTACTTACCATTATTATACCGTAAGTGGCAGTGGAGCCATCATCAGTTATACTATAATTCATATATCGGGGCTAAACGCGACGAATATAAACAAGTACCTACATAGTAGTACTTAACAGTGATTTACACTTCAATAAGTACAGTAGCGAGTCAAGTTGCTTCATCAGCGAGTTAAGTCATTTGTGCCGTATGAACAGCAAAAATAACTTAACTCACTGTAAATTGCTCTTAAGTGCTTGACGTTTCGATCGCTTTACAACGGCCGTGGTCACAAGCGAACTTAATTATAGTACAATGCATCGTAAAGTTTAAAATCGTATGAGACACAATTTCTATGACGTGCCATTAGTTACTATCTTTATCTATGTCTAGTTCCCTGTTCTTTTACCTTGTTATGACACTATTCACAGTTTGAACAGTTCGCAAAATTATTCTTCAAATATTCTGTTTTTTAGAAAATTGGAGAACAAAAACCCACGAGTAGATAAACTGTTTTTCCTTTATATACGTTTGTACTATTACTTGTACTTAAAACCCACACTACCACGTGCGGTTTCCCACACTGTTTTTGTAACGTTTCCTTTAGAATTCAAAGTCCTTGGAGGTTTTCATTCCATTCAGGAGAGGTGTTTTCCTACATGCTACTTGCGGACGGCTATTCATTTGAGAACGAACGTATAAGTTGTAGTATCTGTAAGTATGTGTCTTTGTGTTGAATGTTTTTTTTAAATCATCCAATCTGCTTTAATGCGTCCAGTATCTTATTTAATAATATTTTTTTTTATGTGAGATGAGCATACGTATGTTGTAGCCACCTTGTATTTTATTTAAACAATTTAATTATTGTAACAATAGAAAGTTGAAATCAGTCTCCTCTTTTATTTAAATCTATCATAAACACGTGTCCTATGATATTAAGCGATTGCCGCTTCCCATGGACACATGCCACACCAGTGGAGCACAAGTGCGCTTACAATCTCTAAATTCTTCTCAAGATTCCGGTACTCTGACAGGTGGAAAGCAAGCGGTCACGCGGGCGCTGACTCACTCGTTGGATGTAACACAAACATAAAAATAAATAAATAAAATAAAATAAAAATAAAATATTTTATTGAACAACTTTAACATATGACAATGGGTTACAATATATTTTGGTTCTTAACTTAATAGGTAAAGATGTGGCGAAAAGCGCGTCATATGCACTGGTTGCCATGATTTCTACACTAGGCTAGGCCTGTCACGTAGATAATCATTTAACACCGGTTACCACTTTACGTTATGCGGCTTATGTCAACTACAGACGAATGCCAAATAGTATTTATTTTGAAATAGTATTTAACTGCGATTCTAATTTTAACGTGCTACGCATATAACAAATGCATAATAATATCTATTAGATAGATAGATAGATAAATCATTTATTTGCATCATGAAACACACATAATAACAGATTACAAAATTAAAAATTAAAACAAGAAAATGCGAAAAATAAGAAAAAATTAAAACTACTTAATACATAACATATTTAAAAAATAACAAAACATAGGTAGTTGCCATGTGCGAGTGAAAAAGTTTGAGTTTTGTGTGTCGCTGTGATGCAAAATGGCGATAGCTCAGCAATTTGGTTCACCGAATGGCAAACCGCTGATTTTCAGCTATAGCCTGACGAAGACGCTAACGTTAAGTTTTGAAACAGTTGATTCCATACAATAATAAAAAGCTCAGATATTTTAGAAAATTATTAATCATTATTATTAAAAGTAGTATGTATAATTAATAATTTACATCATAAATTAATTAAATGCACATCATTAATTAATTAAATTTACATTAATAATTAGTTAAATTTACATTATTAATTAATTAAATTTACATTATAAATGAATTAAATAAATAATAATACTATTGTCATAATTTGACCGAATAAAATATCATAAGAAATGAATTTATTAACTGACCAATAAATGTCAAACAAATAATAATAATAATAAGGATGTGTCATATTTTATCCAAATAAAATTATACATTTAATTTTGTGTTGTGAGTAGTTAAGTATTGATTACCAGTGCCCATCGTCCTCACGCTAACGTGGTGCTAAAGCGATACCAAGCCGAATCCGTGTTTCCGCTATTTGCCACTCTAGTAAAACAGCTTTCAGTTGTTTTTTAAAAATATATTTAGACGTAGCGGCTCTTATTGGAGGGGGTATATTGTTCCAGCACTTAGTGGCTTGGTAGCGGAAGCTGCCCCTGAATCCCACAGTTTTATGCGTATGCATAGCCAATGGTACCCGCGCAGATCTCGGTGTGCCTGACCCGTAGTGCTTATGGAAAGACGAAAATTTTAGTCTTCCGTGCAGATATTCCGGATTTCTTTTAGTCATTAAATCGAACATGAGTGTAGCCAAGTATAACCGCTGACGTGATTCCATGTTCAGCATAGAGGCTTTATTAAGAAAGGGTGACACGTGCCCCCGCGGCGGAATGTCAAAACAGAAACGTGCGCAGGCATTCTGTACACGTTGTATCTTGCGTTTAGTTCTACACAGAAGACGTGGTCCCCAAACAAGATTTCCATAATTAAGTCGCGACAAAACCAGCGACTCGCAAAGGGTGACCCGGCCTTTCTCCGACAACAAGTTACGAACCTTGTATAAAACCTTCAGCTTATAAAAACAATTTCTGACGAGTCCCAACACATGACTCTCGAACCTTAAACCACTGTCGAAAACAACACCCAGATTCCTAGCTTCCGTTACATACTCTATACCCTTGCCTTTAATGCTTATAGTTGGATTTTCCCTTTTGAACTCTCTATCGAATTTTGATGACCCTAAGATCATAAATTTTGATTTAGACGGGTTAAGCGTAAGAGCATTGTTGGTAGCCCAGTCCGCTATAGCATCCAAATCATCATTCAGCTTCACCGCAGTAGCAAGAATCTCCCCAGGCTTACATGAGATGTACAGTTGTACGTCATCTGCATAGCTGTGATACCTGCAATTCCTGATGACGCTCGTCAGATCTGCACTGTATATAATGAAGAGAAGTGGTCCCAATATGGAACCTTGAGGAACCCCTCGCTTGACTATAGAAGGACGAGATATAACGTAGGAACCATCTTCTCTTCGGAGCCTAACAGACTGGTAACGCTCGTCGAGATAGCTGGCAAACCACGCAATTGTATGAGGGTCGAAGCCATAGTAGGACATTTTGGCGAGTAGCAGAGATATATTTATACACTCGAACGCGCGAGAAAAGTCAAGCAAGGCCAAAAATGTACCCCGTCCGGCGTCCTGATCCGCAATTATGTTGTCAGTAACATCAAGAAGCGCCGTGACAGTACCACGACCCCTACGGAAACCAGACTGATGGGATGGAAGAATCCCATTGTGTTCTACGTAGCGCATCAGCTGAACATGAACTGCCTTCTCCAATATCTTTGACAGAAATGGGAGTATACTAATGGGTCTTAGGTCTTTAAGATCAGTCGGATTATCAGCTTTAGGCAACGGTGTTATCAGCGCGTTTTTCCATTGATGAGGGAATACACCTGTCGTGATTGATTTGTTCACTATTTCTGTGATAACAGACAAAGTGAGTGGAAGAGTGAGCAGAACCATGTCCCTACTTATCCCATCATTACCTGTAGCGTTCGATCTGATCAAACCAATGTATTTTGATACCTCCGTCTCGCTGACTGGACATAACTTAAACGGGGGCAGAGATGTGCGATACTGATTCTGCTCGTAGTATGACAGCTGCGCGTCGGGAACGGAATCGTTACCCGGTACGTTCAAGAAGTGATCGTTAATATTGTCAGGGTCATTAAAGCAATCTGGAAGACAATCCTTGTGATCGGGTTCACTCAGTATTTTTTCTTTGATGTTTCGCCAGAAAACTTTTCCATTATGAATGTGTTTATTTACGTAATGATTTAAGTAGGCGCGCTTTTCATGATAAATACTAGTTGTAACTAAAGCCTTAAGATCTTTGTAATATTTTTTATGAACGTCGGACTTTGTGAGTCGATACTTGTTGTAGGCATTATTACGCAAATCCATCATAAACCCGATCATTTCCGTGATCCAGGGCAATGACTGTGTGGGCTTGGCCCTTCTCGTGGTTAGTGGCGCGTGCACGTCCAGCACAGAGAGCAGCAACGACTGAAACCTCTCTACCATTTCATCTATCGTGGACGCACTCAACACCGACTCCCAGTCCAATGAGAGCATGTCGTTATTAAAATTGCATAGATTAATGCTCTTAAGGGGCCTGTACGTAATGAACTTGGGTGGGACTTTGTTTTTTTTTAACTTAAGGCAGACATTGACCATTGCATGGCCCAGTGATCCAGTGATATTGGAGACATCGATATCATGGACCTCACAGTTCGTGCAGATCACATCGATCAACGTACTGGAGTTAACAGAAAAATGAGTAGGTTCCTTTACCACCTGAGTCAAGTCCATGTATTCCAAGAATTGTATTAACTCCGATACCCTGGGGTCACTATTGTCAAGCAAATTTATGTTGAAATCACCCAATAATACAATGTAGTCATAATTAGAGAAAAATGTTATACTTTCCGTCAACGCGTCAATAAATAGATCGGTCCTTACCCACTGCGGTCTATAGGCCGTTCCTATTATCATGCTAAAACCGTTCACCTGTATGGCCAGCCACAACTGCTCTATTTCGGCATCTGGGTGCTTTACGAACCGTACGCGCAAGTCCCGTTTGACGTAGAACGCGACGCCACCGCCTCTGCCGCCACGCATGTGTCGCGGCCGCGGCGCATTACGCAACCTGTAGCCGGGAACGGCGGGCGCGCGCGCCTCCTGTCCAGCCGGTAACCAAGTCTCGTTAATCGCTACTATGTCAGCATTGTAACGATTCATCGCTATCAGAAAATCGTCATGACCAGTTCCAAGTGACCCAGCGTTATAAAGCGCCAACTTAAGAAATTTTGCCTAAGTAGACATTTTTACCCGATAAGTTTACAGTACACTTGTTAATATAAATTTCATTGAACGCATAAAAAGAAAAATCCGCGAAATCTCTCCCATTCATGTGCAATATGGAAATTAATGATACAGTAAGTACGCTTGAGTGTAAGGATAATATAACTTCAAGATGACTGGACCGGTAAAGAAAATAATCAGTATTGTTAAACTGGAAAATAACATAAATATTATTGTTATTGTTCATGCGCATAATAAATAAAATATTAGAAGATATTACATAAATATTACATAGACGTGTATACGAGTACAATATAAAACTATTCCGTTCACAGTGCAACACCGCGACACACAAAATTAACAATAAACAATTCCTGACTAGTAAATAACACACAAGTAGGCGCGCAATTATGAGACGCAACAATCTAACACTTTTCGTTTTAGCCTTAACAGCAAGTACGTAATATTTACTAATTCCAAAAAGTAGGTATGGTACAATGAAATACGAAACACTTAAAACAATCAATCTAGTTATTATCGCTAGAAGGGCCAACAGCCACCTTGCCAAAAACCCGCTTCAGTTCGGATTCCGTCCGCAGACGGATACGAGGGGAGTCTTTGTCATGATGCTGCCGTACATATATACGCCCGTCTTTGGTCCATACAAAACGCCAGTTACATTGCCTGCCCAGATCTCGCGCGCGTTTAAATAACTGTCTATTTGCTTTCGTTAACCTTTCGTTGATATAGAATCGGCACGTAACCCCCGGAAGGCCCAGTCCCTCGGTCGTAACACCCCGACGCACTCGTGCTGCTTGCAACAACTTGTCGCGAACAGCTCGCCGCGCCACCCTTACGACTATGGGACGCGGACGTGACGACAAAGGGGTCCCCTCCAGCTCCGCGGCTCGTCCTACTCGAGTAGCACTCACGACATCCTGCTCATCCAGCTTGACTCCCAGCTTATCAGCGACTGTAGTGACGATGTGAGTCACGCTCTCCCCCTTCTGCTCCGGGATGCAAGATATCTCCACATCATTTAGCAGGAGGTCTTGATCTCTGTCATTCAACTCCGCTTTCAGGAAATCAATAGTGGCTGACAGGGATTTATGTGGTTGTTCGCTCGTAACCTTCTCTAAAGCTTGTACGCGTTCCTCAAGTCCAGCAATACGGCTCTCGCTTTCTGTGACTCTGTTTAAAATCACAGACAGAGTATCATCTAGACGTATGGCCAAAGCTCGATTGGCTCTTGCCTCTTCCCGCATCTCCTCTCTAAGCGATCGCACCTCCATTACTAGCGCCTGGATGTCGCTCATCTCAATGGTCATGTTATGAGCAGTATCATTTAGATTATCCCTGACGGACATAGGCTGCCCCGTGCCGAGGGACATAGGCTGCTCAGTGACGGACATGTCCAGTTGGGTCGGGCTTCTCAGCGCCGCTCCGCGGTGGATAGTCACACCATCTGCAGCAGCACGCACAGGTGTATTAGTGTTGTCCGTTTTCGGTTGGCTACTTTTGCAGAGTACACACCTCCAGGCTTCCCTATGTTCCTTTGTCAGGGTGTTGTAGAAGCGCTTTTCTGACACATTAGCGCAGTCCAAATCATAATACTGATTGCAGCCGCCACAAAACAAAAACCTTCGGTTTAAAATTTCTCCACGACATCCCCCGCAAATAATTTTCTCCGTTGACATTCTTTGTGTTTTGAAGAAGAGAAAAAAAAAATAGGTGAGAAAAAAATAATTTAGTAGGATTCGAACCAGCGTCTTTTCGTTCCGCTCAGTACACTTTTTCGTAGCGGAACCACTACACCATCGATCGTATAGTAATAGTGGCGAAAATAATTGTATGGTTTGACGCCGCAGCGAGCGGATGACTCAGACACAGAGCACCGAGCGTCAAGCAATTGGCGGACAGTATGAGGTCAATGACCGCACTCGGCTGGCACGAACACTACACTGCTCACAGTCAAAACGATTTAAATCGCAACAGCTGATTTAGGTAAACAAATGTTCACTGTACTAATAATACACAATTTTTGTTCACTTTAATTGCAGTTTGTTGCAGCTTGTAACTAGGAACAAGTTTATGGTATTTTATTATGTATACTTGCATTTAAAACAGTCCAAATAATTAAATAAACAAGAGCCGTATGGAATCACGTCTGTTACTGTTACCGCGTCCCGCGCGTCCGCTCGGGTCGGGTAGGTCCTTTCCTATTACATAGGAAAGGACCTTGGGATGAACCTTTGAGAGGGTTTGTGCATGGGAGTATGTGTGTGTGTGCATGTGTGTTAGTGTTTCGGTGTGTGAATGTATGTATGTGCGCCTGTCTTGTGTGTTTGGGCATTTCAGTAATTAAATTGTATGTTATAAGTATGCTTATATACATACACATATAGTAAAATAATAATAGCAGCATAGTAAGACCGCCGAGATTCTATTCACCTATCTATGAGTGACCATAGCATTAAGTTCTGTAAAACTGTCCAATAGAGAGTATCTATCTATATTGTGGGTCCTGTTGAGCCCTACGATAGAGATCTTGGAGTCAGAAACAGTGTTCACTCAACAGTCACCTAAAAGCTCTCAAGAAAGCTTCAATTTCATCATAGGACAATGTGCCAATCCACGCCGTAATTGTTTTTTTAGTTGAGGTATAGTACAATTCTTGATACAGCAGCGAGACTGTATTTTATTATAAATATAGGGGTGTAGAATGCTGCTAAACTTCCTGGCGTAGGTTGATCGTATAGTAGGGAGGGGCAATTTGAACACTCGTTTATTGAGCATATTATTGTAATCATTAGTGCTGATGACCCCGCGATGCACATGCATTGCTACTCTGAGCATAAACAGTCCGCGTACGCTAATGATATTACTCTCCTTGTATAGATCCTTAGTAGGAAATCGGATCAGTTTGTTCAGCATTACCTTTAGCACAGATCTTTGCGCCCTCTCCAAAGTTAACATATTGCTAGTGGTTGCGCCGCCCCACACCACAATACAGTAAGAAATAATGGACTGGCACATCGAAGTGTCAATAATTTTTAGTAGATCAGGATTAGCCACGTTTCGTAGATTTTTGAACATATAGATCAGTTTACGTACATCCATTTTTTTATGTGATAGGTAGCAGACGAGCAGCCGGATCACCTCATGGTCAGCGACTGCCACCGCCGATGGACACCCGTGACACCAGTGGAGTCACAAGGTTTTCTGTGAAGATACGAAGAAGATATCACTCCGGCCGAGCCGGCCCATTCATGCCGAAGCGTAGCTCCCCTACGGTTAAATCCATGTTCCAAACCTGAGACGCTGTGATAGTATTCTAAAGGTAAACAAAAAAAAGATATATGTATGTCTCTTCATTTTAAGACACCTATATTTTATTTATTTATTATTCAGACACCTTACAATACGAAGCATCAGAAGTGAAAAAGCATCTAGCGGGCCAGTGTGGCTGTGCCAAAGGAAGTAATGCCATGACATCGCGTTTGTTGTAATTGAAACGTCTACGCTCTCCCTTTGCTTACCATTAGGCTGAGGCGAAGCCATAAGAATTTGATTTATTTGAAGATAATGTTAAGCTCCTGTTAAATCAAATTGATATTTGCTTGTAAAAAGAATAACTATTAAGTAATTATAAAATTATGTAATTGGGTTCTACCCGTGTAATTATATTAAATAAATAAGAAGCAATTTAAATAATTTTGTATTACCAAATACAACATTCCCATCAACTTCAACTCAATACCAACATAGTTGAGTTACTTCACAAAAAGATGTCGAACTTCCCTCTATAGGGGTTCCAATTCAAACTTTTGTCAACACCACCTTACAGTCATTTGGGGCAAAACTCAATTCAAAGCTAAAACCGGGTTCGTTTTGCGTCCGCAAGAACAATCGAGCTGTTTGCAAGTCGTTAAAACTTCATTTTTGTTTGACCATTCGGGGAGAATTGAACCACCGACGTATGCAGTTATTTCTGTCAGCTAGTGCTGTGAAATGTTTATTGTCATTAACAATGCCAAAACCGCTGACAGCAGGGCCATGCTTTATTGTGAATGGGCTAGCTCCACTAGAGTGCTACCAGAAAATACATGAAGCCAAATCCGGGCGGAAGGAAGTTAAAAGTTGGCAGCGTGTTTGAGCCTCTTTGGTACTGCTTTTATATGTCGGTGGTGGCAATCTCTAACCATTAGGTGATCTGTTTACTTGTTTGCCACATATCACAGTTCTCATGGAGAGAAGACATTGTAAACGTGATGGGCAGACACTCATTTTTTAATGTGGCGGAAGTAAGGAAGGACAAGAAGACGGATCATCTGATGGTAAACAATTGAATACCCGTGAAGTGAATTGAACACAATTGCCCCGTCAAACTTCCGTTTCCTTTTGGATTCGGCTTAAAGTACCCTCACTAGTCGAATCGCAGCGCAAGCGCTAGTATCACCGAACACCCTTCTTCTGTGACACCGTGGTATCACTTCGGTCGAGCTGTCAGAAGCGGGTGTATACCATGGAACTAGAAAACGCGCTTTAAACGGAATGTGTTTTTTTTCGGAAAAAACTTCACAGAATGTAAAAGAGATTACGGGGGAGGTAGAGAAAGAACGTCACCAGGTACGTCACCCCAGTGACCTGTGACACTGATGGCTTCGCGCAGGGTTTCAAGAGCATGGGTTTCTGTGACTTATCACAGCCTTCGCATAGTTTAGTCAGGAAGGTGCAAGTCTGTGAGTGGCTTGCTCAGTATACGTCTCCGCGGAGGACGACGTTATTAGGCGTCCTGGTACGTCATACATCCGAGAAGGTCTATCGCGGCGAGCGCGATTAGCGGTACGGTCCAGTCCCGGCTGGGGGTCTCCGACCGTGATTGCGCTGATATAGACACCCCAATAGTTTTGGTTAGGTTTGGAGTCCCACATACCATATTGTTCCCTACATGTGAAAAGGTGAAAGCCATGATATTTCCCTGGGAAATAAGGGTGCACGTCTGTGGTCTAAACAGTTGAATGTCAATTTTCTACAGCACTATTCATGGATTTGTTTTCCATTCCAAAGAGCCAGGAACTACGGGCGTTCGGATAAACTTTTCAGAGGTTTGTGTTGTAGAAAACACACCGTTTGAACAGTTTCTGTGATTATTCGGAACTAAACGCTGGCTCAGAGTTGATGCAGCAGACTGTGGTCAATGTTTGAACGAAACATGTTAAAACTTTGAACATTTGTTATTGGTATTTGTTCATGGAGTTTCTATTGTGAGATTGGCACGATTTTAATTAAGTGGATGCAAAGAATACATAAGGTGAAGGTCGCGCGGGTCACTTACATGCGGTTTTATTTGCTTTACTGTGCCACGACAATAATGTATTTACTAGATAATTTTTATACACCATCCAATATTTATCGTTTCATCATCATCATCATCATCAGCAACCCACATTCGTCCACTGCTGGACATAGGTCTCCCCTAATGCACGCCACTGCTACGATTTTCAGCCACTCTCATCCAGCCCACACCAGCTAGCCTCCAAATGTCATCATACCATTTTGTCGCAGGGCGTCCTACACTACGCTTACCGAGTCGCGGTCTCCACTCAAGGACTTTACGGCTCCAACAGCTGTCAGTTCTGCGGATTTATCGTTTACGTCCCAAAAACCTCATAATAGGTATCATGAATAAAGTCTATTTAGCATGTCAGATTCACAAAACAAGCAAAAAAAATCAGCTATAACATACATTATTGCCGGGTGGATATTCTTTTTTGTATGGGACATTATTTTGTTGATCTAACATGCTGAATGGATTTTATTCACGATGCCTTTTATGAGGTTTTTGGTAACAATGTCTACAAGCGATGATAATGGTGAAGAAAAACATCATAAGATCATGAGGAAACCTGCACGTCTCAGATTGTTTCTCAAATTGTGAATACATACAATATTTTATATATTAGTGTATGATAACGTGTTTATTTACTATCTAGATACATGTATTTATACCATAAATTTACTTAATCAATGTTCAAAATCAAAAGGATTGCACCACCCTCCCCTCTTCTATCTAATATCTTTTACCTGAAGGTTGTCTGGTAGAGATCGCTCCCAGCGATTAGACCGCCTAAATTTTACATTGTATCTCTGTATACCTAGCTTTTAAGTTTTGTATGTTGTGCAATAAAGAGTATCTATCTATCTATCTATCTATTTGAGATAAGGATTCTGAACGGGTAACCGTGATCCAGTTGGTTAGGTTCCCCTGTCTAAGGGTTGCAAAGGTCAGACGGTAGTCACTTTATTCTAATTACCAGAGTTCTCAAATCCTGGCCTGGTCCATCGGTACTCTGGGTTTAGAAGTAACAGCATTGAATGTATCTATAAATTACACGTGAAAATGAGGGTACAACAATTTTTACAATGCTCTTGTCTAAATGTCCCAAGTACCTATAAGGATATTTTTGGAGATAATGACGTCACTTCTATCATTTAACCCGGGAAGACTTCATTTAATTGACACTAATTCGACGTAACGTTCTCTCTGACAACTCTGAAATGTTTGAAGTGCGGTCGAGGAGGCAAGGATGGGGGGGGGGGGGGGGAGTTAAAGAAAGTGCTGAGCTGAGAAAGCGGTTGAGCTAAAATTTCATTTAATAATAGCATTTAAAGCTGTGTTAAATAAAATTAAGGAGATTAAATTGGGTATGAATATTTATTGCAAAAAGTTTACGGACATTTTGCATTGTCACAATAGCTGAATTTATCAATAGAAAGTATCATCATCATCATCAGCAACCCACACTCACATAGGTTTCCCCTAATGCACGCCACTGCTCCCGATTTTCGGCCACTCTCATCCAGCCCAGACCAGCCAGCCTTCGAATGTCATCATCCCATCTTGTCGTAGGGCGTCCTACACTACGCTTACCGAGTCGCGGTCTCCACTCAAGGACTTTACGGCTCCAACGGCTGTCAGTTCTGCGGCTAATATGATCAGCCCACTGCCACTTCAGTTTGCTAATTCGGTGGGCTATGTCGGTGACTCTGGTTCTCTGTCAGAAAGTATAATTTTAATTAATTTTTTTCTTTAATTTAAAATGTAATTGCTTATTAAAGCTATCAGTAAGATGCTTACATTTTTAATAGTCATAAAAAATAAATAAAAAGATAAAATTTTCATGCTGATCTAAAACAACACAAGCTGAGTGGTGTTTTTAAAGAAAAGTTATCAAACTCACAACTTCTGGATTATGACGCTAGGTCATCGGGCCCGTCAGTCATTTACATGAATAGATAAAAAAAAACAATACCCTCCAACCGATTGCGGCTACGGCAGCCAATCTCAAAGATCAGCCACGTACGCAGGATATATTATAGTGATCAAGTGTATGTATTCCCTTAGACTCATATTCAGATAGGCAGCCGTCGCTTTAAAGTGCGATCCGCTAACCACTGCGCCACCGAGGCAGTTATGAATGGATATAATCCAGTGTTCAATGATTGCACCATTTCAAAATTCAGAATTCAAAATTCAAAAGTACTTTATTTGCATAGGCTTATATACAGCTCTTACAAATCGTCATACATGAAAAAAATATAAATTATAGCTATGTATATTATACATGTAATTAAACATATATGTCGATACAAAAAATATACTAAGAAATTAATAAATATAATGTGATTCTACCACCGGAATCGGAAAGTTGATTCTGACGAGAAGATCCGGCAAGAAACTCGCCAGTTACTCTTTTTAGTCACCAAAATTTTTTAAGTAGGTACAGTATCATGGGTGTAGGCGAACAGTTTATCATTTCCACAAATTCTTGTCATTTAAGTTATCATTAACTGTATAATAGGCTTTTGCCATTAAAATAATTTTTAACATTTATTTTTACGCATGGGATTACATAAGCCGTAAAGTTCTAAAATGAAAATGAAGGTATTTTTTCAGCTCTAAAGAACTTTTGATTTGTTATTTATTACAAATAACTATCTAAACGTTTCGAAACGAATAGATTCTGAAATGATTACTATGATTCCGCTGGTCTAGTTCTCCTGTCTAGGGGTTGCTAAAAACGGCGGTCGCTTCATTGTAATTACCAGACTTCCCAAATCATGTCCCTTCTTACAATATAGTGTCATGTTAGAGCGAGTACAAAACAAGTTCGTGAGACACTTACACTTCAAATTGTATGGGGTATATCCATTTTATCCACTTATGTATCCAACACTATTCGTGCTTGAGATGGTCGGGTATAATGAGCTAAGGGTAAGACGGGAGTTCGCACTTGCCTCATACGTGGTGAAACTGCTGCGTGGCATCGCGCACAACCCGGGAGTGCTACGTTACCTGCATCTGCGCGTGCCGGACCGGTATGTCTGGCGAAGGAGGCGCCCACCATTGCTACTGGTGCCAACGTCCAGGACAAATTTACTGGAAAAAACGCCACTCAGCTGCTCGATCGGCATTATAAACGAGGTCCAAGAAAGGATTGACATTTTCTAATGCTATTTGAGTGAACTCGCAAAAGTGCTCCTATTTGTAATAAGTTATTGCCAATAAAAATGTGATTTGTTTTGTAATTTAATTTATTAATTATTATCGTTAAAACATAAATATTGACATGTAATTAGTGTATAATATTAGATACAAGTTGACATAACAGTATTAATTAAGAAATAGATAAACAAGTAGTTTTTAAGTTGACAATATCAATTTGAATGCAATAATAATATATTTTTATGAAGCTGTACTATCGCATTAAGCGCATGCTTGTAAGGATAGTTAAGTCGTTTTAAATAAATAAATAAATAAATATAGATTCCTTCAAACGAAGATGAAGAAGCAATTCGCGAGCCAGTATGGCGGTGCCAATGGAGGTGATGCCTTGACATCCCTTCCGTTTTATTTGCAATTTAGGCTCTTCTCTTGCTTACCATCAGGCTGAAAAGAGCCAATATTCTGTTTTAAGAACTTTATTGTCTCATAAAGAATAGTACAATTCACTTATTGAGAAAAACTTAAACAAAAAAATATATGTTTTTGCATGCAAGACAGTGAGCGTACCTAAGTTAAACTTTATATTTTAAAATATGTAGGGTAGGATTCATATACTGTGCCACTATAAAAAAAAATCTGATTCATGGTCTAAGCGTACCCTGGGCTCCAGAGCGACAGCTTAGTATGCTAAAATGAAGCCTAGGCTATCTCTAAATGACGCAGTTATGCATAGGAGGGATAAAAGATAAAGATTTCGCTGTTGAGAACGGGTTCCGATAAACCGAATGGGTCTTTAAAATATTCATTCTATACTTATCGATGAGATATTTCTTTATTTAGTATTACACAGAATAACACGGAACATAAAAAGTACCTATTTACAGAATGCTAAAAATAAACAAAAAGAGAAATACTATTTAAAAGAGATGATGGATGAGATGAAACAACTGCCCCGCTACTCATCGTGCCCAGAATGCTGGCAGCGTTACCTCTTTGAATGGTCAACCCAATGCGTTGGCCGAGGTAGCTGCCAGCATTACTGTTACCTGAAATGTCGAGTAGCCGGGCAGCGATTGAGGTTTGCATGCAATCATTATAATATCAGTTTTGGAAGAAGATGAGACCGAAAATCATAAGTAGGCAAAGAGCGAGATTTATCTCAAAATCTATGATTCCGTCTGCTCATCTGCCACCTATCACATACAAATAGAGAATTCGTGTTTTTTTTATGTGATAGATGGCAGACGAATAACCTGCTTGTAAACGGTTCCCGCCGCTCAGGGACACCCGAAGCACAAGTAGAGTACCTAACAAGTGCGCTGTTAATCTTAATACCCCCTTATCCCCGGATTGGGCACAATAAATACAGCACAGGCGCTGTTTCACGTTGGTTTTCTGTGAAACCATAGTGTCACTCCGGTTCATTTCTTTTTACCGTGGGAGAGCTACGCTTCAGCATGAATAGGCTGGCTCGACCGGAGTGATACCATGGCCTCACAGAACACCGGCGTGAAGGAGAACTGTGCTGTGTTTGGCTGCGTGAGTGAGGGTACCGGAGGCCCAATCCAGAGGAAATGTTGTCTATGCTTACCACCAGATGATCTGTCTGCTCGTCTGCCTCGATAGGTGGCAGACAAAAAAAAATGCTGTGCTTCGGCCACATTGTCTTAACTCCTTTGAAGCCTACATAAGGTCTGCCGTCTCTAGGTGGTTTTGTTTCAATATGCTTACTGTTTGTCTTACCTTCCAGAAAAGAGCACAGTGCACTTGTGACCTTTTGGTATTGCAGGTGCCCATTACTGGCGGTGATCACTAATCATCTGGTGTATACGTCTGCTCGTCTATCCCCCAATCCATAAAAAAACTCAATGGAAAAATGAAGCACAAATGCACGAAAATTTCCAGAGACCAAAATCAGGCAGCATAAATGCATTCGGCCCGCACACGCGGCTATTTCAAACCGAAGCCAAGTTTCACTTCTTACCAATTCAAATCCACGTCGATTCGGATACTGGGTAAATAAAATTCGAGCATTTCCGTCAATGCAACTTGGCGAATCGGTTTGCAGAATTACATTTGTATACCGTGTCGGAGTTTGACTTAGGTGTTTGTAACGGTCCCGGTTGACGCTAAGTGAATTTATTTTGGAAAATGTTGTGTGTTAAGTAAATCTGAAGTCATGTAGGCAACTATAATGTATCAATACGGGGATTAACACGATATTTATTATGTGAAACAACATTGTGTACTCACATATTTGGCTCGACGTTTCGGCTACGTTACAGCAGCCATGGTCACGAGCGGACTGGCGGAGCACGGCGTCGTCTGCTGGGGCCGGGCTGTGAATCTTCGGACACCCTCGAATTGTCAGTGAAGCTACTCAGACATACTACACTAACAGTATCGGTGTTTGTTTGCGTTAGTAAAGGTCATGTAGGTAAATTATAATAAGTAAGAAATGATATTTTTATTGACATTACTCTTACAGATACAGTAATTTATAAACTGTATATGAATATTATTTTAACAGATAAAGCATAATCTTATGCTTGATTTATCAAAATGATATTCTTGATTACACTTATTCCCCTTTGACGACCCGTTTGGATCAGTGGTAGTGAACGCTGTCTTTGGTCCAAGGGTTGCGGGTTCTATCCCCGCACAGTACAAATATTAGTGTGCATGAACATGTCTGTTTGTACTGGTCTGGGTGTTTTCTATGTATTATAACTATGTATTTACAAAAGAAAAGTATTATATGTATATATTTGTAAACCCACTGCTGATTCTGATATCCGTAATACAGGTGCTTGAGCTACCTATCTTGGAGTCAGATCAATGTATGTGATGTTGTGAAATATTTATTTATTTACTTATAAGGATATAATTTGCCCACTGTTATTTTGAAATGTAAAGAATAACATTAAATTTGTCTTGATGATGTTATTTAATCAATTTATTTAGCATGTTTTTTTTATTTCACGTAAGACTTCATAACGAGAAGCGCATTTTTATTGGACTGTATATAATAACGTCCCCTAAAAAATAATAAATTGCTCACCTAACCTAACCATTTTGCTCACCAAAAAATACGAATTGCACATCAAAAGCATACTTTGATGTGCAGTAAGTATTTTTAGATGGTAGGTTTAATATCGTCAGCCCATTTAAGTCCTCACTGCTGGGGCACGGGTCTCCCTCAAT
Organism: Marasmia exigua; assembly: GCA_019059595.1. NCBI lineage: Eukaryota > Metazoa > Arthropoda > Insecta > Lepidoptera > Crambidae > Marasmia > Marasmia exigua. The sequence goes on along the minus strand of CM032464.1, from coordinate 22,446,674 downwards.
CACATGAGGGGTGATTGCCATACTCACCACGCTTGGCAGACGGGTTGGCGAGGGTTTTGATATAAATGCAGAGTTTTCCTTCTCTGTGTGCTGATGATCATGCCAGCAGCTTTACCTTAGTCGCCTTTTACGACACCTCGGTAAGAGTGAAGGCCTATTCTACTCTGCAGGGGACCACACGGCCAGGTTTAATATATTCCATTTTTATTGTGGACAAATAAAAGAGCCTCTAAAATCTCCCTCGTATTTGTATCTTAATCCTAACAAAAATTCAATTTGATATAATGTAAAATTGCAGACGTGAAATGCCGCAAGCGCTTACGTCTCGTAGTATATCCTGCCATGAGGCAACATATATATACATTTTGTTTTTCCCGTCACGCTATGAAACGTGTACTGGCGTGTACTAAACAGACAATGAAACTTCAGACTGACACATTGTTACACGAATATTCAGATTTTTTGATATTCTGACACTGCCATTATTTTTCTACGGTTTATTTCTGGTTAAAATTTGATGGAAAAAGCATGGGTGGGGAATTAAAACCTTGAAGGATGAAACCTCATTTGGTCTTTCCTTTCGTGGGAAAAAAAATATTTTTGGGATAAACATTTTCTACTTAATTCGACTAAATTCGACGACCCGTTTGGAACAGTGGTAGTGAACGCTGCGGTCCAAGGGTTGCGGGTTCGATCCCCGCACAGTACAAATATTTGTGTGCATGAACATGTCTGTTTGTATTGGTCTGGGTAGTTTTCTATGTATTATAAATATGTATTACAAAAGAAAAGTATTATATGTATATATTTGTTAACCCATTTTACTGCGTTGATTCTGATATCCGTAATACAGGTGCTTGAGCTACCTATCTTGGAGTCAGATCAATGTATGTGATGTTGTGAAATATTTATTTATTTACTTATAAGGATATAATTTGCCCACTGTTATTTTGAAATGTAAAGAATAACATTAAATTTGTCTTGATGATGTTATTTAATCAATTTATTTAGCATGTTTTTTTTTATTTCACGTAAGACTTCATAACGAGAAGCGCATTTTTATTGGACTGTATATAATAACGTCCCCTAAAAAATAATAAATTGCTCACCTAACCTAACCATTTTGCTCACCAAAAAATACGAATTGCACATCAAAAGCATACTTTGATGTGCAGTAAGTATTTTTAGATGGTAGGTTTAATATCGTCAGCCCATTTAAGTCCTCACTGCTGGGGCACGGGTCTCCCTCAATCACATGAGGGGTGATTGCCATACTCACCACGCTTGGCAGACGGGTTGGCGAGGGTTTTGATATAAATGCAGAGTTTTCCTTCTCTGTGTGCTGATGATCATGCCAGCAGCTTTACCTTAGTCGCCTTTTACGACACCTCGGTAAGAGTGAAGGCCTATTCTACTCTGCAGGGGACCACACGGCCAGGTTTAATATATTCCATTTTTATTGTGGACAAATAAAAGAGCCTCTAAAATCTCCCTCGTATTTGTATCTTAATCCTAACAAAAATTCAATTTGATATAATGTAAAATTGCAGACGTGAAATGCCGCAAGCGCTTACGTCTCGTAGTATATCCTGCCATGAGGCAACATATATATACATTTTGTTTTTCCCGTCACGCTATGAAACGTGTACTGGCGTGTACTAAACAGACAATGAAACTTCAGACTGACACATTGTTACACGAATATTCAGATTTTTTGATATTCTGACACTGCCATTATTTTTCTACGGTTTATTTCTGGTTAAAATTTGATGGAAAAAGCATGGGTGGGGAATTAAAACCTTGAAGGATGAAACCTCATTTGGTCTTTCCTTTCGTGGGAAAAAAATATTTTTGGGATAAACATTTTCTACTTAATTCGACTAAATTCGACGACCCGTTTGGAACAGTGGTAGTGAACGCTGCGGTCCAAGGGTTGCGGGTTCGATCCCCGCACCGTACAAACATTTGTGTGCATGAACATGTCTGTTTGTATTGGTCTGGGTGTTTTCTATGTATTATAAGTATGTATTTACAAAAAAAGTATTATATGTATATATTTGTAATCCCACTGTTGATTCTGATATCCGTAACAAAGGTGCTTGAACTACCTATCTCGGAGTCAGATCAATGTATGCGACGTTGTGGAATATTTATTATTAATTTACTATATGCCTAGTTGGTCTAGTGGTTTAGTATCGGACCCATGATGATGAAAAAAGCATGTTATTTTTTTGAACATAGCTTTGATTTATGATTACCAATCCTTATTAAGCATCCCATTATGACAGCGGTGACTTGATTTATCAGATAGAGGTCTATGACATAACTGTATTTTAGGTTTTAAATTGGTCACTGTCAGATAACATTTGTCTACATAAAAATAAGTGTGTAAAGGTACCACAATCACCTAAACATGAAAAAAAATTATCTACAAATATATTTTATTTATTTTGCGTTAGTAATAGAACCTAAACCACGATCCTTGCGTCTCAGGTGGTGCTGAAACCACCACACTTAAAAGATTGTCAGTAAAAGTTAATAACCAAAATTTAATTCGTCCCTTTCATTGACTATCTCCATGGTCCTTTTGAAGTTTAGTTGGAACAAAGAAGACATTTTCTAAGATTTAGCTAGGTACTGGAGCGCTAAATTAAGTTTGGGTAGCCACAAGCTTGAAGAACTGTTTATAGTCTAAACACGATTTGTTTGCGCTTCTAACACACACTAATTGAACGTTTAAAATAGACTTTTGATAAACATGCAAAGTTTAAATATTATATACTATCAACTACTATCGACTATTTTAGTGCAAAAGTGTGTGCAGTCACAGGTCCACTTATATATTTCAATGGAACACCAGCGTGAAACAACTAAAGAGGGATTCGGCGCTAGAGCAATTGCTTAATGTGCTAAAATAATCAGGGGTACAATACCAACCATACCATGCAGACTTCAAGTTGACACCGGGGAAGGACAGCGTTCGCCTGAGGTAAGGTAATGTTAAGGTTCTTCAACCAGTACTCATGTGTCGTCGTCGTCCCCCCCCCCCCCCCCCCCCCACTCTGGCGATGTAGGAGCGTTGCTGGGGATTATTTAAATTAGTCGGTATACCTCCGGCTACTGTCGGAAGAGAGTCCGACATAACTCGCCTGCCCATCGGCAGGAGGGTATGCATAAGAAGGCATTCTACAGCGTCACCAAAAGAGAAGGCCCACACTGAGAATTCTTTGCAGAAAAAAATTTTTGACAGTTTTTTATATATACAACATATTCCACGGACACTGGTTCCGTGCCTTACAAAATTTTAAAATGTTCTCCACGGTAAAATTAAAATTAAAAAACAATAGCTTAAGTTTAATCAGTCATGCATGGTTATTATTACTTGTCAGTTGCCACTGTACAACAGTGACAGTCAAATAAAAACTTATATACTTAACATAACAGCGTCCCTGAACATCGCATTACATCGGATATTTTGCTTCAGTCTCTCATTTCGATGGTCACATAGGCTCAGCATCATGTCATGATCATCAGCACCCAGAGAAGGAAAACTCTGCATTTACATCAAAACCCTCGCCACCACCTACTCGCCTACGCTTGGCAGACACCCGTCTGCCAAGCGTGGTGAGTATGGCAATTACCCCTCATGTGATCGAGGGAGGCCCGTGCCCCAGCAGTGGGGACTTAAATGGGCTGATGATGATGATGATGATAGGCTCAGCAGTGGACAACTATAAGGTGTGCTCTCGTATTGTCGTAACAAATATTTTAGTTAGTAGTTATTAGGTGACAGGTAGGGCACACTAGCGACGCCATTTGATTTCAATTGTTAGCATCTAAACCGGATATATTTTTAACAATTTCGAAGTTCGAGCATCTCGATAAGAACTTATACTGTTAATTCAATACTTATAATTAACTTATTGGTCTGCTTCCTACTCGAAATATGAATAACCGCTAAAACCGCTGTGGCGGTAATTCATATTTCGAGTAGGCTTACCACTTATGGCGTTAATCCGAATTTCAAATGCAAACAGATCAACAGAAAACAGATAAGGCCACCCGTCGCCTTAAGAACACAGCTTACTCAGAATATGTCCTATCTATTAATCGTCAGCAAATGTAAGCTTATTTAGATATTCTAAATTCTGATTTCAAACTACGAACCCTTTTTAATACCATCACACGCTCTGTTATGCACGGAGCAGTTTCGGAAAAGGTAATCATTCGAAAAGCCTATTTATTATCTCATCACTGATCCTCCTTCCCCACTATCATTGCAGCGTAAACCGAGCGTCCCTAAACATCGCTATATCGAATATTTTGCTTCAGTCTCTCATTTCGATGGTCATATAGGCTCAGCAGTGGACAACTATAAGTGGTGTGCTCTCGTGTTGTCGTAACACGTGTTAAGCCTCGGGATATGTTGACCTTTGAAAGGGTCTGACCTATTTATTCTGAGTCACTTAATTGGATTTTGGAAGATTTTGCTTACCATATACACAAAAATGCATGTGTTAGAGACACACTAAATGCGAGTTTGGCAGCGCACTTGTGACTCCAATGGTGTCGAGGTTGTCCATGGGCGGCGGAAATCGCTAACCATCAGGTGATCCATCTGCTAGTCTGCCACATATCAGATAAAAATAAATTGGAGTTGTTGCTGAAAGCACAAATTTTATAGGAAGGTAAGGAACCATCCCCGACGCGACAATGTTTAAGCAAAAATGTTCATATGTAGTACCGACAGAAGTTTCAATTTATTTTTGAACTTTTTAATTATTTGTCGGGGGATTTAAATTTTTACTTATTTATTTTTCGCTTTTTGAAGCGACTCTCTAAATCAATTCCCGCTTTCGACAGACTCAAGTATATTATAATTTATTATTTCGCCATTTTATGGTGGCGGCCATATTGGATTTGATTTTTTTCATAGTGTATTGTATTCTACTACTCAAACCATTTTATTGGACTCAAATCATTATATCGGGAAGGTTTGTGATGCAATGTGTTAATTCGATATTTTGTGGTGGCGGCCATCTTGGATATATTTTCATCTAACATAGAAAAAAAAAACCGAACAATTCACTTTTCAAACAAAATCAAAATCGGTTCATCCGCAAACACACACACACACACATCAAACTTATAACACCCCGTCGATTTTTCCTCGGGGGTTAAAAAAAAGTCTTCATCCCATAAGTATTTATAGCAAAGTATTCGTCTATTTATTTTCCCCCTGCAGGGAGTGCCCTGACTTGATTTCTTGATGACTTCAAATCATCGCTATGATGATACAAACATTTACAGCTCTTTATCTAAACACTTTTATCTCGATTGTTATTTCTCAAACAGAACAATCTCTAAAAATCAACGGTTTAAAAATAAATCCACAAAACGTTCCATCTTTAAACTGCTCTCGTGTATCACAAACCATTTTAGCTTTCTCTAAAATTCTAGGTTCCATACTGCGGTTCCATAAATGCTAGCTTGATTTCATTTTGTGGACGAATTTCCAGCGAAGGAAAATCTCCAATGAATCAGGGCTCTCGGAGGACTCTCAAGGCGAATTTTTGCTACACACTTATCTTCAATTTCAATTCCTTTGACATCGTACGGACTAGTGATGTGCCAAATATTAGGCAACTGGTCGGTGACACTATTAATTTATTATTTACCGAAACATTAAATAACTTGTACGGCTATTAAAGCTATTTAGTTAATAATAGTGCATCCAATAAAACAAAAATAATATGGATCAAAGTGTACACATCTTTATTTAGAGTATCTACTACTTACTTATTTTGCTTTATAAAATTAAAAAATCTTCTTTTAGATTAGAAATACGGGTTTGTTATTTGATTCAAGGTTTTGTTTGTTAAATAATAATAAGTATACGTTTTAATTCAGTGCCAAATGCTTGCTGATAAAAAGAACCTTTACATGATTTTTTTTGACGACCCGTTTGGAACAGTGGTAGTGAACGCTGCCTTTGGTCCAGGGGTTGCGGGTTCGATCCCCGCACAGTACAAACATTTGTGTGCATGAACATGTATGTTTGTATTGGTCTGGGTGTTTCCTATGTATTGTAAGTATGTATTTACAAAAGAAAAGTATTATGTGTATTTATTTTTAAACCCACTGTTGATTCTGATGTCCTTAACACAGGTGCTTGAGCTACCTATCTCGGAGTTAGATCAATGTATGTGATGTTGTGAAATATTTATTATTATTTATTATGATACACAATAAAATATAATTTAAAAAATATAACATAAATTAAGTTGACCTTTTAATAAATTTGTATAAAATTAAACTTGCAATAATTTTTAAATTTCATGACTTATAGCCTGTATTCTGAGCCCACTGGCTGTTTTGCGTCGTAGGCCTCTTTATGTGCTCGCTACCCACAACGGTGCTGTACCATCATCATTGAGGAAGCCCTCATTCACCTCTCTATTTTTGTAATCAGACCATCTGGTTAGCCGTGTGGTCCCCGGCAGAGTAGAATAGGCCACCCTCACTCTTACCGAGGTGTCGTAATAGGCGACTAATGTAAACCTGCTGGCATGATCATCAGCACCCAGAGAAGGAAAACTCTGCATTTATATCAAAACCCTCGCCAACCCGTCTGCTAAGCGTGGTGAGTATGGCAACTACCCCTCATGTGATTAAGGGAGGCCCGTGCCCCGGCAGTGGGGACTTAAATGGGCTGACGATGACGATGATCATCTGGTTAGTAGACTATCTCTGCTCTGTTTGTCTTGATGGGCTTCAGTTTCACTTGTTTAACAACTTGTAAAAAGTAATTAATATTATCCACAAAATATTAATATGCCCATCACTAATCCTAACGTCTCCTTTACCTCTGAAGTGGTCCACCAGAGTGTACTCAGTTCTAATAGCTTTACATCAAAGTTGGATTTCGTTTGTAGATTTTACAATGAAATTCGTTCCACGTCCCTCACAGTGACGGGAATGCGTCGGCTTTGCCATTTGATCGTATCTGTCCTGAAGTGTGAAATAGTGTCCTTTTTTCTTGTTTTTTTTTATTCGTCCTCCGAAGCTTGTAGTTTGCTCTTTGACATCTGTTCGAGGTTTTTTAGTGCAGTATAAATTAAAAGTGGAACTAAGAATTTATTTAGGACGCACTACGTATTAGCAATGTACAGTCGGGGAATCAAACGTTAAGCAGATTGACGTTATTCTTAAATTGCTAACTTTTCTTTTTAATTGTAAGCAGCTGACGACTAAACACGATATGTTAAAATTATATTAAACTCAAACAGAATACTTAAATCTTTGGTCATCTTTATTATTGTTGATATTGACGTCTTTGAATTTTTCAGAATATATGTTTTTTGTGTCATTCTTGTAGGCAATGAAATAAATGCGGATTTATCTTATTGAATATTATATTTTTTTCCTGAATTTATAAGTCACCTGATGGTTAGTGATCACCCCCACCCATCATGGATATAGCCACACCAGAAAGAGTGGAGATGCAATGCTGGCCTTTTAAGATAATATCTTAAGGAAACCAATCAAATACTTAAAAAACTCTAACGGAATCTAAGATTTTTTTTCCATAACGGGATTCAATTACGAGTAAATTCAAAAACAGTGTAAATTCAATAAAGGAAGCCAGTAACAAGTCAATTTGAGGAGCTCCACTGTTTTAGACTAGTGACTAGTCCGTTTTAACTTTGCTGCTTTCAATATTAATCTGGCGTTTTATTAACATTTTTGATCTTATTTAATCATGCTTGTAAATTGGAAAAATATATCTTCAAAATACACTTCCAATACATAGAAAGATGACAAAGTATGATTAGAAAACGAAAAAAATATATGACGAATTAATTGCCAAAGATTCTATTTCCTCGATTGTACCTACATTATTGAGTTACTGGCTTTATCAACACCGTGACCTTGTTGACCCAAATGTGGCAAAATAATCACGCCCCAATGCATTATTAAACACGACCTTATTTACGAGTACTACGGCCGTCCAAAACTTGTTGACGGCTGTATAAAAGAAAATCATTAAAAATCCGACGATTTCTTTTACAACCCATCTCAAGTTTTTTATTATCGAAGCAATAGACTCTAACTGAGACAGACGCCCCCGGAAACTGGACTCTTTTACGTTCCCATATTTTTTAAAGGCCATGAAATTTCTCTTTGGCGTCAAAATTTTGCCTTTCAAAAGTGACGGTAATGAACGCTAGAAAGGAACAGCGAGCTGACGCTAATTTGACGTGGTTGGTGACTTTTTGTTGATCAAAAGGTTCAAATTTTTAAAGTACAGGAAGCCTAACCAACTACTCCACGTGTTGCGAGTGTATATTTGGTAGTTGGAAATTATCACTCCACTGAAACAAGTGAACAGGGCTTAGCAAATTGCCTTGTAGGACCAATACAAGTATTCATAAAGAATCATGATTCACGATTTTTGCGCAATCTATGGCCCGATTAACCATTCATTGGTATTGGTAATCATTTATTTCAATTCAATAACTGATATATTGTTAGAAACATCCTAATCATAAGTATGAGTGATCTATTTCGCATGTAATGCGCCACAGTGCAGCAAGTAGCCACAGTCCACTCGGTCTGCAATCATCTTCAGGAGAGAATTGCAGCTAGCCCTGACCCTGCGCACGAGAGACGCAGCGCGCTCATTAATTAATGATTAATGATTTCAGAAACATTATGATTTATTTACAACTAATAAGAAAAATAATACTGAAACATACTTAATAAACAGTGAAATATCCATCCATCCTCTTTATCAAAAAGTTTTCAGTCCGTATATGAATAATTATTAAAAAAAAATTTTTTCACAATACAACCGTCAGTCTTCTGAAAATTGGCTTTCCAACATTTGCAGCTTGGCACTGGTAAAGTTAATTATATCTTCAAAGAACGTGGAGGCTATAAAATGTATTGAACATGTATTAACATCTATTTAAGGGCTGATTTGACTAATCTTAATAGTCTTATATCGTCAAATTTGTTTAGAATGACAGCGCTATACCATAGAATTAGTATTAGATTAAGCCCCGATTTGTCCAATCTATCATCATCATCAGCCCATATAAGTTCCCACTGCTGAGGCACGGGCCTCCCTTAATCACATGAGGGGTAATTGCCATACTCACCACGCTTGGCAGACGGGTTGGCGAGGGTTTTGATTGACCGGATGGCGCAATTGGTAGTGACCCTGCCTCTTACGCCAAAGGTCGTGGGTTCGATCCCCACCCTGGACAAACATTCGTGCGATGAACACTTGTGTTTGTTCGGAGTCTGGGTGTAATATATGTATTTAAGTATATATTTGTGTTCCTCTGTTGTCTGATATCTGTAACACAAGTGCTTAAGCTACTTAGTACGGAATCAGGTTAACGTATGAGATGTTGTGAGAATTATTATTATTATTATTATTATTAAATGCAGAGTTTTCCTTCTCTGGGTGCTGATGATCATGCCAGCAGCTTTACCTTAGTTGCCTTTTACGACACCTCGGTAAGATTGAGGGTGGCCTATTCTTCTCTGCCGGGGACCACACGGCGTCCAATCTATATCTAACGATAAATATATAATATAACGTCAGTTTGTACAAAATGACAGCGTCAAAGCGACATAGATAAAGTATCGGAATAAGATTGGTCGAATCGGTCCTAAGAGAAATAATTGTACTCTTTTATTTTCAGGGATTTGCGAGATAAGAGATTCTAGCTTTTATATGCGATGGTTACAAAAATCTACATCCACATTTTTACAAATTTCCTTTACTCAGTTTTTAATAGAGCATCCCTTTACAATCAGCAGTGAAGCAGTAGTATATTTTATCCTCGATGCATTTGTTGGTTTTGATGTTTAGTAAAATTATTTTCTCTTTTGTTACAGATGTGGAGCCAACACACAGCAGACAAAGGAAGACGATGACAGCGACAGTGAACAAAAAATGATAACATGATGAAATATGTTTCAAAACGGACACTTCCATAAAGCGAGGACTAAAGCCTTTGATTCGAGCATGTTTCATGGTGTAAACGAAAAATGTGCAGAAAATAGAAGAATCAAATACCCCGCCCAGAAACTAGTCCGTTTTAACTTGTTCTGTTTTGTTTTTGTGACGTTGCTTTCTTTGCGTGTAGTCAACTCTAATACGACGAATATGAATCGCCATATGAGTGACCGTGTGAAAAAAGATTTTGGTCAAAAGGACCAACCCAGTGATGATAACTATGAAGACCACGATACAGTGCATACAAGTGACAACTCAGATTACACAAAAGTCAATTTTGATCATAATCCTTATTACAATAGTGAACATTTTCTACATTTGAATAACAAGTTTTATAATAGTGAAAACAATGCGTATAGCAACTATGAGGACTATAAGAACTTTTACTTGAATCCTGTGAACCCGATTCCTAAATCGAATGTAAAGTTTAAAATAAGTAGTAGAATAGTTCAGACTAAATATGGGAAATTACAGGGCATAGTGTTGGCTATGGATGAGCATAGATATTTAAGTCCTCTTGAAGTTTTTTTAGGTGTACCTTATGCTACGCCCCCGGTTGCATCAAACAGGTAAAATTTTCATCATTTCATCATTACTAATACTTCTAGTAATGTTGTCTAGTCTATTTATGTATTCATTTTAGACAAGATTCCTCAAATATTCATTGTAAATGCTAACTTGCATCTTACAAAGATCAGTCAACGAATACGAAATATTTTTCATAACACCAGGAAACTGATTGTAACTGACCAGATATATTTTTTTTAGCTTTATTTGATTGCCGTCTTAAACTTTATAATAAACATAAGTTATCAATGCTGGTTTTTATTCACAATAAACGAACACATTTTAGCATTTACATGCATGCTAATGATTCTAACTTCTTCGCTAATCATAATGACAATTAATTAATTTTACGTTAACGAATTCTGTTTGAGTTAATCCAAAACAAAACACCCGACTTCAGAACACCTTTTAGGTGAACTCAGTGGCATTAATCATGATTCCGGTGACGCAAAATTGAAATTGCGATACCTACCTTTTATCGTCTAAACTTTTTTTTTAAAATTCGCCTTACTAGTAATTGGACCCACAGTTCTTTAGTCTAGAATATGAAGTATTATATTTGTTTGAAAAGTTAAAAAAATGCACCACTGAAATGACGCCAAAAAGCCGTTTCAAAAATTTACACTTTTAACCATATTTTCAAATTTTCTAGATTCAGTCCTACAAGAACCCCCTCCCCATGGGATGGAGTCAGGGTCTCCGATAGACCCGGTCCTGCTTGCCCTCAGAAGCTGCCAGATCTAAACGACGAAAGGACCATATTAGAGAAAATGCCTAAAGGCAGACTAGAATATTTGAAAAGACTGATGCCTTATCTTAAGAATCAAAGCGAAGATTGTCTATATTTAAACATTTTCGCACCTTTGCAAAGTGAGTATTAACTTTTTTCCTATATTATTCTACCTATAGCTTTTGCACCCAGCTTTGTCTACTTCAGAAAGAGACAAAAAGCAGTCTATATAAAAAATGGAGAGTGCTCCATTTTTTTTGTCAATTATCTCCTCTTTGAAAAATAACTTCAATCCAGTTTTTCTGTTAATGACGAAAAAAAGAGACAGACAGACGCACACACTTTCACATTTATAATATTAGTATGAATATCATGGAACATTTGCCGTGCGGTCCCCGGCAGAGTAGAATAGGCCACCCTCACTCTTACCGAGGTGTCGTAAAAGGCGACTAAGGTAAAGCTGCTGGAATGATCATCAGCACCCAGATAAGGAAAACTCTGCATTTATATCAAAACCCTCGCCAACCCGTCTGCCAAGCGTGGTGAGTATGGCAATTACCCGTCATGTGATTGAGGGAGACCCGTGCCCCAGCAGTGGGGACTTAAATGGGCTGACGATGATGATGATGATGATGATGATGACAATAGGACGGGATAACACCATAAAAAAAATTGTACTACGCCTTCCTGTGAATTCACTGAAGTGCTTTGATCGAAGTCGCACTGTACTCGTTAAATACTATGACCTCTGTAGATCCTATATCCATCCATAGTTATTCTACTCTGCCGCGGACCAAACGGCCGATATAGTACTACGGTGCTATAGTAGTACAACATTTTTATATAAAAATGTCAAAAAAGCACTGACACTAAAATCACTCGCAGTCATTTAGCAGGTGTCGAAAATGGAACTAATGCTATTTTTTTTAACAAAATATCATAGACAACAGAGTTTTTGACATTTTTCCATAGAAACAACGGCCCCTTGTCAATGTCACTGTAATGCCTCCGTGGGAGACCCACGCTTCGGTAAGAATGAGCTGGCTCGACCGGAGTGATAGGGCTCACAGAAAAACGGTGTTCGTAGCACTGTGTTGTGTTTCGCTGCGTAAGTGAGGATATTTGAGGCCCAATCAGGGGGAAGGGGGGTTTTAAGGCTGGCAGCGTACTTGTGACCCCCACTGGTGTCTGCTCGTAAGCGGAGTGCCAAATAAACGTAGGGCTACTATAGAAGTAGTAGTTTGTCTTTTTTATGTGATAAGTGGCAGACCTTCAGACCTGATGGTAAGCTTTCGAGTTAGCCCATTCATGCCAAAACGTGGCTCTCTAGCGGTCAAAAGCGTTTTTATGGAAGAGTATTTCCGGATGGTTCTACTTGTATTGCTTAAAGAGAAGGTAGGTACTCCTTATAAAAACCACGCATCTACCTCTTAAATCTCGCTTATGTTCATGAGCGGTGGTGATTACTTGCCACCAGGTGACCCGCTTGCTCGTTTGTCGCAACTGGCATAAAAAAGTAAAACAAAAGTACCTAGCTCACGTATGCGAATCGGAAATTAACTACTGATAGTCAGAAAAATATTTGTGTACTTTTTACAACCATTTATCATTCATTCAGTAGGTAATTTGTGATGAAGTTTTAATTCCTATAAACTAGACGTCAGATAAAAGTAACGAGAAATAATGCTAACAATATAATAGAATAAGCATTAAAAAGAATACTTGAATTTCAAACAGAAAGCTAAAAATTAAATTTACCACCCGCCGCGCTTTGGTGAAATATATCTTGGAGAAAATTCACCAACATTCTAAAATGTGTTATTTATCTCTTTTGAAAATGGTAGAAAAGTGTTTGTATTTTTGTTTTAGATTCTATATGAGAAAAATATCATGTTCTAACCATTCGATTTTTGTGCTAAGTTAGTAGGCAATATTTTTCCTGAAATAGGCATGATCTATAATAAATAAATAATAATGACGACACAGAAGTCTCGTGATAGGCGCCACTTCTGTTACGTTGACTTACAAATTTGAACTTTGTTTATATAAACACAGGCCCCCTTATTACAAATCTCGGATTAAGGCTAGTCCCGGAAAAAAAATTGTGCCAGCCCCTTTTAATATTGCCTTTTGTAACGGGATGACTAGAATTTTAGTACGGTAACAACTTTAGATCGCGATTTATAATAAGGTGAAATGAATCTCAAATTATAAATCCTTGTTTGGCCCTTGGGACTTCTTTCGTGGCGCGGATTCTATTTAAAAACAGGTGTTATTTCAGAGTTCAACTTTAGTACCAGCAGTAGATTAAGTACTTCTTAGTATATGTAGATGCTGCATTGTGACCCTGACCTAAGCTTGAGGTCGAAGGACAACCTTTTACTGTTAACATGATGTAAAGCTGTTGAGGCGTTTTTATTAAAGAGAAAATGGAATTTGTGAATGTCAGGAGAACGAAAAGATACTAACACAATTTACTATAAGTATAACCCTCTTATGATTTTAGCTGTTATTTCTTAGATATTTTAGTTAAGAACCGCTTAGCCGTAAGATATTACGTATTTGAGTAGTAGCCATTACATAAAAAAAAATATGCTAGAGGCATCGCCTAGTTGTCCCCGGCAGAGTAGAATAGGCCACCATTCACTCTTACCGAGGCGTCGTAAAAGGCGACTAAGTTAAAGTTGCTGGCATGATCATCAGCACCCAGAGAAGGAAAACTCTGCATTTATATCATAACCCTCGTTAACCCGTCTGCCAAGCGTGGTGAATATGGCAATTACCCCTCATGTGATTGAGGGAGGCTCGTGCCCCAGCAGTGGGGACTTAAATGGGCTGATGATGATGATGATAATGCTAGAGGTGACAATCGAGCACGCAAGTCATCTGATGGAAAGTAATCAACACAACCCATGAACATCCGCGAAATCTGAGAGATCGCTAATTGTGTTGCCAGTCTTTTTAAATAAGACTACGCTCTTCTCTTGGAGGTCCCTAAGTCATAATATCTTTAATCTAGCAACTGCTTCTTTATTTACTGGGCATGGAGATTGCCCGTGTTAAAATATTCATCGTTGGTTTTACTAACATAATGCAGTGGGTCCCAAATTAGAAGAACCTTCGGTATACATTTAACTAACAGGAATATATAGTGGCTATCACTATGCACCAGTAGGGCTATTGTCGCTTGAACACTTTTAGAGTCAAAATGATTTCTACAACTTGGGAATAAATCAACTTGGTAAATTTTTTTTCAATTTAGGCTCATACAGAACACTTATGAATGTCAAATATTCCATCACGAACTAAAAAAATTGGCAGTTCCTATTTCTGCACCATCAAAAAATGGAATTCCTTGCCGGCGCATGTATTTCCTCCTTCCTACAATATAGATTCCTTCAAACGAAGCGTGAAGAAGCATCTCGCTGGTCAGTATAGCGGTGCCAACGGAGGTGTTGCTTTGACATCGGTTCCGTTGTAATAGCAACTTGGGCTCTTCTCTTGCCTACCATCAAACTGAGGAGAGCCAATATACTGAGCTACTATAAAAAAAACATATTCTACCACAAAGGATTTTGTCGTAAAAGTAATCAGGCAGCGGTATAAATATTCTAAGGTTTTGGTTGTAATATTTATTGTGTCTAACAAACAAACCAACTAACTATGTTGGGGCAGCAACCCAACATGAGTTTCGGTCTCCTATAATAGATAGATAGATAGATAGATATACTTTATTGCACAAAAAAAACACAACTTTAAAAAGCATTACAGAAACTTAATTGTACAATTTCGGCGGTCTTATCGCTGGAAGCGATTTCTACCAGACAACCTTTAGGCAAAGGACATTTGATAGTAGAGGAGCGGTAGGTGGTGCAATATTGAAAAAGGGAAATAAGAGTGAACTGTATATATATATTAAAATATTTATAAGTGCTAATACATAAATAAACAAAATATTATATACTAATAAATAAATATGTTATGCTTGGATAAAATAATATAAAGTACTAGATATACATTCATATAAATTAGGATCTTAGACGGACCATCGACTACTACCGATGACTGGACCTGTAAAAACTTAAAGGGATTGCTATTTATTTATTTAAAAGGTGAGTTTGAGTGTTGATAATGTAATAAGAGCCTCCATATCCTCTAGGTGTTTAACAACTCGATCAAAATTAAGATTCTACCTCACATCTGGGAGGTATAATAATAATTGTTGATTGGTATTTCATTGTTCTAATAAGTATCAAGATCCTTTGTGCAAGTTGCTTAAGATACAGTTTAAGAGCCCGGAACGGCCAGAATTTAGTTATTTATAAAAGCTGAAAGTGTAATATATGGAGATTAGATTGTAGCTACTTTCAAAGATGTTCTGAATGATCTAAATGTTAATTAATTCCTTATTTTCGTTACTGGTAAGAAAAAATAATTTCTGCATAAAATTATTTTTCTTCTTCTAAATAGGTGTAGAAAACCCATTTACTGTTTACATGATGTAAAGCCAATATCACGGTTTTACTTTCCACCCCTGATTTATAAAAGTGGAATGGAAAATAAATTACACCTTTATTTCTTTATTAATAAATAGTATTGTGTTTATTTATGTATGAGTATTATACATTTATATATATATATAACACCACGAAACACAAAACATATATATATATATATATATATATATATATATATATATATATATATATATATATATATATATATATATATATATATATATACATATATATATATATATATATATATATATATATATGTATATATATATATATATATACAGTTCACTTTTACTTAATGTCTAGTTTTTTTTTTTACATTGTGTATTTTGTACAATAAAGTATATCTATCTATTTTTAAAATGACGAAAGTCTGGTCACCCTGGGCTCTTACACTAATTGACTAAGAATTACATTACTAAACTCCCCTTTCCTTTGCAGTGGACGAAACAAAACTAGCACTGCCCGTCTTGGTATACATTCATGGAGAAAGTTACTCTTGGAGCTCGAGCAACCCGTACGACGGAGCTGTCCTGGCCAGCTACACGGACTTGATAGTAGTCACGCTCAACTTTAGACTAGGTGTACTAGGTGAGTTAGTAAGATTGTTTAGGCTGTGTACTAAGGGTAAGTACAAAACTTTGCCGTTTGAAGTTGTGTTTCCTTCTCCGTGCAGTTTAGTTTAATTACTGTAACTGCTTGGATTGAAATGAATTCGTGCTTGAGTTGCTGTAGAAATCTGCTTCTCCTCCTGTATGAATCTAGGGGCTGCCTCTAAGATTCAATGCTCTACTTATATGTGTACCTGCGTGGTGTTATTCTAGCTTCTTGTGTGTGATGTGGACTGTATATGCAATATAGGTACTTACTGGCGTGTGATGGGAGGCCTATCTATCAGGAGATTTATTTTAATAAAAACAAAACTACAGTTTCCAAGGTTTATAGTGCAGCTTTATTTATTGTTCACCACTCACTGTTCATCATCGCATTACACTTTTCAATGTCACAGCGTAAATTCTTAGTTATTACAATATTGTAATCATTCTTTACATTTATTTGCAGCTAAACAATATTGGTGTGTAGCATGTTCTTTATAATTATTATGTATCCACGTATGGGCACCGCGTGCTTCGTCCATTTATTTATAGGGATATTTTAAATGCACTTGTATAAAACACACTACTACATTCGTGATTATAGACGCGAAGTGTTGTGTTGTTTATGTATTTTAATTAATAATTATTACGGCCATGATAGGCACATAATATTGTATCAAACGTTAAATTCTCATAGCAACTCTGTCA
Organism: Marasmia exigua; assembly: GCA_019059595.1. Classification (NCBI taxonomy): domain Eukaryota; kingdom Metazoa; phylum Arthropoda; class Insecta; order Lepidoptera; family Crambidae; genus Marasmia; species Marasmia exigua. The sequence goes on along the minus strand of CM032464.1, from coordinate 22,429,523 downwards.
CCCGGCCCTTTCTTGTGCCGAGATAAAACGATAATTTTTCTAAGTCTTTGAGTGCCGTCATACTTATAATGAAACGGAAACGGATGCAGTGCGCCTCAGGGTTATCATGCGTGAAAAATGGTTAATGTTCGATAGGATTCGAACAGTTGCACATTCGTAATAATAATAACAAATAAAGTCAGATGTCAGAGCTATATGCTCGCAGAGTGGAAGTGAAAGATGCATAAGTCGCGAGTTGGCACAGTGTCTGCTACAGACACTGGGTAGAAAGCGGTGTACACATCTCGACACCCTGAGTACACAACAATGTTGCCCCCTTGTCGCTCCTTCCGAGAGCGACCGTTTAGAGAACCCGTCCAGTGTGCGTGCGAGTCACCGCCTGCCCATTTTACTCGTGATTTTCATCATCAATCGGGCAGGCTTTCAATAGTCCCAGTTACATAGTCCATCAGCACCTCTACCCAATAGCCCAGATTCTTTTGTTTCCATTTCATGCAACAGTCCTACATCAACCGGAGACTGTTCTTGGCTACATTCCATAGCGTATACGGGGAGAGTCGCCGGCTGGTGTCACATCACATTAGACTAAAATTGTCAATCGAACGGGCCTCTACGTATTGGCTTCGGCTCCACGCACGCCTACAAAAAGTCCGGGACATAATTGCCCGTGTTGTGGAACGAATAACAAATAAAACAAAGCTTATTAAGCTGTGTTAAAAATAAATAGATAATAATCTATTTACTTAATAATCTACACACACATACACACACACACACACAACACTCGCATGATTTTAGAAATACATGTTTATTGTTTATGAACGTTTGATACATTGAAAATAGATTTTGATTGACTATCGATACTATAATTTTAGTTTATATGTAGGTTTTATATCAGCCTAAGAAAACAGCATTACCATGTGGCTTAATTTAAAGCCATCCCGTAACGAACGAGAATATACCTGTCGCATCCCAAACAAAGAAGACACAGCGCGTGTGAAAGAGAGGGAAACTCCGATTCGGTCGTAATGTGTGCTTAAAATTAGGCCCTCAGGTTTTTTTAATGCTAGAGGCGACAAACAAGCAATCGAGTCACCTGATGGAAAGCAATCATCGATGCCGATTAACATCCGCGAAATCAGAGAGGTCGCTAATGTGTTGCTGGCCTTTTTTAAAAGGAGTACGCTCTTCTCTTGAAGGTCCCTAAGTCGAAGCCGTCGGGAAATACTCCCTCAGCCCTTGCCTCGGCCTTGGCCCTCAGGTTCCAACTAAATTTAAAGTAGTGAAAATCTGAAAAGCTTATTTTAAGTTTTTTCATATGTTTTGTGTTATTTCAACTAAATAAAGCAAGAAAAATAATTGAAAAATATACATAATAAGGATTGTCCTGGCGCAGAAGGATAAAGAGAGCCGACCCCACCTAAAGTGGGAACAGGCAAAGAAGAAGAAGAAGATAAGGTGGAATCCTTTTTCCGCACCTTAACTCTCTTTCAGCCCTTTGTGCGTCATAATAAGGATTAAAATGAACAAGAGATGACATTTTTTAGTGTGTGACGTACTTAAGAATAAATTGCAAAAGATTGCTTTAAAAACTATCCACTATTATTTGGTAGTCTTATCTTAACTGGTGGTCAAATATTTGTAATTATATTTTACTGGATATTTCGATTTTAATTTCAATTCTTTATTGCTTTTCCATATGTGATACATTACGATGGTACATATTATAAATGAAAATCTATACACCCACAATATTGATGAGACTATCGACAGCTCATGTTAAATCATGCACTGATAAATTTCGTTGGCTTAGTAACGCGTTCAGTGGTCTAATTAGTAGATCATCCACCCGGATTGTGGAAGTTGTGGGTTCGAGTTCCGCCTGAACACGAGATGAAATTTTGAAGTGTCTTATGTACTTAAGAATAAATTACAAAATATTGTTATAAAAAATATCAGTAATAAGGATTATACCAACATTAAGATACATTTTCATTAGAATGGTTGCACTCAAAAATAAATTAAAAAACATAGCCCACCTCAACGTCAAAACTTCATCAAAGTAACAAGCCAAAGTTTGTGACAACACAAATGAATAATTAAAAGACTCGTCTAAATCCTCTTTGCGACAAAACTTCCGCGTCCTACTTGAGGGCTATAATTATAACGGGTTCCGGACGTTCCCTTTTTCATAACTTTTGCAAAACATTTGGAGCGACAACCAGGAACTTCCGAACCCTGGAAAACATAAAATTTAATCAACTTCAGCTAAGCTAAGTAAAGGCACAAACACAATATTTTTATGACTGATCGTATATGTGAAGACATAAATAATCTGCCAATTTTGGGTAAATGAAGAGACATACATTTTTATCATTGACCGGCATTGTATGAAGTTTTCGGTTAAGAAACCTTTTGAAGTTGGCTTCCTTCTAAAATCATGCTTAGGAAAGTTCGTAACTAAATACATATCACGTGTTATCGTTACTATTAATCCAAAAAACAATTTTGACAAAAATGCTACAATTGAATCCGATATTTCAGCGACAAACTGTATGCATTTGCCCTAAAGGCACCCCCCTGTTCCCGCTCAACTTTCTGAAAACCAACCATTCGTAATGAACAGAACTTTTCTTTTACTCGCTTTTATTTTTATTTATCCCAGTCAGTGTTGGGGCGAGCTATTCAAAGACTATCGACTGACTGCCGCTGTTGAAGGAAAATAATAATACTTATCTGAATCTATCAAGGCAAGAATCAACAATCTGGAATCAGGTGTTTCGTAGACGAAGCCAAGCGATTAGCGAGCGTGAAACTCGCCAGTGCGCGACAGTTCGAACTTTGTATTTTACCTTTTTTTGGTCGTCAGCATGCGTTTCAGATTTCGGTTTGAATTATTTTGGTTAGTACATTAGCTACTGTTTATTTTAAAATATCAGGAAAACAGAAAACTTCTCGGTCGCACACCCACGAGCGCGAGTATAGACGCAAATAGTGTGCGAGCGACAATTGAATAGATGCGCCGCCATTTCTGATCCCATTCTTTATCCGCACAGGTTGTAGTTTTTTGTAATGTGGCACGCAATAAACAAATTGAATTGAAATAAAAGGGAGAACGCTCTTTTGTTGAAGGTTTGCAGGTCGTATCGGTCCAGAAATAACGCAGGCGATAGTTCGTTCCACAGTTTTATCGTACGAGGTGGACGTAAAGGTAGTTTGAGACCGAATTATCGATGTCAAAAGTTTGTGGCCTTGTCATTAATGTATTTTTTATTATATTAGAACAAGCTTTTGCACGAGGCTTCGCTCGTGTTACTAAGTGGAAAAAAGTAGCATAATGTTACTCTCCATCCCTTCAACTATCTCCACTTAAAAAATCGCGTCAATATGTCACTCCAATTTGCCGTAAAAGACTGACAAACAGACAGAAAGACAAACAGATACACTCACATTTTTAATATTATACATAGGCAGTGAACGAATATAAGTGGATAGCATATTACTATGGATTGATTCATCGATATAAGATTTTAAACTTTTGCGATGCATTATAGGTACACATAATTAATATACATGGGACAAAGTTGGTTATTTTTATATGTAAGTACATAATCGTAGTAGCATCTACTCACAGCTTGACGTTTCGACCGCGTTACAAAACGGTCGTGGTCACAAGCGGTCCGCTTAGCCGCGTTTTGTCCCGTGTACATTAAAGTGACGGGTAGGGCACACTAGCGACGCCAATCGATTTAAATTTTTAGCTACTAAACCGGATCTATTTTAAACAATTTCGGGGTCACAACCTCTTGGCAAACATTTATACTATTTATTAAATAACCATGCACAAATGTTGGGTCCGTATTTGTACGCGAAGAATTGATTCATCGTGAATCAATTTTACACATACGCGCTGGGCCCAATATTTTTCCGTCCGATTTTGTACGCGAAAAATTGTTTCATCGTGAATCAAGTTTTCGCGTACGCGTTGGGCCCAACATTTTTGTATTGTTATTTATTAAATAGAATAAGTGTTTGCTGAGAGGTTGTAATCCCGAAATGGTTCAAAATAGAAACCGTTTAGACACAGTCCCTCCACCAGCCCATGGTCCTTCCTACCGTCTCGGCATACGGACCGAATCTTGGGAGACGCTCACCAGGTACTTGCTAAGGGCTCTTTCCCCGGTGCGATTCTTCACTCCCTACAAAATCTGTGTCTGTGTCCCATCTCAATGTCACTTCTCCCCAAATGGGGCGTGAAACACCACAACACAAGCGACTCGCGCTCGGGCAGTTCCACATCAATCAATCTCCTTCCTAATATTAAGCCTTTTGTGTGCAAACGCACGCAACCGTCGAAAACCTTCTGCAGAGTTGACCATCTCTTGATGGTATACTGGTCCTATCTCGTTTCTGTTCCAGTCATTCAGCATCTGTTGCCGCTCTTCTTCATACAGCTGACATTCCCACAGCACATGGTCCCGAGTTTCATCAGCTTCTCCACAGGGACATACAGGTGACTCACAGAGAGTCATCGCGTGCAGTCTGCTGTTAAAACTCCCATGTCCTGTAAATATTTGTGACACAGCGTAGTCTGGTTCCACCCAACCGGCCGATAATCTCATTTCTACGTCTGGGAAAAACTGCGACAACTCTCTTCCTTTGTCGCTGGTCGACCAGCGCTTCTGCCATTGGGCAACAACATCTCCGAATATTCTACGTTTAAGTGCCGTCTGCTCCTTGTCTGTGGCTTCCTTTGGGCACTCCTGGGCGAATCGTCCCACACGAACGACTTCTAAGTCGGCCGGCAACACCGCAGCTAGCACGGGCAGCGCTGATGTGCTAACAGACCTATAAGCCTTCGTGAGCAGAATCATTGCAGGCCGCTGGGTGCGCAGCAAAGCTCGCTTCACCACGAAGATGCTTGCCCGGTGCCACCAAACTGCCGCAGCGTAAGTAAGACTTGCAACATAGGTCCCTGAATACAGGACCTTAAGTGCTTTGTACCGCACGCCCCAGGTCGATGAAGATATTCTCGACATCTTCCCGAAGCAGTTACTAGCCCGCTGGCCGATAAAGTTCGCATGCTGCAAGAAGGAGCACCCTTGGTCAATCACCACCCCAAGTAACTTTGCCATGCTCACGTGCGCGATCGATCTATTGTCCATACGTATCGTTGGGGGGCGCTTGAATTTGCCTTTCAAGGTAAGCGTCTGCGACTTAGCGGCTGAGAAAGTCAGACGGTTCCGATGCCCCCATTCGGACACCGCCTGGAGCATATATTGTGCATCTCGCTCTATTTTAGCTCTGGTTGGTGCTTCGATCGCGATCGTGATATCATCCGCATAGGCTGTCATGCTGACGCCCTTGGGCATCGGTAACCTAAGGATGTCATCGAGCAGAAGATTCCATAAAGTAGGCCCTAACACCGAACCTTGGGGGCAGCCCATTGTAGACCTCTTCCACACCACCTGTCGACCCATGAATAAACCCACTCGCCGGTCTGTGAAGTAACTCACTAAGATTTTGTAAATATTTGGTGGACATCCACCTTGTTTCACTTTGAGCAGGACCATGGGCCACCAGGCGTTGTCGAAGGCCCCTGAAATATCCAAGAATATAAGCTGGCAATAGTTTTTGGAGGTATTCGTAACTCGGTCCATAATTGCGTTAATCGCCGTAACCGTCGACTTTCCACACCTAAAACCATGCTGACTTGGTGAGATATTCCGGTGCAGACAAGGAGCGCAGGTGATAATGAGACGTTCCAGTATCTTTCCCAAAATGGGCAGCAACGTTACCGGTCTATACGCTTTTGGGTCTGTCAGGGGTTTGTCGTTGCCTTTTGGCAAGACCACTAGTCTTCCGGTCTTCCATATGGCTGGGAACACACCTTCTCTTATGCACGCGGAAAACATATACAGCATTTCCTCTCCACTCGCTCTCCATGCTCGCTTTATGATCCGTGGCGTCATTCCATCCATTCCCGGTGCCGTGTTTGGTAGATCTTTGACTATTCGCGCCAGTGCCTCCCGGTTGGGTGGATCTGAGTCTCGTCCAGTCGGGGCACACGCAGCAGCTATTCGGACCTGCCGGTGGTACGCATCATCCTTCTCCAGGTCGTCATCAGGACACAGCGCGCGCAGGAGCCCAGACATGGTCTCCTCTCCAGTTTCTGCATGTCCTTCCATGAGCTTCATTCCGTGCATCACGTTGGGTGGGGGGCGAACTCTGCCAGAGGCAGCTCGATAAGCCATCCCCCACGGCTCATTGTTGCCGGATTCGGCCACTTTGCGGTAAAAGGTGATCTCCGCGAAGAAACCGTTTAGTAGCTAAAAATTAAAATCGATTGGCGTCGCTAGTGTGCCCTACCGGTCACCTTAATTATTTGATTCATCGATATTTACCGACAGCTCTTCATCACTACCTCTACAACGAAACATCTGCAGATACGTCCTGTATTCCGATTCATCTGAATGGAAGTGCACTCGTTGAAATAAAATTGCCCTTTATGCAACCTTATTTCAGTTCAAAATGATTGGAATACTGAAAGAAGATCAGACGCCTTTAGTTACTCTTACTTGCATTTCAATTACAGATATATATATTTTTTAATATTTTTTCGATGTTGTGGTAAAATGTTTGAATTAATTGTTATTATTTTACATGTTTAAAAGTAAAGATTTACATTAAGGCGATAAAGCGTGAAAACTACCGCCGCCACTTGATCGTTATTGAGTGTAGCCTTTATCAGATATTTTTGAAATGTACTTCAATGAATACTTAAAGCAAAGTCATCACTATTAGCGCTTTGTCCTGGTTGTGTACCAAGCTATTGGTTTGGAGCCCGAGGTCCGCGCTTAAATAAAGTTTTTTTTTTATTTATTAATGGGCACAACAAAGTACATGCTACACAATTACAAGCCAAGTTTCATATTAAAACTGTATCCCGATAAGGGTTGCGCACAGCATTTACTTTTGTATAAATCTAAATAAGAAGAAAAGGATACTCAAACATGCATACATAACTGCTGTTCTACAATTTTAATAAAAAAGTTTAGGTTCTGCGAAAATATGTCTAAACTGCTACTATTAGCATAATATGATCTACACATTCGAAATAGCGGATCATTGTATGTCACATTATTGCCACAACATGGCTCAAAAAATAATTTACATTTTCTCTTACTACCAGTACCAGTACTTGTATTAAGACATATTTACGACCCACATATTTTTTTTTGTAATTATGGAAATAATTGTTACTTGGAAGTAAGTATTACTTAAGTTCTTCTGAAAAAATGTTTTAATACTTTTCTTAAAGTATGCATTGAAGCTTTTTTTTAGAAAATGTTTTTATTCGCCACAATCTATATAAATCACTTGTCGAAGCTTATTGCCGTGTGGTCCCCGGCAGAGTAGAATAGGCCACCCTCACTCTTACCGAGGTGTCGTAAAAGGCGACTAAGGTAAAGCTGCTGGCATGATCATCAGCGCCCAGAGAAGGAAAACTCTGCATTTATATCAAAACCCTCGCCAACCCGTCTACCAAGCGTGGTGAGTATGGAAATTACCCTTCATGTGATTGAGGGAGGCCCGTGCCCCAGCAGTGGGGACTTAAATGGGGTAATGATGATGAAGCTTATTAGATTTACCAAGTCTTTCCAACAATGATACTTCATTGCGGTGTCACCTTAATATATTAACAAACAGTCTGCAGGTGAAAGGCTTACAAAATGGTGGGTTACAAAATAGTACACTTGTACTAAAAACAAAAAACAAAACAATCGTGAAGTTCTATCATGTACCATCATAATTTTTTTGTCAATTTTATCGTCTTTAAACAAAAAGACAAACTTACTCCGAACCGCAAGACTGAGAATCGTTCATCAAAAGAGTCTGCAAAAACCTTACCTCAAGTTTAAAACAAAATTTGCGTCTAAAAACTTATCTCTTTGCTTCCTTTCTTCCTTCCTAACTTACACAAACTTCTGCGCTAATGGATATCATCATTTCAAAATGTTAAATGCAAACGAACATGTATTGAGCAGCAAATATACCTTCGTGAATATTAATGTTTAAGGTCATCGTAAATAATTAAATAGTAAATTATGGAGACAATATTTTTTTTGGTCAATAAAAAAAATAAAAATAAAATGATTTTATTTCAGATAAAATTAATTAATTAATTATTATTATTGGTACAACTTAACCTGAACGTGTTAGTACTCTTAAGTGTTATGAATTGAATTGAATTTTGTACTAATAACATTAAAGTTGAATTTGAAAATTAATTAAAAATGGTAATGTCACTTTTTGTGCAATAAGTTATTAAGTAAATAACGCACTTTTTAATCGTAATGTGGACCGACGATCTGGTAAGGGTCGCGGAAATCCCTTGGATGCAGGCAGAAAATTACGGGTGGCCTATCTTATCTTATCTGTTAGGGGTCATTTTCATGGAGCACGTCGACCCTAAGGGATCTTTTGTACCTCCCCTATCTTTTGCGCTCCTACTCACGAAAGATTCGTTTCATCAGCGTCACGATGTCTTTCGTATTGAAGTGCCTGTATTCTCCTGGTTTAGGATAAGCGTTACCTAGAAGACACCTGCCTCTGGCTAGTGAGTCGCATTCACATAAAAGATGTTCTATGATTTCCGTTTCCTCCTTGCATGCTCTGCAGTCGTTGTTCGATGTTATGTTCATCTTCATCAGCATTTTGTTCGTTGCATAATGCCCTATGAGCATCCTTGTCTGTTGTCTATTGCCGCCGAGAAGATATTTTTTTCCATATCTTTGTATTGTCTCCTATGAAGGCCTTTGAATGTTTCATTCCTAGTTTTTTCTTCCGTTCCTTAGTTTGCTCTTCGTATACATATTGCCGGAAGGCCATACTGATGGTGCAGCTCGACAGTCCAACAAAAGGTTCCGGTCAATGTATTTAACGGGTGGCCTATGTCCAATAGGTTATTTAGACAGGGTAACCAGACCAACTGGATCACACGTTGAACAGAAAGAAGAAGTGAAAAATCTTGAGGTTTAATACGGATTTGAACTTAAAACCTCCTGTTCGGAAGGCCGACGCTCCTATCCGCTACCATAGCACCATTCTTTGTATACAATAGATTGTCAACCATGCTACGAGTACGTCGCCAGCTAAGCTTAGTCACCTTAGCTAGCGGTGTGCAGACTTTATAAAAGTCATAATCTATTGTATACTGTGTTATCATTTCTTCATAAACTACCTATGTATTAAAACTCTTGTACCTATAATATTTGGGTCGTAATTTGACAAAAAGTAAAGTATCAGCCTATTACTGTCCCACTGCAGGGCAAATGCCTCCATCATAGAAATCAAGTCATCTCTACTATGATGGGATTAGGCTTAATCACCACGCTTGCCAAATGCGGATTGGTGATCACAAAAAATTCAAAACACTCTTCTTGCTCGACCCAGGAATCGAACCCAGGACCCCATGATCACGGCCCGGTACTTAACCACTAGACCAACAGGGCGTTAATAATTTGACAAATATGTTACTAAACCGGACTTAAACAAAAATGTTATAGGCTTCAAACTGAAATGTAATGTACAAAGACGTTCACAATCTAATTTTTACTTCTTTTGCAGGCTTTTTAAACGCAAATCCAGCACCGAACTCCAAGGCCCGAGTAGCCAACTACGGTCTGATGGATCAGATAGCCGCTCTACACTGGGTCCAGCAGAACATCGCGTTATTTGGAGGCGATCCAACGAACATAACGCTAATGGGCCACGGCTCCGGAGCGGCCTGTATAAACTTCCTCATGATATCGCCTACTGTGATGCCAGGTGCGTTTATCACTTGTATAAGTGCTAAGTACTCCTGTACTTACCATTTCCTAATGGTCTATTCTGATTAGTTGATTTAGTTCACCGACCGGCCAAAAGAGACTTCCGACAAGCCAGTATTGATTTTCGCCTAGCTGACACAGAACTTCAATTTGTCTACAATGACTTAGGATCATCTGTCCTCTATTAGCTCCATTCTCGGGTTTATCCTGGATCTAGCACTAGCGCTACATGAGGTGCCAACACATGAGGAGGGAGGTTATGGGGCTGCCACAATAGATCATCTACTGGCCGCAGTGGCTATGAGACGCAAGGCTCGCCCCATTTTTATCAAATAATAAAAAAAATAGGATCATCTGATGCAGACTTCCGACAAGCTGACATAAAAATCATTGACTTAATTTGTAGACTAATTTACAGATGACTATAGACTATTCCACGCAGACTTCTTGCAACTTGATATAAACTTCCGACTAACCGATTTAGTCCACCTGCAAGCCAAAATAGAGTTCCAACTAGCCGAGAGTGTTGAATAGGCTACAAAGACTTACGACCTGTTTGGAACAGCGGTAGTGAACGCTGCCTCATATCCAAGGGTTGCGGTTTGTGTGCATGAACACATCTGTTTGTATTGGTCTGGGTGTTTTCTATGTATTAAAAGCATATTTTTACAAAAAAAAAGTATTATATGTATATATTTGTTATTCCACTGTTGATTCTGATATCCGTAACACAGATGTTTGAGCTACCTATTTCGGAGTCAGATCAATGTATGTGAAATATTTAAAAATTAAAAGAAATATATATATTAACTTAGAATTGCCTGATACAGACTTCTGACTTCAGGCTAACATAGATATTACTAACTTATTCTATAGACTAGTTAATACAGACTTCAGACCATCTGATGCAGACTTCTTACAAATTGACATAGACTTCTGATTAACTGATTTAGTCTACCGACTAGCCTCTATAGAGTTCCGACTAGCGGATATTGACGTCTGACAAGTGTAAATTAATTTCCTACAAGTTTTGAAAATCGCTTTAAAATTGGTGAGATAATTGCAGAACAAATACATACATACATGAAAAACATACAGTCGAATTGATAACCTCTCTGTCTTCATTTTGGGATTTGAAGTCGGTTATAAATACTGGGTCTACCAATACCCGTAGTCCTTGCGTAATATTATGTACAATACATATTGTATTGTCGGATAACATGGTTCAGCTATTGCAAACTAACATATTTAGTATAACATAACTTCGCATTGGTTTTAAATGCGCGTTAAAATACTCTGCTGTTTTCAAATAGCAGTACTGACTGAGGGAAAATATATCCCATTTTATACTTTCATTACTTTTTTATAGAATATTTTGGTCATACTGTAGAAATCGTTGTATCATTTTAGGAATCTAGGGGCTGCCTCTAAGATTCTATGCTCTACTTATATGTGTACCATCGTGGTGTTATATGGACTGTATATGCAATATAGGTACTTACTGGCGGGTGATGGGAGGCCTATCTATCAGGAGATTTATTTTAATAACAAAACCACAGTTCAAAAAAAAGTTATAGTGCAGCTTTATTTATTGTTCACTCACTGTTCATCACATTGCAATTTTCACGGTCATAGCGTAAATTCTTAGTTAGTGCAGTATTGTGATCATTCCTCACATTTATTTGCAGCTAAACAGTATTGGTATGAAACTTATTCTTTATAATATTATGTATCCACGTATGGCCACCGCGTGCTTCGTCCATTTATATATTTATTTATAGGGACATTTTAAATGCACTTCCGTGACTTAGCTAAGCGTCTTATCGAAGTCACGGGAGAGTCAAAAGCTAGCAGCTACCTCGCCCAGCGAATTTCCATCGCGATCCAGCGAGGTAATGCTGCCAGCATTTTGGGGGACATTACGGGGACTTACTTTGTTTTAACTTTCCTTTTTATTTACTTTTAGTTTAATTTTATTTCTTAGTTATTGTCTTAATGTTATTGTGTTTTTGTTCTCTAGTGTAATAAAAACCTCTCCAATGCACTTGTATAAAACACACTATTACATTCGTGATTATAAACGCGAAGTGTTGTGTTGTTTATGTATTTTAATTAATAATTATTACGGCCATGATAGGCACATAATATTGTATAAAACGTTAAATGCTCATAGCAACTCTATCATCCCGGCTCTTGCTTGTGCAGAGAACTAGTAATAGCTAGTAAGCTTCGCCAAGTGATTTCAAGTCTTTGAGTGCCATCAAACTAATAATGAAACGGAAATAGATCCTGTGCGCCTCAGGGTTATCTTACGTGAAAAATAGTTAATGTTCGGTAGGATTCGAATACATACTTTTTTTAAACATACATAATTTTAACTGGCAAGAATATGAAAACTACAAGAATAAGACTAGTCGGCTCAGCTTTTTTTATACGCAATATATCTAGTACCTGGGTTTCTAAGCTTAGAGTAAGTTTAGGGCTTAATCAGATTTTTTGACAAACCACCTAATTTTATTATTGAGATTTAAAAATAAAAAAATTGATAAGGGTTACAAAACACAAACGGGAGTAAAATCAGTTTCCTGATACCAATGAGGTAGTCAAATATTATCCCACCAAAAACATTCTGTAAAAAAATAGCCAAGTCTCGATGGAGCTGATTGTGTCTCTTAAAAGTAATGAAATATAGACCAAGTCGTGCTAAGTCTAAGGTTTCTTACTGCGATTTCTTTATTGTTAATACATAGTTAATGTTGTGTGACTTGGCCGTTGAAGGGCAAACAAGGGTACAAAATACAAGACAATACCTGATGGTAAGCGATTGCTGCAGCAATCCAGGTGTCCATACATCCGTGACACCAGTGGATTCACATTGATTGGGATTGGGTCTTCGGTACCCTCATTCACGCAGCGAAACACAGCACAGTGCTGGTTCACGCTGGTTTTCTGTGCGTGTGTGGTATCACTCCGGTCGAACCGGCCCATTCATGCCGAAGCGTGGCTCTCCCATGATGTTAAACTTGCTGTGTATGTTGACTATACTGTATTCAATGTCATATTGCTAACACATATACTTATCCCTACTTACATTTCTTGTAATATTGTGTATAGAATGTCATATTGCTAACACATATATTATCTGTATACTGTATAGATTGTCATATTGTTATCACATATATTATCCCTACTTACATTTCTTGTAATATTGTGTATAGAATGTCATATTGCTAACACATATATTATCTGTATACTGTATAGATTGTCATATTGCTATCACATATATTAGTCCCTACTTACATTTCTAGTAATATTGTGTACTTTTGTAATATTTTATTCTCCTATGGAGAGAGTATGAGTAAACGAAAATTATAAATGCTCACTCGGCCGCTAGATAGTGGCAAAATTAGGCCAATGCCCATGAGGCTAACAGCTCTATACCTACTAATGATAGTTAAGAGAAAGTTGGTATGGAGTTCGAATCCCTTGGTGATTAATCTAAATGTTTTAGTTCTAATGTTGTATGCATTAGAGAAAAGGTAAATGGAGGGTTTTGCAGAAACATTAAAATTGTGACAACTTTAATTACAATTAATGCCCTGATAGTGCAATTAGGCTACTCTTACGCTCCTTAGGGTCATAGGTTTGATTCGCAATCTGGACAAACATTTGTTGTGTTTACTCAGTGTCTGGATGTTATAATATCCCCGGACGACCTGTTTCGATCAGTGGTACCGCATGCTGCCTAGCACCACTAGGGTTGCGGGTTTGATCCCGCATAGTACAAACATTTGTGTGCATGAATAAGTCTGTTGGTATTTGTCTGGGTGTTTTTTATATATTATAAGTATGTATCTACAAAATAAAATGTATTATATGTATATATTTGTAATTCTGCTATTGGTTCCGACATGCGTAACAAAGGTGCTTGAGCTACCTATCTCGGAGTCAGATAAATAAATGTGATGTTGTAAAATATGTATTTATTTATTTAATATTTATTTTACTATATGATATTTGTGATACCTAACACATAAAATATCCATAGTAAAAATCAGTGTTTTTGTAATTTTCAGAAATTATCATTTCATTGTATCAATCATCTCTCCATCGTTGATTTTGATGCCTATAACACTTAAGCTTATACAATTTATTTTGATATAGGCCCATGTACTTTAATATATCAAAACCATAGAATAATAACGCCTAGATAGATAGTCTTCACAAATGCGTCGTTTAAAATGAGACAAAAAACAAATTGATGTGGAGTGTGAGCTTTACTTCGCCGACACGCACACAAACAACGCATTTATGCCATATGTATGAGCCAACTCCGAGGTTTTGGCGTAGTGTTAATTGCCTCACATATATTCTAGGTGTTAAAATTCTATGTTCAAGACTAACTTTCCCATTATTTTCCAGGTCTCTTCCACAGAGCAATACTGCTATCAGGGTCAGCACTCAGCTCCTGGGCAATCGTAGACGACCCCGTCTACTATTCCCTAAAGCTTGCCAAACACATGAACTGCACCATACCAGAAGATCTTACAAAAGACCATGAGATCATAGTAGACTGTCTTAGAGAAGCAACGATAGAAGAACTGCTTTCGATAGACATATCGCCTCCAAATTTTTTGACAGCCTTCGGACCATCTGTCGATGGAGTGGTAATAAAAAATGATTTTGCGAAAGACTTTTTAACAATGTACTCGACGGGTGACTTTCCAAGTTTTGGTCCTCTGAATAATATGAATGTAAACTTGAATATGCACAAAAAGAGGAGTGATAGTGGCAGAAGACTGTTTCAGAATAAATATGATCTGTTGTTCGGTGTTGTTACGAGTGAGGCGTTGTGGAAATTCTCGGCACATGATATTCAGAATGGTATTGAGCCCGATAAAAGAGATCGGATGTTAAGGTAAGAATATAAATTTAAAAATATTGATGTGATATTTTCCATTGCTACTTTTTGCAGCGATACAAATACGATTTAGTCGCGATGCAGTTTCGATCCAGTCACAACTAAAATTAACCTTTACTAACAGCAGCGATACAATCGCGATGCAGTCGTGCAACCGTCTAACATATGTTTGTATCGCTGCTAAAAGTTGCAATGTTAAAAGTAACTTAGTTGTAATATACAAGTGCGATCGACTCCCTATCAAGATAGCATAAAACAAACTGGAACCAAACACGTTGCCTTGCACGCGCCTCCAACGCGGTGGCGGGCCACGGCCAAATAATAGATTTATGAACTTATAATATATATCCTCCAACCGATCACGGTTACGGCGGCCAATCTCAACGATCAGCCAAACACAAGTGCAGTCTCTATTCCCTTACTCTCATATTCCGATGGGACACTACAGTGACATGATCGGAGAGGGATCGGGCGCAAGACCAACAGCTTAACGTGCTTCGAGGCACGGGGGTACAAGACCACCATCTTCCAGACTCCGGGCTGCCACAAAAAAAATCTCACCGGGAGCGCACCCGGGACCTCTTGCGCCGCCGTTGCTTTAAAGTGCGACCCACTTAACACTGCGCCACCGAATGCACGACTAAATACCAAACATATAACGTTATATACTAGTGTTCACGTACAAATCGTAGGAGGCTCTTGAGTCGCATTCGCACCCGGAACCGCGCCCGCGTGTTCTATGTGAACAGGCATTACTATAGGTTATAAGAATGAAAGCCGTGCGGTCCCCGGCAAAGCCGTGCGATCCCCGGCAGAGTAGAATAGGCCACCATCACTCTTACCGAGGTGTCGTAAAAGGCGACTAAGGTAAAGCTGCTGGCATGATCATCAGCACCCAGAGAAAGAAAACTCTGCATTTATATCTAAACCCTCGCCAAACCGTCTGCCAAGCGTGGTGAGTATGGCAATTACCCCTCATGTGATTGAGGGAGGCCCGTGCCCCAGCAGTGGGGACTTAAGTGGGCTGATGATGATGATGATAAGAATGAAAAATCTACTAAAAAAAAGCTATTATAGTCAGACCGAATATTTTGATGATATTTTTTTAAATAATAATTATTAAATTGTACATTGTATCTCTGTATACCTAGCTTTTAAGTTTTGTATGTTGTGCAATAAAAAGTATCTATCTATCTATCTCAAATTCACTATGTTAATAATAAAAACTGAATAATGGTAATGACTTAAAATAATTCATTACGATATGTATTTTGTAATGTGATAATTTAGTTTTTTTATTTATTTTACAAGTTTTTGAAAAATTTACAGCTAGATTTAGGGATACAGTCACAGAAAAAAATAACGAGGGCCAATTACAATTTTCCACTGATAATCACCTGGTAGTTTAACAGAAATGCAAGTGGGTAATGTCAATGACATAATAAAATTATGTTTAAAAATAAAACGGACACATCTAATACTAATAATGTCACTACTTAACTCCATTGCAACTGAAAATTATACTTATAAACACTCTTCCGAGGTGTCGTAAAAGGCGACTAAGGTAAAGCTGCTGGCATGATCATCAGCACCCAGAGAAAGAAAACTCTGCATTTATATCTAAACCCTCGCCAAACCGTCTGCCAAGCGTGGTGTGTATGGCAATTACCCCTCATGTGATGAGGTAGGCCCGTGCCCCAGCAGTGGGGACTTAAATGGGCTGATGATGATGATGATTGCTATACCACTAGTTTTCATGAAAGCAATAAGCACTTCTGAGTTTTGAGTTATAATTTTATCTCATCTTTACAGGACATACGTCAGAAACGCGTATACTTATCACCTGAGTGAGATTTTCTACACGATCGTCAACGAGTACACCGATTGGGAAAGAACGGTAGAGGTTTGTTTGAATAATAATGTAGGCTTCTAGCTTAATTTAAAATTTGCGTGAACCGCCTGGCGAATGCTTTTACACTTAATTCCCAGACGGATAACCCCATATATCCCCCAGATAACCCCCCCAGATAACCCCCAGATAACCCCCCACCAGATAACCCCATTTGACGACCCGATTGGAACAGTGGTAGTGAACGCTGCCTCTGATACAAGGGTTGCATGTTCGATCCCCGCACAGTACAAACATTTCTGTGCATGAACATGTTTGTTTGTATTGGTCTAGTTGTTTGCTATGTATTATAAGTATGTATTTACAAAAGAAAAGTATTATATGTATATATTTGTAATCCCACATGTTGATTCTGATATCCGTAACACAGGTGCTTGAGCTACCTATCTCGGAGTCAGATCAATGTATGTGATGCTGTGAAATATTTATTTATTTATTTATATACACATAGTGCACTGGCCCTTGAAGCAGGTTCTAAAAATTGTTTCAATATTTAGTTGCTGTTTTAATTTAGATATTTAATTTTTATTGCACGAATAATTTTGATGCCATAAAATGTAGATTTAGGGGAAGCCTTTGCCCAGCAGTGAGACAATATGGGCTGGAAAGAAAACGTGTAGATAAGTTACTAAGGTATTTTTTTTATGTCAGAGGTGGCAGACGAAGCAGACGGATCACCTGATGGTAATTGGCGCCGCCCATGGACACCCGCTACACCAGTGGAGTCACAAGTGCGCTGCCAACCTTTAAACCCCCTTTCCCCCCGGATTGGGCCTCTGGTACCCTCACTCACGCAGCGAAACACAGCACAGTGCTGCTCACGCCGGTTTTCTGTGAGGCCGTGGTATCACTCCGGTCGAGCCAGCCCATTCATGCCGAAGCGTGGCTCTCCCACGGTTGAATTATTCAGTTTTTACTTTATATTAAACTTCCTTATAATGGCGCCGTATAATATATTTTGAGTTCTCATAATTTTAAATTTAAAAATACACGTTTTTTATTCTTTTACATTGATGTAAAATTATAATGGACCATTCAAGAAACCATTTCCTTCCATTTAATTAAATACCTATCCTAAGATTTCAATACAAAAGATAATTCTAACAATCTGTACCTTCTTAACTTCTTAACCTATTTAAAACTGAAACTCTAACTTAAAAGCACTTTCTGAGACACCCTCCATTTCTTTTCTCATTCGCAGATTCACTTAAACTTTTAATTCGCTCATTACCATAAACCATTGTTGAAGAATCCAATAAATCCCACCTAAAACATTTTCATGTAAAATGTTTCCAAGCCGAACTGACCACTTTATGACTCAAACTCTTAAGGACATGTTTTTATTTCTACAGGACCTACTCGTAGCTTTACTTCCTCATTTAGACCTTAGACCAACTCTTTCACCGTTAGATAAAAGTAAACGTGACGATAACTGTTAAAAAGTGACCCTTAATTATTAATCTTTATGACACTTCATCGGTTTGTTAATAAGAATTTTTACAAATCAACATTTTTTACATCGAAACTCTATTTCTTTTTGTTATGGCTCTGCCCGAAGATAATTCGCCAATGTCAAGTAACTTATTGAGAATACGTAGGAAGTCAACAGTCGAAGTCAGTCAGTGACTTTCACTGACTTCGACTGTTCCACTGGTGTCCACTGGTGTCGCGGGTGTCTATGGGCGGTGGCAGACGCTTGTCATCAGGTCTGCTGGTCTGTCACTTATCACGTAAAAAATACAAACTCCTACTTCTACAGTAGCCCTACGGTTGTTTGGCGCTCCGCTAAAGTCAAAACGAATACTAGTTTCTTTCCATACAGTGCGACCATTTTTTTTTTTATTATGGCTCTACCCGAAGATAATTCGCCAATGTCATGTAACTTGTTGAGAATACGTAGGAAGTCAACAGTTCAAGTCAGTCAAAGTCACAGTCACTCAATAAAACGCCGGTGTTTTACGTTTTATCGACCTACGGATTCAGCGGATATCACTCTAAAAGCAATCGCAGGTTTTAAGACTCTATTTGGTCCGAGCAACTTGTCACGAGACAACTCACTCGACACACAATAGCATTGTTAAAAACGATACAATCCAACGATTCTTATTATTAGGATCACTTTATTCTATATTTACTTCACTATATTTATTTCGGCACTTCACTGCACAAATAAACACAAAATTTTAACACTCTGAATTGCATCAGCCCATGTGGCTTGTTTTAGCCCTACCCGCCGAATCTGTTATACTCTATTATAACATCATCATTTTGACATGACACGTCAAAATATAACCAATATCTACTTATAAAACGGAATCTTTGAATAGTCTCAAAGCATGGAATTAGAAAAAGCTTGCTTATAAATAAACCTCACGCCTACATTACGTCACTTATCCGATTTCCCATTTGTAACAAACTTCATTATTTTCTAAATATAAAAAAGAAAACACCATTCAACTTTTAATTATCTCATTAACATAAACAATTGTTACAGAATCCGATAAACACAAGAGACGCGACTGTCGCGGCGCTGTCAGATGCACAATACGTGGCCCCATTGGTTCAAAGTGGGGATCTACTCAGTGGGGGGCCTAAGCCTGCCTTGAGCGACGAGGACGGTCCACGGAGACCTACGAAAACCTTTTTCTACGTGTTCGATTATCAAACGAAGGACGGATACTATCCTCAAGTGAGTACTAAAGTGTGGCACGAAAATTGCTTTTTGATAGCGAAGTGAGAGCGGTTTCAGAATAGCGTATTTTTGATACGTGTTGCGGCTTACGAGTGATAATTTTGGGACTTGGTGTTTGAATAAATTTGGATCTAGGTTAGATGTAATGTCCTCCAAACCGATATTACGGTCATGGCGGCCAATCTCAGCGATCAGCTGTCGACGCAGGACATATTATATTGCACAAGTATTTGCGCAGAGACAAGTGAAATCTCTATACCCGTACCTTCTTATTTCGATGGAACACCAGTGTGACACGACCGAAGAGGGATTAGGCGCAGGACTAAGAGTTTAACGTGCTTTCCGAAGCACAAGACCGCCAGCTTCCAGACTCCGAGCTAACACTGAGAATTTCTTAACAGAAAAAATCAGGTACAAATTTTGGCCCGACCCGGGGATCGAACCCGGGACCCCAAGTGCAACCGTCGCTTTAAAATGCAACCCACCAACCATTGCGCCACCGAGGCAGTCGAAGGTTAGATACTAACATAGTAAAGCCATTAGTCGCGGGAATCCATTGTATGCGGGCGGCACAGGATCGATATGTGTGGAGAACATGGAGGGAGGCCTATGTCCAGCAGTGAACGTCTATTGGCTGAAATGATGATGATGGCAGTCAGTCACTCATTTAGGGTATTAATTCATAAATGATTGTTAAAACTTTGTTAACCAAAAAGGTGCTATTAAGCAGTTTTCATGTTTTTATACGAAATTTTTGTGTGTAAATATTTTATTTCAAACGTCAAAACTGCTCCTTAAAATCTGTATTAGCTAACAATGGTTTTTTGAACGGTTATGTATAAAGCCACTAGTCTACAATTTTTATCGAATAAAGAACAACAAACTTCTAATAAAAAAAAAGATGATTCATTAATAATATAAACTACATAAGTATCAGACAGAATCTCGTACGAAAATATATATCACTATATGGGTATCAAGTTCAACGACACCATATGGTTTACATTAAAATAAATGTAAATACTACAACTGAACAAACACGTATCCATAAAACATTATGATGATGTGTGTCCAGGTTATCTATAGTGGGAATAAATGAAAATGTTACTGTCAAAGTTTCATTATAAATTCGCTTCATCATTAAAACAAGCCTCAAATATGCCCCAAAATTCAATTTCAGTGCATATTATTGCCGCGGCGGTTTGGATAAAACACTCTTATCATATAAAATGTACACGATGGACACTTACGGTACAGCTGGTCCTACAAGTTAAAGGTCGCTCAGCGGGCTATGGAACGAGCAATGCTCGGCGTCTCTCTCCGAGATCGAATCCGAAATGAGGTGATCCGACAGAGAACTAAAGTCATCGACATTGCTCACCGGATTAGCAAGCTTAAGTAGCAGTGGGCTGGCCATATTAGCCGCAGAACCGACAACCGCTATGGGGTAAACGAGTTCTAGAAGGAAACCGCGTCTTGGCAAAGGTAATGCAGGGCACCCTCTGCCTAAGTGGAGGAACGATCTGCGCAGCATGGCTGGCAAGAGCTGGATGCGAGATGCCATGGATAGATCACGGTGGCGAACAATTGGAGATACCTACGTCCAGCAGTGGACTGCGATAGGCTGATGATGATGATGAAGATATAAAATGTACCTATTTAGGTTTTGAAGAAACTAATAAAAACTGAAAAAAAAAATATATAAACTTTTTTCTTTCGCCTTAAATAACTAAATTTTTAAGAGTAATTAACGTCGCATCGCGCTTAACTTAATTAATTTGCTTCTTTGGTGCCTACTCAAAATTAATTAAGTATCCTAAAGTATCATGTTTAAATTTTGTCTTTGATAAAAAAGGCAAAATTGTGTACACGGAAGAAAAATTTAACTTTAATCTACTTAACTTTTAGACATTTTTTAATAAATTCTTCAATTTGCATTTCAAGGATTTCTGAACTTTTTTGTCTTACTCGGGAATCGTACCTGCAAAAATTTTAAAATACGAATACTGGAAATTGATACAGTCAATATCTTTTTTTAATAATATTTCGTATAAGTAACACTCGCCTCTGCTCACAACAGACAACTTTTTTTTTACCAGTAACATAACTTAAAGTTACTCGCTTATGTTACTCGTAAAATTCATAATTTCTAATTTAAAGTTGGACACTTTGATGCCCGTGGTTCCGTGGTTTAATGTTTTATCTATGGAACTAGAAGTCAGCGAAGTGTGTCATTTTTCGGAAAAAATGTCACAGAATGTGAAAGAGATCCATCCGGCTCTGTCACAGATTCTACACGAAGTGCGATAGAGAAAGAACGTCGCCCAGCACGTCATCCCAGTACGTCATCAACGGCTTCGCGCAGTTTTTCAAGTATTGCTTGCTATGAAAAGGCACAGTCTGTTTAGGGTGCATGTCTATGTCAATCAAGGTTTAATCAGATTGGTTTTAGACAAGCTTCATCACGTGGTTATGAAATATTTGTGAGATTTTGTAACCACGTGTAACCAAACAAAATTAATGTCTATCAAATCTTGTATTCAAACTTACTCCATGTAAGTTAAGTAAGTTTTGAATTCAAGACACTTAGATATGATCTAGGGGAAAAGGGGGCTTAAAGGTTGCCAGCGCACTTGTGACTCCACTGGTGTCGCAGGTGTCCATGCGCGACGGCAATTTTTTGCTATTAGTTGATGCCGTTATTGAGCTCGTCTGCTACCAACATAAAAAAAAAATCACATAAAAAATATGAAAAGAGTGATTGTACCTCAGTGGATGAGAACGCGCCTTCCATACATCCGTCTGCTCTTCTGCCACCTCTTCTGCCTACTTATTTTTGTGTGTTATTTCTGGTTGCGTCTAAAGCTGTCGCTCTGTAAACCGGGATAGATTTACACCATGATTCAGGATTTGGTGATTCTCGTTATTACAATGAAGTAACTGCCGTCTAAGAAAAAGGTGGAGCAGGAAAGCTAAGGACACAGACATAGACCAAAGGATTGCATGTCGCAAGTGGCAATGGGCAGGGCACATAGCGAGGAGAACAGACGGCCGTTGGGGCAGAAAGGTCTTCGAGTGGAGGCCACGTACAGGAAGTCGCAGCTGTGGCCCCCAACGAGGAGGACCGACGATCTAGTGGTAGTCGCGGGAATCCATTGGATGTGGGCGGCACAGGACCAATCTATGTGGAGAACATTGGGGGAGACCTATGTCCAGCAGTGGAAATCTATTGGCTGAAATGATGATGATGATGATGACTGCCGTCTGACCATCGCAACCCTTTGACAGGATAATGATTCTGAACGTGTAGGAATGACCCAACTTGGATCATTCCTACACGTTCAGAATCATTATCTCAAATATTTTGGTAACTATCCGCGACGTGAAGGTTTTCACACAATGTTTTTCCTTGCTGCTAACTATATAGTGCATTCTCGGGATCGATGTGACTCCATGTATGCATTCTTATCCACTCAGATATCATCGCTCTTGCCAATAGGCTTTCTAAGTGACTGATTGCAACTGGCATGTAGCCAACGCAGCCTTGTGGCATATACGCTCGCGGTCTATATTAGGTTATCACGTCTCGTATATTGAGCGTGCTTGGTTTTCTTTACCGTAGTAAGAAATACTCGTAAATTATTGACGCGCGCCATTTCAGTGTCCTTGTAAAAAGTTTCCTAAAATAGGCATCAAACATTAGCTGCTATTAATCATGGAATCGAATTATGGATGGTGAGGGACATTTGTCTCTGCTTTTTTTATGCTAGAGGCGACAACCGAGCAAGCAAGTCACCTGATGGAAAGTAATCTTCGCCGCCCATGAACTTCCGCGAAATCAGAGACATCGTTAATGTGTTGCCGGCCTTTTTAAAAAGAAGAACACTATTCTCTTGAAGGTCCCTAAGTCGTAGCCGTCGGGATATACTCTCGCAAACAAACCGTTCCACAGAACTGAGGTACGTGGTAGAAAGTTCCGCAAAAAACGCACGTATTAGACCGCCATCCATTAATGTGATGGGGATGGAATGACCATCGCTTGCGTGTGGTTTGATGTAGGAATTCAGCTGCAGTGAGTAGATCAAACAGTTCCTCAGAGCACTCCCCATGATAGATGCTTGGCTTCTCTTAAGGAGAAGCCCTGCCATAGGAGAGCCCTACTTATCCCGGCCGCTCCAAGTTGGCCAGGTGTGCATAAGGTAAATACAGACCAAAAAAAAATTGGAAACAGACGAAAATTTAAAATAAATCATATTTTAACTTTCACAAAAACATTGTAGAATAAGGAATAAGCAACTAGGTAAGTATTAAATTAGGATGGATGGCGGTCGAATACTGTGCGTTTTTCGCGGAACTTTCTACCACGTACCTCAGTTTTGTGGAACAGCTTACCTATGGAAGTATTTCCCGACGGCTACGACTTAGGGACCTTCAAGAGAAGAGTGTACTCCTTTTTAAAAAGGCCGGCAACGCATTAGCGATCTCTCTGATTTCTTGGATGTTAATGGGCGGCGATGATTGCTTTCCATCAGGTGACTCGCTTGCTCGTTTGTCGCCTCTAACATAAAAATAAAAATAGAGAGAATAAACTTGACTGCCTCGGTAGCGCAATGGTTAGTGGGTCGCACTTTAAAGCGATGGCTGCGCAAGAGGTCCCGGGTTCGATCCCTGGGTTGGGCCAAAAATTTGTACCTAAGGTATGTATGAAATTCTTGGTGGCAGCCTGGATTCTGAAAGTTGGCACGGTCTTGTGCCCCCGTGCCTGGGAAAGCACGTGAAGCTGTTGATTCTGCGCCCGAACTCGCTAGGGTCGTCGGAGTCCCATCGGAATATGAGAAGGGAATAGAGAGTGTAGTTGTGTTTGCGCACGCACATGATTACTATAATATATACTGCGTACATGGCCACTGTAGCCGTAATTGGTTGAAGGATATTATTATTATAATTTATTAGAGAGAAAACAATACTTTGCACGTTACGACGAAAATAACCGATTCGCATTTTCATACAGTTTCCTCTTTTTATTTCCGGTCCGTTGTGATATTTACAAAAGTGCCGCTTCTGTTTGCGATCGAGGGTTTTCATTTAATCAGCAGAGGGAAGTATTGGATATATTGAATGTTTGCAATGGATAAGGCGAATGGACTGAATAATGAATAGGAGTCATCAATAAACGTTGGGGTCGATAGTTATTAATGCCCCACTGGAACTTAGTTTTTGAGTAAATTAATCATTTAAAGATGGAAAGGTTATTTATAATCCTAATAGAGCAGAGCATAAGTGGAGGGTTCGAAATGAATTCCGAGAGAACCTATATGTACTCCTTGATACTCCTTTAACGGCGTGAAGCAGCACTATGTTGGGTTTGCTACGTAAGTGAAGGTACCGGACGCCCAACCAGGGGGAAAGGGGGCTTAAAGGTTGGCAGCGCACTTGTTTACTATCAGGTGATCCGTCTGCTCGTGTGCCACCAATTTCATTAAAAAATTACCAAATAAATTATTTCTGATTCTAATCTCAATTCATTATAGGAAAAACTTGCGTTACTACGTGTGTTGCACTCGTAGCAATACGAGTATTTTGTAGCAGAGCTACGAGAACGTCCCTGGAAATCGTAGCACTGCTACGGTTTCGCTCGGCGTCCATTGGAAGTTATACGCAAAGCTCATACTATACATTATTTTTGAAAAAAATATGGGTTTTCATTCCACGGAGACTTTGAATGACGCCGGAATTTACCGTGGAATATTTTTGGCATCTTTTGCATAGAGTTCAGATTCGCTTGCACATTCTGATCTATATTGGTAGGTAGGATAGGTACCATTTTTTTGCTAGACCTACTAGTAATAACCAACATTTTTATTATCAGATTTGTATTAGAATACTGAGGGCCGATTTGACTGATTTTAATCCGACATTAAATCTATAGTTTAGCTCTGTCATTCTATACCAATCTAACATTATACCAAAGATTTATTCAGTGATAAATATTGGTCGAAAAGAGACAAAACATTTTGTGCCGTGTATGTGTTTGTTACGTTTCGTTGTATGTCTTTTTGTTTTGGATGGTGTAAGAACTCAAATTAAAATAATATCCAGAAGAATACAATCTTATCCATACTGGTAAATTTCACAGTAAAAAAATGTGTTTGGCATAAACAGACACAAAAGCAGTAAAAAAAAGATTTATCAAATCGGGCAAAAACCATTTTTTTTAATTTAAAACTATCGGTTTTTCTTCATTCATAGGATAAAACATTATCGTATTCTCACCTTTTTTGGCGTGGAAAAATCTCTAGGTCTGCATTTTAAACCACCCTCGCCCTCACCTTAGAGCTTAATATTAAATGAAAAGGTCAAGTGTGTGTCTAGAGTAAGATTTAACCCTACGTCTCGTGAACCGTGGGTGGGGATTATTACATATACGCCAGCAAAACCAGTCAAAACCCACTTTACTGGTGCTGATAACAATAGAATATTAAATATTATTAAGGGTGGATAGGTAATATGTTATATTCGGAATGTATATTGCGCCGTATTACGTAACGGCTAGGTTCTATAAAAAACAGGGCTGTTTCGATAGTTATTTTACTGCTCGTATTTTTTTTAATGTAATAGGTGGCAGACGAGCAGACGAATCACCTGATAATAAGCGATTGCCACCGCCCATGGACTCCCGCTACACCAGCGGAGTCACAAGTGCGTTGCCAACCTTTAAAACCCCTCTTTCCCCGGATTGGGCTTCCAGTACTCTCACTCACGCAGCAAAACACAGTCATTGAAAATAATAGAAATAATTTAATTGCACCTGAAGTTTGTTCATAAACACCGACATATTTGATACGTTTTTTTTGTTTAATTCACTTATAATTTCGCAATTTATCAACACATATTCTATATTCAACGCCAAATTTAACGCTAATCTTTCACTTTATACGTTTGGAATAACGTATGAGGCTGAATACTTGAAAAACCGCTGCACTAAAAAATGGCCTTGCTTTTTATAATAGTTAGCCGTAATGTAATACAGTGGATTACACAATCCAACTGCGACTTATACGCTACAAAGGTGCGAGCAACCTAGCGGGTTAGGCCGGCTAGAGATGCTATCAATTTTTTTTTTTTAAGCAATTCCGCCGCCCATGGACACCCGCAACACCAGTGGAGTCACAAGTGCGCTGCTAACCTTTTCCCCTCCCCCCCCCCCCCCCCCATTGGGCCTCCGGTAACCTCACTCATACGGCGAAACACAGCGCAGGCGCTGCTTCACGCCGGTCTTCTGTGAGGCAGTGGTATCACTCCGGTCAATTTCTGTGGCAGTGACCTAATTTTGAAAGGATTTTGTCATAATAATCCAATCCTAATGTCATACTAACCCAGACTGCGCCAGCGGCTTTGTGGAGTAGACACTTTAATTCATCATCACATATTCCCGGTTGCATCTAAACATGTCGCTTTTGAGCCCGAACGCTAGGACCATGATTAAGGTTTATGTGAGTCTGAGAAATACAATGGAACGACTGCTGTCTAATCTTCGCTACCCTTAAACAAATGAAGCAGACCAACTGGATCATGGTAGAGTATTACGTTAATGATTTATTTTATTTCAGAGAATGGGAGCGGTTCATGGCGAGGAGTTGCCATACGTCTTCGGAGCCCCCCTGGTGGACGGCTTTGGGCACTTCCCTCAGAACTACACCAAGTCGGAGGTGGCATTGTCGGAGTCAATGATGCTGTTTGTGGCCAATTTCGCAAGGACAGGGTAAGATTTAACATTCATTACTTCTTCATGGTCGTAGTCATCACTTCAGGTGTTGTCGGCAATCTTCACAACACGTCGCCACTCCTCTCTGAAGGCCGCAGTCCTCGTGCGTTCAATAAGTGATGATGATGAGTAATTTACTGCAATATTTATTTGGTCAGTCCATTTCATAGGCGATGTTCCTCGTGGCCTGGTACCCTCAACCTTTCTCTTTATAACTGATTGATGTCACATGAATATTATGGTTACGGCGGCCAATCTATACGATCAACCACGTAAGCATGTTTTTTATTACCATTTTTTAGTGTGGTAGTTGGCAGACGAATCTATCTTTATAAATAAAAATGAATTGATATTCGTTAGCCTGATAAAAACCCGAGAGCGACTGGACCAATTGAGTTGATTTTAGTTTTAAAACGTTGGTCGTAGTCCAGGGAAGGTCTAAAAGGTAAGAAATTAAAAAAAAAAATTGCTGCAAAAAAAAAACCGCCTTCAAAAACCATGAACTAAAAGTGTAAAATAATATTTTTTAAGACTTTATACACTTCAAATACCATTTATAACAGTACACTCGAGAAAATGTGTTGCCGAAGTCGGCGCCTAATACTGTCCATTAGGTGTTATAAAATGTTAATTGAAGTGTATAAAATGTTAAAAATATAATTTTACACTTTTTAGTTCGTGGTTTTTGAAGGCAGTCTTTTTTTGCAGAAAAAATACTTTTTCAAACTTTTTAGAGTCTTATTTTTTTTAAATCCACTAGCAAATAGTTGCCGGATCGAAGTTCGCCTGGAGTAATAATAATAATCAATCAATTGTTTTCAGCTACACGCACACCTTCCAAAGATTGGGAATTAATTGCCTTAGGTTATGGACTGAAAGACAAATATATTTATACATTCTTACAACATTGATCTTATTCCGTACTAAAGAGAGTGGATAGTGACTGATGGAATTGTATGTGAAGGCGATTTTTACAAATATTTTCACTTTAGGTATATTTTTCTTATAGAAAAAAACTCTCAGAGAAAAATGTTCATAATATTTATGTTTTTAACCCCCGACGCAAAAACGACGGGATGTTATAAGTTTGACGTGTCTGTGTGTGTGTGTGTGTGTGTGTGTGTCTATGGCATCTTAGCTCCCAAACAAATAAACCGATTTTGATTTAACTTTTTTGTTTGAAAGATGAATAAAAAGGAAGTGTTCTTAGCTATGTTAGATAAAAATCGATCCAAGATGGCCGCCGTCACAAAGATTTGGATTTTAAGATTTAACACAACTCCCACAATATGGGTATCATATAAAAGGGCTAGAGTAGCAGAATATATTAGTTGTGAAAAATTTCAAATCCAAGATGGCCACCGTCAGAAAATGACGAATAACCTATTTGTTGTTCTAACTGCCTCAATACAGGTATCAAATGAAAGAGCTTTAGTTGTGTCGGGGGTTTTTTAAATTTTCAATTTTTACCCTTAAAGTTTTGGAATAATAAAACCAACGCGATGTATTAGAAGTACTACTGCTTACCAACACCTTTTGCTATAGCTTTTACCGTGTGATATTTGTCTCCCCATAAGCATGCACGGCTGTGTTCCCACTTTGGCCTGACGAGGGCATATTAGGTTTGCTCCCCGGTTTTTCTTCCACTTACCATTGCTTTGAGCGTTCATAAATAAAACATCACGCGATATTCTTTGAGTGGGAAGAGCGTGACGTGACAAATACTTGCGACGTTTTAAGCGTACTAGTGTTTACGCTGTGTTATTTTATGGTGGAATTCTTATTTATGTGACACAAGTATGTGAACTCCATCATTTATATTATGTTTGTATTAAATACACATATGAATGTTTTATTTGATGTGCATTATTAATTTTGTAGTAATATAGTTAAGTATTTACATATTATGAAAATCATTGGCCGAGTGGTCCCCGGCAGACTAGAATAGGCCACCCTCAATCTTACCGAGGTGTCGTAAAAGGCGACTAAGGTAAAGCTGCTGGCATGATCATCAGCACCCAGAGAAGGAAAACTCTGCATTTATATCTAAACCCTCGCCAACCCGTCTGCCAAGCGTGGTGAGTATGGCAATTACCCCTCATGTGATTGAGGGAGGCCCGTGCCCCAGCAGTGGGGACTTAAATGGGCTGATGATGATGATGATGATGAAAATCATTTATTTTGTTTTTTATGGCATTTTGACTTGAGCGAATAAATACAACGACATCGTTTTATTTCTATACAAACCAATTGTTCACTGAAAGGTTATGTGGCGCAGGTTATTTGTCTAAAACAACGACTGCGACTTTCTGTACGTGGCCTCGACTCGAGGACCTTTCCGCCCCAATGGCCGTCTGTTTTCCTCGCTATGTGCCCTGCCCATTGCCACTTGAGGCATGCAATCCTTTGGGCTATGTCTGTGACCTTAGTTCTTCTGCGGATATCATCATTTCTGATACAATCACGCAGGGAGACTCCGAGCATAGCCCTCTCCATTGCTCTCTGGGTGACTTTGAGCCTCCTTAATTGACACATTGTAAGCAGACACGTTTCGGTTCCGTGTGTCATCACTGGCAACACTCACGCAGTGAAGACTTTCGTCTTGAGACACTGCGGTAGATGGGCCGAAAATATGCTGCGTAGCTTCCCGAACACTGCCCAGCCGAGTTGGATTGGTCGATTGACCTCTTTCTGGAAGTTGGACTTTCCAAGCTGGACTTTTTGTCCGAGGTAGATGTTCTCGTCCACAACTTCCAGTGTAGAGCTTGTAACCTTTACAAGAGTGGGTAGGACATGGGAATTCAACATAATATTGTCTGTTCAGATATAGGTTATAATTCTATTTTTGTTAATTATCACTTCAATAAAAAAAAATCTATTGATATCATACTATGTGTAATATCTCTCTCTCCCTGTCTCTCTCTCTCTCTCTCTCTCTCTCTCTCTCTCTCTCTCTCTCTCTGTGTCTTGAGTCGGTCCCTCATGTCTGAGGATCGTGGTGAGCCTCATGGCTGCACCTGGAGCAGATGATCTGCCTCCACAGGTTTTTGTCTAGCGCATCTCTTACGATTGCGCAGAATTTGGAGGATGACGAGTCTTTTAACTGATCGGCCTACCTTGTTGGTGAAAGACCGCGCGGCCACGTATGGCGGTAATCCAAATTTCGAGTGCAAAAACAGATCAAAGAGTTAATTATAAGTATTAAAAAAATAGTAAATAATATATACTATTTATTTAATACTTAGAATTTACTTTTAGATCTGTTTTTGCACTCGAAATTCGGATAAGTGGCCGTTTTTGGCGGTAGTACATATTTCTAGTAGGAAGCAACCAAACCAAATATAAGTATTGAATAAATAGTATAAGTTCTTTTCGAGATGCTCGGACTTCGAAATTGTTAAAAAGATTTGGTTAATTATTTTGAAGAAAAAAATGTTTTAGTAAAATTTAAGGTGATTTTTTATATCAATATTTCCTTGAATTACACTCATCTGATTATCATAATTATGTGAGGTATATCTTATCAAATAAACCTTTAAAATACACAGCAAAATTAATTTTGTCATTTCACTGAACCAATTTGGGCATTTGATCAATTCATTAGATTTGTTTAGGGAAAACATAAAATCGTGTTCTTATTTTAACATCCGCCGTGATTTGATCAAATCCCCGTTTTTATCATATTCCTGCGACATATACACAGTCTAAAGCTTTGCATCCTGAACGTATACTTAGGACATAAAACTTAAGGAGACCATTTGACTTTCGCAATTACACCAGACAAAAACAATATTTAATCCTCTTCAGAAACTTTTCTGGTTACCAACTCTTCGGCTTCGAGTAACATCTAACTGGATAAGATAACACTAAAGACAATGCGAAGGGAAATTTGTAAATTGCAGCAAAACTTGCCGTCAAACTCAAACAATATTGCAAAAGTTGAAGCAAGGTCCGTAATTGCCTTGCGAATATACACTTTAAATTTAATGGAATAAGGTCTGGTGTGGATATTGCCTTATTCTCGATAAGGGTGGGCTGTTAATGATAGCGTGTTAAGTTTTAAAGTTAATCGAGATTGTAATATTACTTCAAGAGTCATTCTGTCCAAAACGTCTGTTTTTCATAGTGTTTAATCACATGAATGAAAGTTATCCTCGAGTTTTGGTGTTCAATGCGTAGGTCAATTTCATTAGAATAAACTTGACAGATTGAAATTAAAATCTGGTTACTATGGTCCATTTAAAGTGACGTTGTCTTCTTTTTAAGAAGGTACTTTATTATTTTACGAATCAATTTCCATTCGTTATTGTTTTGTAATTATGCTCGCATGATAGTAACAATTGAATAAATTCATTAAATAACTTTTGAAAACTATAAAAAAATCATGGTACTAAAATAAAATGTCAGTAATAATTCAGATCATCCTTTGTCAAACTTTATTTACTTGGGACAAATTCAATAATTTTAAAGACGAATGGAAAGTTGACAAACATTAGTAATGGACAAAAGCATGGATGTCTTAATGGAAAAAATATATAAATAATAGATACTCTTTATTGCACAACATAAAAAACTTAAAAACTAGGTGTACAAAGGTTTAGGTATACCAAGATACAATTTAGACGGTCTTATCTTCTGGGTTTAGTAAATAATATTGAAATGATTACATTCGTAAACAAGCCACTATTCGTAAATTTGCCGCTGTTACCTTGCCTGTACCCGCTGACAGTAAGACCACGCACAAGTTATATACTTAGAGAAAGTTGCCGGAACTCTGATAAGCAGAGTGCACGCGATAAATAACTTTGTGTCGGCGCTCTTAGACTCAGTTCCCTTTGCGTTTTCCGAGCAATTGTTACCGTCTATTGTTTTATAGCTCGAGTTGATCAGTTGACTTGATACAGAGATAGTCTAATCATTTTACTGCCTTGGTAGGTTCTTCTTCTTCGTGCGGGCTTTTCCGCGATCAGTCAGCAGTTGTGCCTATTTCGCGTGCAGAAGTTGAATTTGGTCGGCTTTTGTCACTCCAACTATCCGAGTTCTTTTAGGAAACCTTTCAGCGCCTTGGTGTTGCTGAAGATTTCCTGGAGACTCCATGGGTTTCCCAGGTAGTGCCTTGGTAGGTTAGTGGGTTGTATTTTAAAGCAACCTGAGTTCGTTTTCCGTGTTTTTTTGTAAGGAAGTTTTCGGTGTTAGCCCAAAGTCTAGAAATAGTTGCATTTATACCCCTGTGCGCCTAAAGCTTATTTAGTCGTGTTTAATTGATGTCCTGTAAAAATATAGTGTTTACGCACAATTTTGTGACTCCCTTCTCCTTTTTGATGCGACTAAGAATTGGAACTCGCCTGCTCGCTGATGCTGCTGCTTAACCGTATCATTGTCTTTACTGCATAGTTGACTCGTTGAGAATGCATCTTAGCATTAAGTTTGCTATTGTATTGATACAGTACAGTTTTAATTACCGCCATGATATCAGCCGTAATTTGACACTACGTGATATTACTTGAAACTTTTCAAATTCAATTCGTTTCCCATAGTAATTATATTTTTATTGTAATTTAATGAAATCAATTCTTATCAAATAACGAACTTAAAAATTACATCCCGCCTGCACACGCAATGAAATTTCAAGTGCGTTATCTGCCATAAAGGCATATGATTATGATGAAAGTCTCAAGTAAATGTTTCCACTACTTACTTCACCCGTATCACAGTTCGCTAACAGTTGTACCACACACAAGTTACTGGAGAGAAAGTTACCGGAACTCTGATAAGCAGAGCGCACGCGATAAATAACTTTATGCCAGCGCTCTTAGACTCTGTTCGCTTTAACTGTTTCCAAGCTATTGTGCCTGTCTTTTGTTTATAGCTGGAGTTGCAATTTCAAATATCCTTTCGATATTAAATTCGGTTTTCGAATGCAACAACTTTTTCTTTGAATGATATTTTTAGAGTCCGCACCACGAAATAAGTTTCTCGTATAGATTTCTTTTTGTCAATAAACAAAGAGCATTTTTATGATTCCGTAGCCAAATAGCAAAAAACGGAGCCCTTATAGATTCGTCATGTCTGTCCGTCTGTCCGTCCGTCCGTATGTCACAGCCATTTTTCTCCGAAACTATAAGAACTATACTATTGAAACTTGGTAAATAGATGTATTTTGTTAACCGCATTACGATTTTTACACAAAAATTAAAAAATTGGGGGAGGACTCCATACTTGAAACTGAAACTCAAATTTCATTTTCATTAAACCTATACGTGTGGGGTATCTATAGATGATGTTGAAGTTATACATAATTTTTTTTAAACACAATACTTTGCGCAAGAGACGCTCCCAAAGTGGTAAATTGTGTGTGTCCCCCTCCCCCCTCTAACTTCTATAATAAATTAATCATAAAACTAAATAAAATATTATGATGTACATAAACATGAAAACTAACAACGAAAATTAGTTTGGACTAGATCTAGAAAGTAGTTTTTTTAATACCTTATAAACCGTAAACTGCAATTTATCTTCTATATACCTTACTCGCTACTACGGAATCCTTCATGGGCGAGTCCGACTCGCACTTGGCCGGTTTTTTATTTAATAATTATTTGGAGATATGATAGCTCAGTGAATATGTCAAATGTACCTTCCATGCGGGAGGTCGTAGGGTCAAACTCGTTCATATTTGTTTTCCGTATTAATAGCTTTGCAATGAGGAAAAAAGTCGTGAGGAAACCTGCTCGTTGCATATAGTTTCTTTAACGTGTAATCATGATTTAGTGGTTCTGGTTCCTCTGTCAAAGGGTTGCAAAGGTCAGACGGCAGTTGCTTCATTGTAATTATCAGACTCCTCAAACCCTGTATGAGGGTCTATCCTTACCCAGGCTTTGTAATGGCTTCTATATTTCCGAAACGATACGCCCTCTAAACAAAACGAGTGTTGTATCGCCCACCCTTCAATGTTCGTTTTGTTTACCGTAAATGTGAACAAATAGGTATACATCGTGACGTTTTGCTCGCCTTCACGCAAGTTGGTTGAATTAGCTTGAGCAGAAGAATAGGGTATTTGACTAAGCTCGAGATTTTACAAAATATTAATATTTTATCAAAATATAGGTAAATATGTGCCAATAGCAAAAATTCTCAATTAAAAATATAACGTTTAGCCGGTTTTATGGTCATTCAAAGATTCAAGGGTAAGTCACTTTTAAAATTATGAAATTATTTAAAAAAATTATACCATTGAATAACCCATACAATTTGCACCAACTATTATAAAAGAACCATTAACATGAATAAAACATTTGATATCGCTACCATACGAAATTCAAATGAAATGCATCCAAAATACTTAGGTGTGACGTCACAACTTAGTAGCCATTTGTATGGAGCGTTTTGGGTTTGTCCAAAATAATATGATTTTAAAGTTGTGATATCTCAGGCAGTTTAAATGAGAATCAAATAATTCTTTCACCGATGTTTCTATCGTTAAGAGGTCTTTTGATTACAAAAATAAAAATAAATGTCAAATACCGTATTGAGCTTTATTGAATTACGAAATTAATTTAATAATAATAAAAAAACATAAGTACGTAGGGATGTGACGCCCCAACTGCCGCTAGTGAGCGTTGGAGATCTTCGCTTATGAAGAACAACAAATCTCATTAGTGCAATCAGTCTCCGCAGGGCACCTTGTGGCAAGCTGTGGGTGTGTGGCGACACCACGGACCCGAGAATCCCGCGTGAAACGCGATCTCTCCCCTACCTCTAGCTAGCCTTTATTGGCCGGCCAGAGTGAAGCGCAAGAGCTATATGCTCGAAAGGGTGGAAAAGCTCCACCTGCGTAATATCGAGGAACGGGTGAACGGATTACCGAGATTCAGAAAACGGTGCACAACTCTTTCATCATTTCAGCCAATAGACGTCCACTGCTGGACATAGGCCTCCCCGAATGTTCTCCACACAGATCGGTCCTGTGCCGCCCGCATCCAATGGATTCCCGCGAT
This sequence comes from Marasmia exigua, assembly GCA_019059595.1. Lineage (NCBI taxonomy): Eukaryota > Metazoa > Arthropoda > Insecta > Lepidoptera > Crambidae > Marasmia > Marasmia exigua. The sequence goes on along the minus strand of CM032464.1, from coordinate 22,394,406 downwards.
CTTCACCAGATCGTCGGTCCACCTTGTGGGGGGCCTGCCACGGCTGCGACTTCCTGTGCGTGGCCTCCACTCCAGGACCTTTCTGCCCCAACGGCCGTCTGTTCTCCTCGCTATGTGCCCTGCCCATTGCCACTTGAGGCATGCAATCCTTTGGGCTATGTCTGTAACCTTAGTTCTCCTGCGGATCTCATAATTTCTGATACGATCACGCAGGGAGACTCCGAGCATAGCTCTCTCCATTGCTCTCTGGGTGACTTTGAGCCTCCCTTAATCGGCACATTGTAAGCGGCCACGTTTCGGTTCCGTATGTCATCACTGGCAACACACACGCACTGGCACAACTCTTTACACCCTTAGAATACCGCAGCGTTGCCGCCTTGCCGTCTAATATGGTGGCTGATTTTGGGGGGCCCTTCTCACACCTCACACTTGAGGCAAGCCACCGTCTGCCATGATTATTAAGATGAGGCATTTTATGTGGCAGGCGTCTCGTTGTCTCGTCAATACCCCGGCAACCAGTTCAGTAAGATACTATCCATATAGCTGGCATAGTTCCCTTCTTACCTGCAATAGTCCTTGCACCTGGCGGGTGCTGTCTTTGGCTGTATCGTTTCAATAGTGCAGACAGAGACAGTATCCGCTAGGTGTACACATCCCAACTTAAATTATTGTGTCTCAAACAGATCTCTTCGTGTTTTAAAATGACCGGCCTTGTGCCGTGATTTCCTGCAGGAGAGATACAACATAAATACATAATATAAAATACAGAGGCGATATTTATTAAGCTTTCATTTTCCACGGGAATTCATCGACCCATCGCTAAGAGCATTCCAAATTAACTTCCTTCTCTCTTAATATAAAGTCACCATAAAGACTACACCAAAATTACCATCTTAGCTAGGCTTGGGTAAAAAATATCGATAAATCAAAATATCAATGTTATTTTTAAAAAATATTGAAAATTGTCGTCGATATTCAGTTAACTCTTGATATATCAGTAATTGACTTCTTATCCCGGATATCAGCGTCTATATTTTTTATGAGTTCAAGGACGATTTCAGTTTTTAATTGTAAATATGTACTGGGGCGGCGGGGATATTTTCCAACGACAACGTAGGTAACTAGGATAGAATATTTATATTTATTTATTGTTAATTTTACAAGGTATATTTATTCTCTATCTATTTACATACACTACAGTTAACAATCATTATAAATGTTAGTATATGTCGATGTATTTGGCAAATATCGATACGATACAATATCGATACTTTTTTTATTTGTCCGTCCCTAATTCAAACACCTTGAGAATTTTCTTTAATTTAACGAAACATTTTAGAGGGTCGCACCTTGTTCAGAAACGTTACCTCAATTATATTTGTTCCTGAAATTATGTAAGATCCAACTCTAGAGGGCGCTTTTTCCCTCTAGAGTTGGATCTTACATAATTTCAGTAGAATTTCTGGGCAAAACAGGATATTTGACTCCGTTAATGCCATGAATTTTAACAAGCATCTGAAAACAGAAAGTCGCTTACCACCTTCTTGTATTAAAATTTGTTGAAGATTACTTAATATTTTCTCAAAGGTCACCATATAGATGTCACTATCAGGTTTAAAATTGTATTATGTTAAAAATATCAAAAGTTAAAAAATAAGGTAAAGTAAAGTATCACCCTATATACTGTCCCACTGCAGGGCAAAGACATCCATCATAGAAATCAAGTCATCGCTACAGACTATGATGGGATTAGGCTTAATCACCACGCATTGGTGATCACAATCCTGAGCTATGTTCGGAAAATTCAAAACCTATCTTTACTCGACCCGGGAATCGAACCCCGAGATCACGGCCTGGTACTTAAACCACTAGACCAACAGGGGGATAAAAATATTTAACATAATATTATTTAAAAAATTAAGAGGACAATAAGTGACTCCAACGTTGCAATATGGTATGGGCTTTAAAGTAGTTTCATTCGAAAAATACATTATTTTCCATACGATTATCGATAACTCACAACAAGGCAATTTATATCGTTATAGTTTTGATGGTATTAAGAGTAAAACTATTGTACATAGCGATACTATCATAGCTCATATTTCCCTTATTACTGCTGATACGCCCATTTATAAAAAGATTTTACAAAGAAGGTACACTTTTAATGTATCAATACGGGGATTAACACGCGAGCGGACCACGCTCGTCCGCTCGTGACCACGGCTGCTGTAACGTAGCCGAAACGTCGAGCCAAATATGTGAGTACACAATGTTGTTTCACATAATAAATATCGTGTTAATCGCCGTATTGATACATTATAGTTATAATGCAACGCAAAAATTTTAAAAACTATATAAGGTACAACATTTTTGAAAACCACTCCAAAGAGAATCGACTCTAAAGATACTATCGATAGTGGTCTGGTTCTAAGCTATCGATATCATCGAAAGTCCATCGGTATTATTGATAGATATTTACTATTGAATAGTAGACCTTTGATTGGCAACACTAATTTAAAGTTGCAGCTTTGTATACAATATGATGAGATGAAGCAATATTAGCGATTTTCTCACACAATACAATTTACAACCAGAATGGACCATGTAAATGACCTGTCCCTCAATTTCAATTCAAATTAGCGGCTACCCACGTATTGTCGTTGTCTTTTCATCACAGAGTAGTTTCATTTGTACCAAAGGAGTGCAAATTGTGACGTCATCATTGCCCGAGTTGGTAATGCAGTTCAGTGTACTCAATAAGAGCGGCCATCTTAATTGCAACCCAGAGCGAACGCGCATTAAGCCATTTCAGGCGGCCCGAACTTGCCCATTACTGACGACCTATTTGGATCAGTGTTAGTGAATGCTGCCTCTGATGCAAGGGTTCGATCCCCGCACAGTACAAACATTTGTGTGCATAAAAATATTCGTTTGGTGTGTATTCTAAGTACCTTAGTATTTACAAAAAGAAAAGTATTATATGTATGTATTTGTATTTCTGCTGTTGCTTCTTATATCCTTAACACAGGTGCTTGAGCTAGATATCTCGGAGTCAAATCAATGGATGTAATGTTGTGAAATATTTATTTATTATTTATTTATTACTAGGTTGGTTTAAAATGACGGGTAGGGCTCACTAGCGACGCCAATCGATTTTAATTTTTAGCTACGGAACCGTATTTATTTTAAACAATTTCGGGGTTACAACCACTTGACAAACACTTATACTATTTATTACATAACCATGCACAAATGTTGGGTCCGTTTTTGTACGCGAAAAATTGACTAACGCCAAAAGTGGCCGCTTTTGGCGTGAATCCATTTTTCGCGTACGCGTTGAACCCAACATTTGTGCAAGGTTATTTAATAAATAGTGTAAGTGTTTTCCGAGAGGTTGTGACCCCGAAATTGTTTAAAATAAATCCAGTTTAGTCGCTAAAAAATTAAATCAATTGGCGTCGCTAGTGTGTCCTACCCGTCACCTTAATGCAATAATGCAGCCAACAGAGTTGTTCAAACCTCATTAATATACCTTTTTCTTAAGTCAATAAAGCACTTAAAAATTTCATCTTTTGTTCAGACAGGAAATGGTCGAGAAGCGACCCGGAATGTGAAAGACGTGTGTTTTATTTGATTAAGAATAAATTAGAAAAAATGCTATAAAAATATCAAATACCTTTTTTTATTTATTACTAGCGGCGCTGTCCCCATTTTATCCGTATAGAGAAAAAAATATAAAATGGTATGTCCATATCCGGGTTCTAAGCTACCTACCTCTCCACTAATTTCTAGCCAGATCGGCTTCGCTGTGTTTGAGTTATAAATAATGCTGTGCGTCCTGTGAAAAGTGGTACAAGTCACTTATATCGAATTTGATTTTCTTCTTGCTACTTCACCACAAAAAAATACTCTATTATTCTATCTGATCAGGACAGAAAAAAGGAGGATTTTTTAGCATGTCTGATCAGACAGAAAAATCGAGGATTTTTTTTTATTGCTTATAGTAGGTAGACGAGCTTGCGGCCCATCCGACGGTAAACGGTAACCGCCGCTCATAGACATCTACAATGCCGGAGCACAGTCATGCCGCTGCCTACTGATGACTTTTTTTGTGATGATGTACCTAGCAAGAAGAAAATCAAATTCGATATAAGTCGACTTGTATCACTTTTCACAAGACGCACAGCATGTTGCTATCACAACTTTGCGCAAATTTTCTTTCGCAACTTGCGATTGCGTCTAGTGACCACTAGTAGTTCACTGTGTCACAAAATAGTATATCCTTTTCATTATGAACCTTTGCTTTTGTTCACAGGAACCCAAACTGACAATGCTAGGCAGGAGGTGGTGCTGCCAGCATCGAGGGAGAGGAACAAATTCCGCGGAGTCAACTGGGAAGAGTATGATTCGACCCATCAGAAGTATTTGGAAATAGGTGAGTGTGGGTTAAGGTAGGGTTATGTGGAAGTAAAGGGCAGCGCCGTGTGGTCCCGGCAGAGAAGAATAGACCACCCTCACTCTTACCGAGGTGTCGTAAAAGGCGACTAAGGTAAAGCTGCTGGCATGATCATCAGCACCCAGAGAAGGAAAACTCTGCATTTATATCAAAACCCTCGTCAACCCGTCTGCCTAGCGTGGTGAGTATGGCAATTACCCCTCATGTGATTGAGGGAGGCCCGTGCCCCAGCAGTGGGGACCTAAATGGGCTGATGATGATGAAAGGGCAGCGATTGGATTTGGATAGTAACTGTGGCTTAAAAGATAAGAACGCCCTTTTCTTTATAGGATTTACAATTAGGTTTGAATTTAAGCATGCACCTCTGGGTTTTTCAAATCTTTGTGCGTATTTCTACCACTAGCTCGGCGGTGAAGGAAAGCATCTTGTGGAAACCAGCACGTTTTGGAAAGTTTCCGATACATGTAACCATAATTCATTTGCTCTAGTTCCTATGTTAAAGGGTTGCAAAGGTCGGACGTTAGTTGCTTTGTTATAATCACCAGCCTCCCCAAATCATGAATCTTGATCTCAGCGTACCCCAGAATCCGCCAGAAATTGCATACTAAGATGAGGAGGAAGCTAACTGTAATGTAGGACCAGAAGGACATAAATGCAGAGATGTAGAGTCGCGGATATTGAATGTATACCAGCTTGACATATTTTCTGGTCTTATAAGTCGCCAAAACTTGGATCATGGTCTCTAAAAGTACCTATCCCGGGGAGTAGAGGAACATGGAAGGTAAAGTGGAGATGTAACATCGAAGTACAGTACAGAGAATAAAATGGTTTGCCCTTAAGGTAAATTTTCGCTTGCGCGGCAAGAATCAGTTATACCAACCTACCGCTTAAAAAACATCTGCCAACCTTCTTTTAATGTTGCTACAAGTAAATTTGAACTTTCTGATCTAACAGTTAAGCATAATTTTCTGTGCAACAGGTATTACTCTGACAAATTTACGAAAGGTAATAAGTGCACATAGCATATCAAACTACTCAATTTGAAAACTGACGAACCTCGTTCTTTGACATGGTAAGGCACTAAAATAACAACTTTAAATGCAACCGGGATGGCAAGCTGGTTAGACAATGCTTTAAGTGAAGGTTGTATTTTGAACTAATCTAGAATATTCTAGAGTATTGGCATCTTCTAGAGATAGAAGATGCCAATACACTAGACTCTATTATAGAAATCGAATCGTCGCTACTATGATGGGAATATGCTTAATCACCACGCTTGCCTAACGTACATTGGTGATGACAAATTAGAGGCGTGTTCTAAAAATTCGAAACATAGATACTTTTTGATCGACCCAGGAAAATCAGGTCAACGAGATCACAGCCGACTTACACCACTTAAACTACTAGACCAATTTATAGGACCTTCCCACCCGACAAACAGGTCCTTCCCACCCGACAAACAGGTCCTTCCCACCCGACAAACAGGTCCTTCCCCACCCGACAAACAGGTCCTTCCCACCCGACAAACAGGCCATTCCCACCCGACAAACAGGTCCTTCCCACCCGACAAACAGGTCCTTCCCACCCGACATACACAGATCCTTCCCACCCGACCGACAGGGTCTTCCCATCAAACATGGCGTTCAATATGATGTATCGAAACGTTTATTCGAACAAATCTGCAAATACTCAGTTTTCTAAAAATATTTTCTTGTTATTTCGCTTTTTACCTCGCCAATTCACGCAAAAAATTGCCTTCTTATAGAAAAACGTGGGCTGATTGATGCTGTTTCTATGGAAAGGCATTTGTTTTTTTTTTTCGTCCTATGTCTATAAAAGAAAATTGTACAGTAAAATGACGTCTTCCAATCAATGTTATAATATGGCGACCAATCTTCAAAATAAGCCAAGTTAGCTGAACATATTACACGAATCGCTTCTCATCTGCTGTTCATCATCATTTGTTTCGCTGCGTGAGTGAGGGTACCGTAGGCCCAATCCGGGGGGTCGGGGGTTTAAATGTTAACAGCGCACTTGTAACTCCACTGGTGTCGCGGGTGTCTTTGGGGGACGGCTATTGCTTACCATCAGGTGATCCATCTGCTCATCTGCCACCTATCACATAAAAAAACTCCTCCCAGAGTTTAGTTCCCGGTTGCATGCAAAGCAATCACTTTGGACCCTTTGGATTCAGGATTTCGGGAGTCTGGTAATTACAATAACGCGATTTCCATCGGACCATTACAACCCTTAGACAAGGGATCCAGACCAACTGAATCACGTTTACACGTTTCATAAACGTGCCTCAAACTGGCGTGAGGCAGCACCGTGCTGTGGTTCAGAGAGGAAAAGGGAGTTTAAAAGTTGGCAGCGCACTTGTGACTCTATTGGTGTTGCGGGTGTGCATGGGCTGGCTGGCAATCGCTTACCATCAGGTAATCCGTCTGCTCGTCTGCCACCTATATCAAAAAAAAATCTGAAACGTGCAGGTTTCATTACGTTTTTTTCTTCACAAAATCTCACCGCCTAAGCTAATGGTAGAAATACGCACATAGATTTAACAAATCTAGAGGTGGATGCTCGGATTTGAACCACGACTGCCCTATAAAAGGAAGGCGTGTTCTAATCTACTGAGTCACGATCGCTCTAAGGTTAATTTACATTACATTGCGTCAAAATCACCTTTGAAATATGTGTTTACTCGTGTCATAGGTATACATAAAAGGATGTATGGAACCCAAGGAAGGTTTACCCACTATATAGTAAGATAGTAACCCTCACGGAGGCGATAAGTCGTCAAACCCCTTTTCGTTTATCTAGATTGAATGGAACCACTATGATAGATGACACCGAGGTGAGATGCCTATGCCTATTCAATCTTATTAAATAGGTTTTCGGTCTCTTGGACTAGACTATTAGTAAAAATTTAGAATAATTTTTTTTTTTAAGAAAATAGAAAACTAATAGTGATAGTGAGATAGGCATTAATCCGATTACGGCTACGGCGGCCAATCTCAACGATCAGCCACGCAGGATATATTATAGTGCTCAAGTGTGTGCGCACACACAAGCGCATTCTCTATTCCGTACTCTCACATTCCGATAGGACACTACTTTGACACGACCGGAGAAGGATCGAGCGCAGGACTAAAAGCTAAACTTGCTTTCCGAGGCTGGCACTAAAAATTTCTTCCCGAAAACTTAAGTACTTACAAAATTTTGGCCCGACCCGGGGATCGAACCCGGGACCTCTTGCCTTGTCGCTTTAAAGTGCGACCCACTAGCCACTGTGCCACCGAGACAGTTAAATATAATTATTGCACTTAAATATAATTAAGTCTGGAATATAAAAAATGTAAATGTAGATTCTTAAAATAGAACTTTCCACTTATGTCGAATCCTACATAACAAAAAAAAACAGAAGAGTATTTTTGAATTTAAATCAGACGATTCACCACAGTAAGCTATTTGCGCTGCCATTTTTTGTATCTTCCGAATTCCGGTACCCTCACACACTAGGCGAAACACAGCTCAGGCGCTGTTTCACGTCTGTTTTCTGTGAGGCCGTGATATCACACCGGTCGAGCATGTCTATTCATGCCGAAGCATGGCTCCCACGATATGAAACGTCTAGCACTTATTGATATTTACTCATACCTGTGTTTGCGTTACTGAGTTACTGTTGCCTCATCGTCATCATCAGCCCATTTAAGTCCCCATTGCCGAGGCTCGGGCCTCCCTCAATCACATGAGGGGTAAATGCCATACTCACCACGCTTGGCAGACGGGTTGGCGAGGGTTTTGATATAAATGCAGAGTTTTCCTTCTCTGGGTGCTGATGATCATGCCAGCAGCTTTACCTTAGTCGCCTTTTACGACACCTCGGTAAGAGTGAGGGTGGCCTATTTTACTCTGCCGGGACCACTCGGCTACTGTTGCCTACATCACTGTAATAAATTGTCTAAGCTAAAATCATGCGCTCCACTACTTGATTACCTGGCTCTGAAGATATTTTTTATAGACATGCTGATGTTACTTATGAAATCGAACTTTTGATGCGTGCGTTTTGAGTCTAATAGATAGATAGATATACTTTATTGCACAAAATACACAACTTAAGTACTAGGCATTACAGAAACTTTATGTACGATTTCGGCGGTCTTGTCGCTGAAAGCTATTTCTACCAAACAACCTTCGGGTAAAGGACATTTAATAGTAGATATGGGGTAGGTGTTGCAATATTTAATTAGGAAAAAAAAAGAAATAAACTATAAATGTTAAAATATAACTTATAACCCTAATACATAATTTTTTTTTTTTTTTTTAAATTTATTTATCATATAAAAATACATTTCAAATTATCTTAAAATAATCACGCACTTAAACCACTATGGTTTGTGGTGGCGCGACCTGAGTCGATGTTAAAGTTAAGCAAGTGCATAACGAACAATACACAATTCCTACCTACATAATTTATTTTATTAAGATTTAAGTAAGTGCATCTCATTTAACATTATCGAGAAAGTGCATCTTGAGTTTCTGTTTGATATTTTTATCATTAATCTTATCACGCAAGCTGAGAGGTAGCTGGTTAATAAGACAATAAAATATTATAAACTAATAAATAAGTTATGCTCAAATAAAATAAAATAATAGATAACATACTTACTTACTCCACTGGCTCAGTGACCCGAAACGAGTCTTGCCCTCCGAAACAAGAGAACGCCACTTTGGTCGATCCTGCACTATTATTCGCCAGTCACCGGCCTGAAGCTCTCGCAGATCATTTTCGACGACAATACATACATACACATAATATTATGAGATTGATATCAGAAAAAGACAAAAATAATAATAATATGATAATCAAATGGAGCTAATCGGAAACAAAAATACCAATGTAATTGCTTGTTCGGCAATTGAAAATTTCTTGTTTGCTTAAATGAGGAGGTAGGGTGCGTCATTTCAGCTTAGACGATCTTTACTTCTGTTGCTATATACTCGTAGGCGTGATACACGACACACGAGGGCTTGAGCACTGCGGTGACACGCGGTCAATTATATGAATGGGGGGCGTGGAGAGGCATATTTTTAGGGCTAGCCCTTGGGTCGGTTGTTATATGGCTTAAACAGTTTGTTTTGTTTGGTATTTGTTAAGCTTTGCTCCAAACAAATGTTTGCGTCTAGCCGTGGGGTTGATGTTGGGAGTACATTTGTTGAATAAACAAGTCTGAATTTCGCGTCACTTTATGCATCATCGCATTCATAGATCAAGCCTGAGCCCAAAGTAACATAAGACTTGTGTTATATTTGTCCATTGTCTGGCTTAAATTGTTTACACTCAGAGGTACATGTAAACGCCAAAAGCGTATTTATTATTCAAACGAGCTTAGCTTACGGTTTCACATATAAGAAAGTTAAACGTTTTATTTCCATTTTTTTTTCATTGCGGGTGATATTTGTCCTACCCACCTCCACTTTATTACTACCTAAATATTGTTTTTTTGGGTATAGCAATTTTATTGCAATTTATTCTTAAGTAAATAATGCACTTAAAAATTATTCAACAGTCTTCGGGTGGGACTCGAACTCACGATATTTGCTAACCGGGCAACTGCTTCACCGACTAAGTTACTAGAGTCCTTGGTATGTCGACGAATTTTGTCACTACTTTTTGCTTCGCCGTGAGCCGACCTCCCGTACCCGGAGACTGTCGAAAAAATTTAAGTGCATTCTTTACTTAGTACCTAAATACGAAGTAGTTCAAAATTTTCTCCTTCATAATATCGTATCAGCATGAACAGGTCGGCTCGATCAAAATGATACCAGCGTGAAAAGGCACCTCAATATTTAGAACAAATAATTAGCAATAGTAAAAATGTCATCGTGTTTTATTTCTGGCTTCAAATCCAAAACAAAAAATTATAAAAAAGAAAACATCCTTTACAAATTCTTTAAAAATATGTCGCTTTATTAAATTAAAAATACGTGACTTTATTTTGCAATACAATATCACTCGTAACTTATAAGCGAGAAGCACTATCCCAGAACGGAATTAATGAAATGAAATGTTACCATAAATTCTTTACTTACCGCTCAATTGTATTTAAGCAGACAATATTGTAATAAAAAGTCATTTTATCTACATGAAGGAGAATACCCTAAGCGCAAAAACCTTTTCCCGAGACGTCATAAATATGTTTTAAATTACAAGTAGGTATGTACCTACCAGTAATTTCAACCATTTTTCGGCTTACAAAAGATACATTGCACTGGCATCTCAGACATGTCATTTATTTCGGATCCCTTATTCATAATTACAGAATACAATATTACAGTATTAACGAAATCCTTTCTTTTCCATAGGAATAAAACCGAGACTTAAGAACCACTTCAGGGCGCATCAGCTGTCTGTTTGGCTGCGCTTGGTCCCAGAGCTCCACCGAGCGGGCATGGAAGACGTCGCAGCACGACACAACCTCTTTAGAAACCACAACGACCAGGAACTTTACGAAGGCATCGTCAGACCTGATCCTCTCGCCAGGAATTTAAATGACAATGAAATCAAAAGATCGAACGGGACTTACTCCGATACAGCGTTAACAACTGTCGATACTATATTAGCTACATGTGCTACCATTCTTCCGGGAAGAGATTTACAAGCTGTTAATACAACAGAGAATACCTTAGCTAGTTTAGAGGCGGCTGGTTATGCAGCATATTCAACTGCACTTAGCGTCACCATAGCAATTGGTTGTTCGCTTCTTATTTTAAACGTACTAATATTTGCTGGAGTGTACTACCAGAGAGACAAGTCAAGATCAAGAGGCAAACAGCAGCGTTTCAATGAGAAGCATTTTGAGACAATATCGGGAAAGCATTCTCATTACCATATGGATCCAACTCATGCCCCAAGTTTAGTTGTGGACGTTGAAAGACAAAATCGTAAGAAGCATTTGATGGGTTCCGATGCACATTTGTCTGCGTTGAATTTCAAAGGACCATTGGACGTGCCTAAATCGCCTCCAAGTCCAACTGTGAGTATGGATAATATAATGTTACCGAGTAAGCTAGGTTCTCGGAACAGCAGTTTCCGTATCCCGAACGTGAGCTACCCGCAAATGGGTTATGCTACGATGCCCAAGAATTTGAACAAGTTTAATAACTCGCCGCCTCTCCAAGAGATGCGGCAACAGAAATTCCAGCCGCCTAACGGGTCTGCCGCGCAGGGCTCTCCGGGGAGGGACGGGGACTCCAGAGGGGGACCCCATGCTACCCTTCGGAGAGGGAAAGCCTCCCATACCCCCACTCTCCCGCAAGCGGCGATCGACGAAATGCGAGTGTGACAGTTAATTCCTTCTGCATTACAGGATTAAAGTGTTTCTGGATCTTTTAAAGTGTAATTCGTATGTAATTTGGAGCGTTTGTAAATATGTGTACGGGTGCGTCGAGTTTTTTAGGGAAAATGTTATCGAGTTTCTCAGTCACTGGAATATGATTATCGATTAAAAAAATCAAAATATATCATAATGTTTGTTTCAATCCACTACACTTAGTTTTCATTTTTGAAATAATATGATTCTAACTATAAATGTTGATTCATTCGGCTTCAATAAAAAAAAGAGAAATAAGTAAGTATATGTACAGTGAATAATGGAATATCCTCATTTTTTGAAGTCAGGAAAAAAAACCGAAATGATCATAGTTTATAGTTAATCAAACGGAGGTGGTAATACAGCTGTCCATTTTAGTTAGATAAGATAAGATAAGAAACAATTAATTGACCACAACACATTACACATAGAACGAAACAGAGAAAACAAGGTACAGAGACAAAGAGTTGCGGCCAACAAGGCTCAGCCTCAGCATATGCTGCAACTGCCACATACAGCAGCTGCAGCGCTGGTTTTCAAACTGGACCTTGGGTGACGCCTTTGCATTGAAAAAATATTATAAAACATGCAATAAATACAAGTGAAAAGAAAATGAAAAATTACATATACAAAACAAAGAAATAATAACACAGAGATACATACATAATCAATTTTAAAACATTAACATTATATTTAATTTAAAAAAAAACAACACAAAAAAACAACAAAACAACAAGCTAGGCACTTTTGAAACAGTATTCTAACTTCAAAAAATCTCACTAACAGGTGCCGCTTTTTCATCGCATAGATACATAGATTTATTTATATTCACACTAGCTTTTGCCCGCGACTTCGTCTGCGTGTAATTCGAATAAAAGCAAGGTCTTATAGATATCTTAATAAATTATAGCCTATGTGTTATTCTGATCTATAAGCTACATTACTGTAAAGTTTCATTAAAATCCGTTTAGTAGTTTTTGCGTGAAAGAGGAACAAACATCCATCCATACATCCATCCAAACAAACTTTCGCCTTTATAATATTAGTAAGGATTACAACGCGTCGCACGATCTGTTTCATCGCGCATTCTTGCGACCTACAATTCGCGCGAAAATGCGATGATCGCGTGGTTACATTGTGTTATGACTAAATCTATGTAGCCTGTCGATGTGGTGTCGATGGTGTTGAGGTCCCGGGTTCGATCCCCGGGTCGGACCAAAAATTTGTAGGTATGTAAGTGTACCTATGTAAGTTTTCGGTAAGATATTCTTAGTGTTAGCCCAGAGTCTGGAAGTTGATGGTCTTGTACCCCCGTGCCTCGGAAAATACGTTGAGCCGATGGTCCTGCGCCTGATCCTTCTTCGGTCGTGTTCCACTGTTGTCCCATCGGATTATGCGGGTAAGAAAATAGAGAGTGCACTTGTGTTTGCGCACACACGTGTACACTATACTATGTCCTCCGGCAATAACTGATCGTTTAGATTGGCCGCTATAACCAAAACATCGATAGGTGATAGGTAATATTCTATTGTAATCATACTTACAAAAGGAAATAAAGTGGGAGAGCCACGCTTCGGTATGAATGGGCCGGCTCGACCGGAGTGATACCACGGCCTCAAAGAAATGTGCTGTGTTTCGCTGCGTGAGTGAGGGTACCAGAGGCCCAATCCAGAAAAAAGGGGAGTTTATAGGTTGGCAACGCATTAGTGACTTCACTGGTGTCGCGCGTGTGCAAGGGCAACGGCAGTCGCTAACCATCAGGTGATCCGTCTGCTCGTCCGCCAACTATCACATAAAAAAATTGTACCTACTAATACAAGTCAATATTAGTTAATAGACCGGATAAGTAATATAGGCAAAGCAAAGATACCACAGGAAATATTTGGCGAAGAAACGTAATTGAAGACAGTCGATCAATCAATTATTCCGTACATTACTTCCTTACATGCCGCTTTCTGTCCACAAATATGTCAAAATGATGAATGAATGAGTCTGTTATTAGCGGCACTAGTATTCTGCCGTCCTTTATAATACCGATAAGTACAATAACCCAGAGAATGAATTAAATTGGTTCACCGACCAAAACCACATTCGTAGAAAAATGGGACCAAAGAGCGCGCTCGAAAAGAAAATGCTGTTTTAAAATTAAAAGAGTTAGATCATTCATTCACTCAGTAAGAGCTTTAATACACGCGTTTCGTCTAAAACCGTTCCATAACCACAGGCAATTATTTTCCGGACTTTTGGAAGGCGTACGTGGGGCCGAAGCCAACACGTAGAGGCCCGTTCAATTGACAGTTTTACTCCAATATGTGATGTGACTCCAGCCGGGGACTATCACCAAGGGCAGTCCCCGGTTAGCATTAGACTATTGAAAAGAATGCACAAAAAAATGAACTGGGCTATTGGGTTGAGGTGCTAGTGGTCCGGCTAATTAGCACTATACAGAGACTATGGCATCTGCCCGATCAATGATAAAAATCACAAAAAATGGGCAGGTAGTGATTGACCCCTCACTAGATGGGCCCCATATAATAAGCAATGATCGGAGTAGGCAGAGCTATTCTTGGTACTTGCAATTTTTTCTTATAATATGGACATGCCTGGAATCCCGGAAACCCCGGGATCAAAGATATAATTTATGATATCAACAGTTAAGTTACCGTTTATACATACAAACATTAGTATTAACCTTCCGAACTTGTTCACAAACGCTTTGTAATACCATGTTAATTAAAAAAAGTTCTATTTGTTCTTTCGAATTTTCGAAAGGAACATACTGTAAGTAAATATGGTGGTATCGAACGGTTATGGATAAGCCCTTTCATGATTAAAACGCGTTAAATATTTTACTCTAAAATATTATTTATTTTAATCCCGGGATCATAGTCAGAATCCCTGGGAATCTCCATATTAACATCTATGTTTGCGATCAATGAACCCAAATATAATAAGCTACCTGGAAGCCAAGCAAACCAGATAAAGCAAGACGGGCAACATTGTTATGAGCAGCTCAGGGTGCCGAGAGGTGTACTTCGCTTTCTAATCAATGTCTGTGGTTACAAACAATGTGCCAACTCGCGACTTATTCATCATTCACTTCCACCCCACGAACATTTAGCTCTGACATCCCACTCTGGCCGGCTGGTGAAGGAGAGTCCTGCAGCCCCTGCTCGGGTCTACCGCAGCCGGCCAATAAAGGCAAGCCGGGCCTGATCGATACTCGGGGACATGGGACCCAAGGGACGTCGCTTCTCATTCGGCGCGCCACAATGCTGCCCTGGGGAGGCATTTTATTATTATTAAGCTTTATTTAAATTAAATAAAGTAAATAATGCAATTTCTTCACCACATCATTTGAATGGGACTCAAACCTACGACCTGTCTCAAACCGGAAGAACTGCTCTGAAACGATTGAGCTACCGAGAGATGTTAGTAATCTGTCAAATTATTACGTGAATTTTCGAGCCAGGAAGAACCTGTAACCTTACACGGTAATATAAAAAGTCGGGCAGACGTTGCTATTGGGTAAAAACAACTTCGAGGATGAGGTGAACAGGATCCAGTTAGGTTGGGCAGCATTTTGAAAACTACGTCGTGTCTTCGTATCGTCGATACCACAGCGTCTAAAGACGAAAGTTTTCAATCAGTGCGTCCTACCCGTCATGACATACGCAGCCGAAACGTGGACACTTACGGCACGGCTGGTCCACTAGTTAAAGGTCGCTCAACGGGCTATAGAACGAGCAATGCTCTGTGTCTTTCTCCGAGATCGAATACGAAATGAGGTGATCCGGCAGAGAACCAAAGTAATCGACATTGCTCACCGGATTAGCAAGCTTAAGTGGCAGTGGGCTGGCCATATTAGCCGCAGAACCGACAACCAATGGGATAAACGAGTTCTAGAGTGGAGACTGCGTCTTGGCAAACGTAATGTAGGGCGCCTTCTGGCTAGGTGGGGGGACGATCAGCGCAGGATGGCTGACAAGAGCTGGATGCGAGAAGCCATGGATAGATCACAGTGGCGAACAGTTGGAGAGGCCTACGTCCAGCAGTGGACTGCGATAGGCTGATGATGATGATGTTGATGAAGATAAAAAAAATAGTTTCTTGATGTGATAGCAAGTAGTATAGCATAGCATAGGTCCAGAGGTGGACTACCACTACTTTTGAACTACCAGTATGAAAGGCGCGTTCATATCCATAGTATTAGGTACGTTTAAAAAATACTGACATAAAATCGTTTGATTACTACTTTCAGAGACAAATTTATTATGCTCGTTATTATTATAGCACCGAGCAAGTTTGGTAATGGCGAAACCACAGCTGAATACCCAACTATGAGCTTTACAGTAATACATGTACACTTCCACAGATTGCTTTTGTTTTTAATTCACTAGTGGTGCAACTTCAGACTATAAGCTGTGCTATTAGAGAAACGAGACTTTTGACTCAAGAAATTACTATTAGACTTAGGCTTAATTAACAAGTTTGCCTATTGCGGATTGCTGATCACAAACCCGAGCTATGTTCGGAAAATTCAAAATCTACTTTTTGCTCGATCCAGGAATCGAACCCAGGACGCTGAGATCACGACCTGGAACTTAACTTGAGTAGAAATCTTCTAAAAAGTGGCAACTAACACGGCCATAAGGCGCTACAACGAAATAAAATTGTCCCTTGACATCCGATGTCTTTGATGCGACAGGTATATGCTCGTTCATTATGGGATGGTTTTGTTTTGGCCCTCTAACCTCTACCCTAGAGTGAGTTCAAAACCGACTGAGCAGTCTGCATCCATGTCACACGAATTCAACTTTGTCATATTTCACAACAACAACACCAACCATTGATTTGACTCTGAAATAAGTAGCTCAAGCACCTGTGTTACGGATATCAGAATCAACAGTGGGATTACAAATATATACATATAATATATTTTTTTGTAAATACATACTTATAATACATAGAAAACACCCGGCCAATACAAACCGACATGTCCATGCACACAAATGTTTGCACTGTGCGTATATGGAACCCGCAACCCGTGGACCAAAGGCATTGACGACCCATTTGGATCAGCGGTAGTGAACGCTGCGTCTGGTGAAAGGGTTGTGGGTTCGATCCCCGCACAGTAAAAACATTTGTTAGCATGAACATGTTTGTTTGTATTGGTCTGGGTGTTTCTATGTATTAAAAGTATGTATTTACAAAAGAAAAGTATTATATGTATATATTTGTAATTCCGCTGTTGGTTCTGATATCCGTAACACAGGTGCTTGAGCTACCTATCTCGGAGTCAGATCAATGTATGTGATGTTGTGAAATATTAAAAAAAAGGCAGCGTTCATTACCACTGTTCTAAACGGGTCGTCTATTGGGTCGAATATTTCCTAGTCTATTTTGCTTTTTTATGACATAAATGACAGACGAGCAGACTGCTAAGGTATTGTTACACTGAATATGTACGTACGTTAACTAGTAGGTATGTCTTTCTTCTTTGTCCTAGCCATTTCCGATTATTTGAAGTCGGCTCTCCTCGTTCTGCGGTGCCAAGACAAACTATCCTAGGTTGTCGAAATGGCTGCTTGGGCAATCTTTATGTCCCTAGTAACAAGTAGGTATGTACGTACATACATATTCCACTTGAGAACATCTAGCATGTTGGTAAGTTTTGAACATGCAGGTAAATTCAATAACCGCCGTGTGGTCCCCGGCAGAGTAGAATAGGCCACCCTCACTCTTACCGACGTGTCGTAAAAGGCGACTAAGGTAAAGCTGCTGGCATGATCATCAGCACCCAGAGAAGGAAAACTCTGCATTTATATCAAAACCCTCGCCAACCCGTCTGCCAAGTGTGGTGAGTATGGCAATTACCCCTCATGTGATTGAGGGAGGCCCGTGCCCTAGCAGTGGGGACTTAAATTGGCTGATGATGATGATGGTGATTAATTTTTTTACTATGATATAGAGAGTTGGAGGGAAAGTTCATCGCTTTAATAATAAATAAAACTTGGGACGACATTAAAAATTAGTTTTAGGTTAAAGGATCTACATTGACAAAACTAGCGACGCCAATAGATTTATAGCAGTTGTAGCGAACGCGAGACATTTTTAAAAAAATACATCTTTATACACCGTTAATTTTATCATTTACATCCCGAAAACAACATTTTAGGCATCGTGAATAAAGACCATTTAGCTTGTTAAACCAACAAAAGACAAAGGTAAAAAT
Organism: Marasmia exigua; assembly: GCA_019059595.1. NCBI lineage: Eukaryota > Metazoa > Arthropoda > Insecta > Lepidoptera > Crambidae > Marasmia > Marasmia exigua. Next base: position 22,376,342 of record CM032464.1, on the reverse strand, counting down.
TCAATTTTGAATGATTTTGATTTTTTTTTGCCTATATTCGTGATACCTATTATGTAGTTTCATCTTCATCATCAGCCCATTTAAGTCCCCACTGCTGGGGCTCGGGCCTCCCTCAATCACATGAGGGGTTATTGCCATACTCACCACGCTTGGCACACGGGTTGGCCAGGGTTTTGAACTAAATGCAGAGTTTTCCTTCTCTGGGTCCTGATGATTATGCCAGCAGCTTTACCTTAGTCGCCTTTTACGACACCTCGGTAAGAGTGAACGTGGCCTATTATTCTCTGCCGGGGACCACAAGGCCATTATGTAGTTTAAGGGATGTAAACGATAAAAAAAAACGATGTATACTTGAAGGAAAGGATAATAAACATTTTGAATTTGAAATCAAATACAATTTTGATTTTAAATTTAATTCAAGTGTTTTTTACGTCTTTGATCGTCACTAGAGTAACTTGAGAACTCATGAAATCTGCCCTTTTGAATCTACCGCTGTCGCATCCCTAAAACCAACAAATTTCCAGTGTCCAACTTTAGCGAAATATGTTCCAGTTCTGTGCACTAACTTTATTACTAAAAGTTCCGAAGTTTCTTAAAAACAAAACTCCATTATCCAAGAACAACATCATTAAAATATTGTTTGAGAAAAATTAAATTTTCTGAATATTTATTAGACTGGAAACTGTAATTTTTGCAGTTTAAATTGTATAACACACTTAAAAATTTCATCACGTGTTCAGGCGGGACTCGAACCCACACCTTCCACAATCCGGGTGGATGTTCTACCAATGTCCGGGTGGATGTTGTCTGTTGATGTCGAAACAAGCACTTACACGCGTTTAGTGGTCTAATTGGTAGAACATCCAATTGGATTGGGAAGGTGTGGGTTCGAGTCCCGCCTGAATACGAGATGAAATTTTTAAGTGTATTACTTACTAAAGAATAAATTGCTAAAGATTTCTATTAAAATTCTTCACCGTGCCAATTCAGCTTCACCGTGGGAGAGCCAAGCTTCGGCATGAATGGGCCAGCTCGACCGGAGTGATACCACGGCCTCACAGAAGACCGGCGTGAAGCAGCACTATGCTGTGTTTCGCTGCGTGAGTGAGGGTACCGGAGGCCCAATCCGGGGGATAGGCGGGGCTTAAAGGTTGGAAGCGCACTAGTGACTCCACTGGTGTCACGGGTGTCCATGGGTGGCGGCAATTGCTTACCATCAGGTGATCCGTCTGTTCGTCTGCCTACCCATTAAGAAAAAAAAAATATATCAACTATTAAATTGAATAAAGTATCGATACTACAAGTCATCATGAGTCATTGACGACCCGTTTGGAACAGTGGTAGTGAACGCTGCCTTTGGTCCAAGGGTTGCGGGTTCGATCCCCGCACAGTACAAATATTATGTGCATGAACATGTCTGTTTGTATTGGTCTGGGTGTTTCCAATGTAATTATAAGTATGTATTTACAAAAGAAAAGTATTATATGTATTTATTTGTAATCCCACTGTTGATTCTATTATCCGTAACACAGGTGCTTGAGCTACCTATCTCGGAGTCAAATCAATATATGTGATGTTGTGAAATATTTATTATATTTATTATTATTATCATCTTAGGTTGTTATTCCCAGTTGGGTCCAAAGCTGTTACTTCGGAGACTGGGGTACGCTTTGACCATGATGCAGGATTTGGTAACTCTGGGAATTACTATGAAGCTACTCTCATCGAATTTCCCAACCTTTAGACAGGGTAACCAGACCAACTGGATCCCGGGTACACGTTCAGAATCCTTATCACAAATATTGAAGGACTTACAATGTTTTCCCTTACAATGGTAGGAATATACATTAAGCGAATAGTAGGAAAAATAAAAAAAGGAAAAATTCATAAAAAGTCTGATAAACATAGCCTGAACACCAGAAATAAACAAAGACTTTCTGATCCAAATCTCAGACTTCATAAGGTTGGTAATTCATTTGTCGGAATGAGTATTTAAATATTTAAAAAGTTACCACAAAAGCTTGTGGACTTACCAATGCCTATATTTAAAACACAAATTAAAAATTATTAAATGGCAAAAGCCTGTTATACAGTTGATGATTATTTGAATGACAAGAATTTGTGGCAATGATTAACTGTTCGCCTACATCGTAGACATTGTAATGGATATGTCACCGGAAAATAACAAGATCCGTAAGTTTATCAATATACTAGGAAGTTTATAAACTTTCGTAGAATTCGAAATGGGAGATAAATTGTATTATTTTACGTCCACGTTTTCGTACATTGATAAACTTACTGAACTCACTCGTAAAATAATAATTAAGTAATATCCTAACGCTACGCGCGATCTGATTGGCATTGCCACAATGAACATTGACCAATCAGAGAGCAGTGTGTTATTTTACGTATTTCAAAGATTCGTATATTTAAAAGAGTTTCTGTGATTGGTCGAACCATACACAATTTTACGAATAGATATCCGTTAATTTATAAATTTACCGAATGACGTCGGAAATTGATAAATTTACGAAAATGTGTACGTAAAATAATACAATTTATCACCCGTTTAAAATCCTACGAAAGGTTATAAGGTTTCTAGTAAATTGACAAACTTACGGATCTTGTTATTTTCCGGTGACAGATATATTTATTGTTGGACATGTAATCGACTTATTTATGCGAGTAATATAGGTAATAAGAATAACATTGTATTAACATTTTTGGCAATCAAAAAGAGTAGGTGGCGAGTATCTTGCTGGATCTTCTTGTCAGAATCAACTTTCCAATTCCGGTGGTAGAGTCACGTTAAATTATAATGTTTATTCATTTTTTAGTATATTTTATGTATGGACATATTATGTGTAATTACATGTATATTATACTTACAAATAAATAGTTATAATTTTTAATGTATGACGATTTGAAAGTGCTGTATGTATACAAGACTCTGCAAATAAAAATATTTGAAATTCAATAAAATTGCAAATTGATTTGTTAAATCCAGAGGGATTTTTTTTATGTGATAGGTGGCAGACGAGAGGACGGATCACCTGATGTTAAGTGAGTGCGCTGTCAACCTTTAAACCCCACTTTTCCTCGGATTGGGCCTCCGGCACCCTCACTCACGCAGCCAAACACAGCACAGTGCTGCTACACGCGGGTTTTCTGTGAGGCCGTGGTTTCAATCCGGTTGAGCCGGCCCATTCCTGCCGAAGCGTGGGTCTCCCACGGTGGATGACTCCCAAGTATTCATAACACGACCCCCTCAGTGGATAAGGGGGACCTTATCCACTGAGTTACCATTGCCAAGGTATTGATAGTACAAGTATGATATTTATTTATGAGCGCCAATTCACCAACACCAAACTGACCTGCCGTTCCTACCGTTCATATTAGCGAGCTACCTGCATCCCCGCATCCACATCCGCAGGCCCGTACTTTCCTGGTGGCTGAAGGTGGTCCATCAGCTGCCAGGAAAGCCTGCGGAGTTAGTGAACAGTCGGCATCCTTACTTATGACCCTAGTGCTCTTCTAGCCAAATAATATTATTTTTTGTTAACGTTGGTTGGTTTAAGGTGACGGGTAGGGCACACTAGCGATGCCAATCGATTTTAATTGTAAGTTACTAAACCGGATCTACTTTAAACAATTTCAGGGTTACAACCTCTCGGCAAACACTTATCCTATTTATTAAATAACCATGCCCAAATGTTGGGTCCGTTTTTGTACGCGAAAAATTTATTCACGCCAAAAGTGGCCGCTTTTGGCGTGAATCAATTTTTGCGTACGCGTTGGACCCAACATTGGTGCATGGTTATTTATTAAATAGTATAAGTGTTTACCTAGAGGTTGTAACCCTGACATTGTTTAAAATAGATCCGGTTTAGTAGCTACAAAATTAAAATCGATTGTCATCGCGTGTGTGCCCTACCCGTCACCTAAATTTATTCTCTTAATACCCCCGTTACAGAAGAGGGATGAAAAACTGCATGCGACAGAGATAAGAATGTCGAGATGGATGTGTGGCGTGACAAGAATGGGTCAGTATGAGAGTGGCACCTAAATTGGTGCTACTTTCATATAAATAGCTTAAAACTACAAAAAGTTATTCATTGCTTAGCATATGAATAGTTTAAATAAGCTGCCTCCTCAGAATATCGCTTTATAAAAAAAAAACTTCATTTAACTCTAATAAAACACAGTTTACTTTTTATTTTCCATTTAGACATTTTAAATTAAATTCCAGAACCATGAATATTCCTGCAAGAAAATTAATTAAACGAAAACAAGTAATGGAACCAACGAGGATTGCTAGCAGCGAACGAAAACATTTTTTAGTAACTAAGTTTCGCTTTAGAATAGTTTTTAGGGTTCCGTCGCCAAATGGCAAAAAACGGAACCCTTATAGATTCGTCACGAAACTATAAGAACTATACTATTGAAACTTGGTAAATTGATGTATTTTGTTGCCCGCATTACGATTTTTACATAAAATTTGAAAAATAAAAAAATTGGGGGGACTCCATACTTGAAACTGAAACTTATTTTTTTTTTCATCAGACCTATACGTGTGGGGTATCTATGGATAGGTCTTTAAAAATGATGTTGAGGTATTTTACATCATTTTTTTCTAAACACAATACTTTGCGCAAGAGACGCTCCCAAAGTGGTAAATTGTAAAAATTGGTTGTATTGCAAAAAAAATATGTATAACGTGAATTAAAGTTAATTCAGGAATAATTATTTTATTATAATTGACATAAAACTAAAATAAAGGGGCGAAACAGATAAAGTCTGTACTAAAATAAAATAATAAAGATGAAGACATTGAATCATTTTTTTTTTTTACTGTGTATAGGTAAGCGTTTGACCATATTTCACCTGATGGTAAGTGATAATTTAATAAATTACTGGTAAATGTGTTTATATTGCACTGCATCATGATGTATGACAAAAAAATCCAACAAAAAAAAACACCTTCAAAAAACACAAACCAACAAGTGTAAAATAATATTTTTAATACTACACATTACCTTACATTTTATAACAGTACATTTTTTGTTTTTTTTCGTATATTTTTTTGTCATACATACATGATGTTGTGCAATAATAACGAAAAATATACCGACTAGTAATTTGTTTCGACATCCTTTACCTTCATTATTTGTTACACCTAGGCACACAAATGTTAGTCCATAGTTAAAATCGAAAGCACTACCATTGTCGCACAAGGCAGTACCACAATCAAAAGCGCCACTGGGCCAGTCGACAAATGAATCATATAGATTGTATCTTATCTTATTGTTACTTATCATTAGACCGCCAACTTCCGTGCCTCGAAAAGCACGTTAAGCCGTTAGTCCTGCGCCCAATCCCTCTCTGGTCTTGTCACAGTAGTGCCCCATCGGAATGTGAGGGAAGAGAATAGAGAGTGCACTTGTGTTTGCGCACACACTTAAGCACTATAATATATCCTGCGTACTTGGCTGATTGTTGAGATTGGCCGCTGTAGCCGTAAGCGGTTGGAGGATATTATTTATTATTATCATTAGACAATAGTATGCCGTATGAGTATAGTTTTGACCGTGGGAAAGCTAAGCTTCGGCAAGAATGGGCCGGCTCGACCGGAATGATACCACGGCCTCAGAAAATACCGGCGTGAAGGAGCACTATGATATGTTGGGAAAAAGGGGGGCTTAAAAGGTTGACAGCGCACTTGTGACTCCACTGGTATCGTGTTAGTCCATAGGCAGCGGCAACTGCTTCCATCAGGTGATCCGACTGCTCGTCTGCCACCTATCACATAAAAATACAAATACAAATCTTTTTTTTCAGATATTTCGTTACAATATGCTTAAAACTACACTTAAAAGCTAAATTGTGAAAACTAGAAGTTGTTACAATACAGGAGATCGGATCTGTAGGTCCCACACAAGGGAGTCCCTGTATCGTGGGCACCTACATGGTGTTTCTGTACTGCGACAGCGATGTTTATTTAGGGTTTTCTATTATATTTTATTAATTAACTTATTTGACTATTATTTATATTAGTTGACTATTATTATTTAACATTTAGAGAAAAAAAAACTTATTGTTATTTATTATTAGACAAATAGTATGCGTAATTTATTTTTAAATTTAGGTAAATTAATATATATATATATATATATATATATATATATATATATACACAAGCTGATATCGAGTAATTTCAAATCCTAACTTAGATCACCAAGCAAATGTTTCGCATCCAAAGAACCACGCTAGGCCCCCTTGTTTCACAAAGGCAACGTTTTGCCAAAACTCAAGCTGTTAGATGCACAAAGAGCTAGCCTGTATTCTGAGGCATGCTCTCAGTGGACGATAAACAACCCCCAAAGGTCTTTGTTCGACTCTTTGGCTCGCATACGAAATGGGCAGGGATGAGGAGGGAATATCGATAAGTATGTCAAGGCCATAGCTTTGGCAAGGAGCTGTGACATAGTGCGAAAATATTATTTAACACTCTAATGGTTCGGTTGAGTGAAAATGGTTTGAGAGACCGAATTTATTTGCGTTGGAAAAGTTTTTTTTATAATGAGTGGACGGATCATCTGATGGTAAGCGAATAAATAAATTCATACAACATCTCTTACATTGACCTGATTCCGTGTCTTTTAGGTATAGGTGACAGACGAGCAGACGGATCACCTGATGGTAAGCGATTGCCGCCGCCCATGGACATATGCGACACCAGTGGAGTCACAAGTGCAGTGCCAACCTTTCAATTAGAAAATGTCGATGGGCTCAAAACTAGGCGTAGCCTATATCTTGGTGTAAAAAAAAATCGGTTAAAAAATACGTCTGATCTCGCAAACTAACCGTTGCGTCACCGAAGGTTTAAATGGGGGTTAGCCATGATAACTTCCTTGCTTAGAACCCAAATTTATGAAATGGGTCTGTAAATCATGTGGGACATAATGTCCGGCTCTTCTGCGACTCATATGTCAAGGACCGGAGTGGTTCTAAGAAACGGAGGTTTGAATGGTTTGCTTAACGATTTTAGGACAGTCAGAATTTAGTTACAGAAAATGACTCATTAACTGCTTGATGAATCTAAGAACACCAAACTACACAAGGGCAAAATTTAAAGTACCTACCTACAACAACATAATAATGACTAATATTTACTTAAATACATATAGTTACACTTAGACGCTGAACCAACAGACGTGATCATCACACGAATGTTATCCAGGGTGAGAATTGAACCCACGACTATTCACCAAAATCACTCGATACAAATGTGATTAGTGCAATGTGTAGATACTTATTGTGGGGCGAACTTTCCGAGATTAGACCCTAATAATGTATTGTATTTACCTCATTAGTATAATTTTTGAGATGGTTCAAAAAGCGCGATATATATCCGTTACTAATATTGGCCAAGCCCTCATAATTGGTATCATAAATAAAGTTGTTTTTATGTTAGATTAACGATACAAGCGAAATAAAAATATAGCTTTAGTATGAACACGATAAAAAATTTACGGTGTATACCTATTTTAATCCTAAAATTAACGATATGAAAATCTATTCGCATTAATAAATCAACGCACAGACTTTACGATAGGATTAGATAGACAAACGACTTTTAACGTAGATTATTAAATGGAGAATTATATCCCTCGATAAACCACAGACGGGTTGTAAAATATGACCTATCAGAGACACGTGCGCCGATGACAAAGTAAGTTATAATTTGTACTTTTATCGATAATCGATATGGAAAGGTCAGATTTGTACTAAAACTCTCTACTCCTTGGGTTGGCTTCATTTACTAACATAATATTATGAGCGATCTCTGTGGCGCCTCGGTGGCGCAGTGGTTAGTGGGCACTTTAAAGTGGCGGCGGCTGCGCTTGGGGTCCCGGGTTCGATCCCCGGGTGTCGGGCCAAAATTTGTACCTGAGTTTTTCTGTTAAGAAATTCTCAGTGTCAGCTCGGAGTCTGGAAGTTGGCGGTCTTGTACCTACTTCCGTGCTTTGGAAAGAACGTTAAGCCATTGCTTCTCTCGTGTCACACTGGTATCTCATCGGATTATGAGGGCAAGAGTGTGCACTTATGTTTGCGCACACACTTGAGCATTATAATATATCCTGCGTTATTGATTGTTGAGATTGGCCGCCTTAGCCGAAATCGGTTGGAGGCTATTATTATTATTTATTATGAGCGATGTAAGTTAATGTATAAGAACGTGCGTTTACTGAACAGCAGGCTAAATTTTTAATTCGAATATGCACCTATGAATTTATGTGCATTTCTCAAATCTTGCGCGTAAGAAATAGCACCGTAAAATTGTTTTGAACATGTAACCATATTTCAGTTGGTCTATAGGCTCGCACTGCAGAAAGCATACATGCTTATTAGTAGCACATCCGTCCACACATGCTACTAAGTAACACTTGCTCAAAAGTAGCATGCTTTAAGCTCGAAAATAAGCATGTGTAACAACCTATAGACCAACTGAAATATGGTTACATGTTCAAAACAATTTTACGGTGCTTTTTCTTACGCGCAAGATTTGAAAAGTGCACATAAATTCATAGGTGCATATTCGAATTAAAAATTTAGCCCGCTGTTCAGTAAACGCACGTTCTTATACAATAACTTACATCGCTCATAATAAATAATAATAATATCCTCCAACCGATTTCGGCTAAGGCGGCCAATCTCAACAATCTCAATAGCTAACGCAGGATATATTATAATGCTCAAGTGTGTGCACAAGTACACTCTCTTGCCCTCATAATCCGATGAGACACCAGTGTGACACGATCGGAGAGGAGCAACGGCTTAACATTCTTTCCAAAGCATGGGTGTACAAGACCGCCAACTTCCAGACTCCGAGCTGACACTGAGAATTTCTTAACAGAAAAACTCAGGTACAAATTTTGGCCCGACCCGGGGATCGAACCCGGGACCCCAAGCGCAGCCGCCGCTTTGAAGTGCGACCTACTAACCACTGCGCCACTGAGGCGCCACAGAGATCGCTCATAATATTATGTTAGTAAATCAAGCCAACCCAAGGAGTAGAGAGTTTTAGTGCAAATCTGACCTTTCCATATCGATTATCGATAAAAGTACAAATTATAACTTACTTTGTCATCGGCACACGTGTCTCTGATAGGTCATATTTTACAACCCGTCTGTGGTTTATCGAGGGATATAATTCTCCATTTAATAATCTACGTTAAAAGTCGTTTGTCTATCTAATCCTATCGTAAAGTCTGTGCGTTAATTTATTAATGCGAATAGATTTTTATATAGTTAATTTTAGGATTAAAATAGGTATACACCGTAAAATTTTTATCGTTTTCATACTAAAGCTAGATTTTTATTTCGCTTGTATCGTTAATCTAACATAAAAAACAGTTTTATTTATGATACCAATTATGAGGGCTTGGCCAATACTAGTAACGGATATATATCGAGCTTTTTGAACCATCTCAAAAATATTATAGTAATGAGGTAAATACGATACATTATTAGGGTCTAATCTCGGAAAGTTCGCCCCACAATAAGTATCTACAAATTGCACTAATCACATTTGTATCGAGTGATTTTGGTGAATAGTCGTGGGTTCAATGGACAACATTTCATATTTTTAACATGTCCATATTGTTTTTTTATATGAAAATAGACATAAAATGAACAGACCCATATTTTTTCTTTTTTCAAAATTTGTCCATTTTCATGCATAAAATAATTATTGAAATTCTTATTATTCTAAATAGACGTAAACGCCAAATGACGTCATCGGATGGCTGAATACAGCGATATTCGTTTGCTTATCATTGTTTTGATAAAAAGAGGTACTACTGTCAAAGGTAAATAATACTAGTGTCAACATTGTCAACGTCATTCATACATTCAACGTTTACAAGTTGTCTTTTTTTTTTACAGTTACATGTCATGGGTTTGGCATTTCGTAAATTTAAAACTATAATGTGCTAAGCAAAGAAATATTTTACATTCTGCCGTTCGATAACGTCATCTTACGTTTTTTAGTTTTAATTTTTTTCTTAGTAAATAAGCAATATAAAAAAATTATAAATATATATTCGAGCAGCGGAAAAGTAAACAAAGAATTGGTATTTTTTGTTTCAGAGCTTAGCAATTTTGAAATGTTGTCCATTCTCACCCTGTGATGAACACTTGTGTTCGTTCAGCGTCTAAGTATAACTATATGTATTTAAGTAAATATTTGTCATTATTCTGTTGTTTGATCCTTAATATAACATCCTATGATACAGCGTTATACCATTAATTTATACTCAAATAAGGATTGTTCAACAATCACTAACATTTTTTAGACTTCTTCCACCTTATTATAAATTGTGATCTAAAGTTATTACCGTTTTCAAATCTTGCGCGTAAGAAAAAGCACCGTAAAATGGTTTTGAACATGTAACCATATTTCAGTTGGTCTATAGGTTCTTACACATGCTTATTTTCGAGCTTAAAGCATGCTACTTTTGAGCAAGTGTTACTTAGTAGCATGTGTGGACGGATGTGCTACTAATAAGCATGTCAATTTTGAGCATGCTCAAACATCGAACGCCGCGGTCAATTTTTGAGCATGCTTTCTGCAGTGCGGGAGGAAGGGATGTGTAGCAGAGTTCTTTAGCAAGTGTAAACAGGTTTGCTAATTTTTAATCATGTAATATCCTCCAACCGATTACGGCTACGGCGGCCAATCTCAACGATCAGCCACGTACGCAGGATATATTATAGTGCTCAAGTGTGTGCGCAAACACAAGTGCACTCTCTATTCCCTTACCCTCATATTCCGATGGGACACTACTGTGACACGACCAGAGAGGGATTGGGCGCAGGGCCAACGGCTTATAATCGATATGTAAAGCTCAGATTCGCACTAAAATAGCCTAGTCCTTTGGTTGGCCCGAAAAGTGACTGACATCTTAAGCGTTCTAATAAATTGGCTTACAAGGATGTGTGGCCTGTGTTTGCTTTAATTAAGGTGAGTTGGTGTACAGTCAACTCCAAAAATATTTATACACTTTAGGACGTTGCACAGTGTTTTTTTGACCCCAAAAAAGTGACATCCTGTTTTTATTGTTGAAATCGACGAAGCTTTTCAGTCTGATTGGAAAAGTAAAACTCCCCGAAATTTACTTTGGCTACTTTTTTTTATAAAAAATATTAAAGTTTTCGTGACCTATCATCCGAAAATACGAAAGAAAATCATTAAAAAAAAACTATGTACGATAGACTATTTACGTAATCGCAGGTATGTGGAACAAGTCAAGGCACATATTAATCCGTTTCTAATTTATTAAAAATAAAATTACAAATGAAAATAAAATGTTTTTTTCACATTTTGGTTTATATTTTTTTTTAAAGTTGTTATGTGGAGTTAGAGTTTCGGTCTAGGATAGAAAGCTTCGCGAAATTAAGGTCTAACACCCCCAAAAATGCTACATTCTAACTCAGCTTAACTTTTGAGAAAACACTTTTTTTTGTATTGAGGTCAATATTAGACAATAGGGTCATCACAAAGGTCTTTTTTATATTTCATTATTTATTTATAACAAAATTATTTCTTAGGTTTAACCTTTTTCAGGTTTGTCATTTAATCAATTAAGTTAGTTTCTGTGGCCAAAATCGTATCATTATTGTCAGTCAGGGTAAGGTAGTCAGTATTTTCCTGTTCTAAATTTGCTTCATCTGCTATTAATTCCCCTTCATTAGCAGGAGCCTTTAAAAGATTTTGTACTGCTAATGGCAAAGCAAGGCGTTTCAAAAATTTTTGCCGACGACAAAGACGAATTGCTGATATGAACGGATCTGACGATTCTAATGCAGGGTGAAAGAGATCGGTCATAGTCTTTTCCCTGTCGATTTTCCTACAGTGGAACTCTCTATCTGAGCGCCAAAATTTGTTCCGAGATTCGGCTGCCTGCTCTGAGAGCATTCCTACTGGAAGAGGGTTAGAGTCGATGATCTCTTGACCGTGTATTAGAATTTTGTGTATCGTCACCGTCATCGGGTGCCAACTGTATGCCTTCACGTACTTCTGTGACAGTTCACGACAAAAGGTGCCGAACTTGTTGGAATCTATTGGCAACTCGCAGGATATGGTAACTAGGATGAAATATAAGCCATCTTCAAGCCATGATTCCAATTCTAAAATGTCTGCGAAAATATTCCTGTATTTATCTGACAGTGCAGTACGGGCAGTATTTCCATCATTCGTTGTGCCTGCATTAGGCCTTATTACGTCTACTAACAATCCCATCCTGCTCCTAATTTCACTCTGAATACGTGTTTTCCGTTGCTCTACTATGCGGCTCTCATTTGAGTTTTTATTAATTCGCCATTTCCGCACAGATGCATCATTTTTATATCCTAGATGCAACAAAAACTCTAAAACACGTATCCAAGCATGGAGAGGATTCATGCCATACCTCAGAGCGTCTTTTGAGGTAGATTGGGAATACGATGCCTCCAAATCGTTGAACTGGCTAGCCGTTAACTTACAAAATGGACATCGTGATTGTGAGGACGTTCCTGTAATTACGTTTAATACTTTGCCATCTATTACGCTCAGTGTCAACTCACAAATAAATGTTATAGTGTGTCCGCTTGTTGTTTCTATTGTGATTGGTGTGAGATGTTGTATTTGTTCTTCTACCTAAGTCTTTTCGGAAAGGATAAGCTCACTAGTTTCCTTTTTGTATTGGATGCGTAAAGGTCGACAATAACGATAAGATTGTGGCGTTGGATTTATCCAGGCAACATAGCGTTTGTCTGCTACGATACGCAGAGGCACAAAGGTAGTCGCAAAAAGACTATTTTCAGTAAAGGAAGCATCCTGGGCAGACTGACTGAAGCTCTGCTTATAAAGTGACTGCCCTGAGCTACCATCAAAACCCCAGGATGCCTCAAATACACATGTATGTTTTGTTGTACTTTTGAGATTGCAATATTCAGTAAAACTCTCTTCGCTACTTTGGACGATCCGCTGCAACGTATGCGTTACCAATCCTTTCAAAGAAACTGATGCTTCAACATCAGTTATTTTAATTGGTTCTGCTGGGTAACATGCTTTCCTCGCATTAAAAACTTGGGCGTATGGAGGATATACAGGGTATCCTCGGCTTTTTAAGTCCTGTTGTCTATCTTTGTAGGTTTCGACACTGAACCTTCGATCAACCATAACTGCCAAACCTTCTTCAGGGGTATATTGCTGTGGCTGTGCGGTTATTTTTTGCATAATCTCCGGGGCCCGATTTGGAGATAAAAGAAAAGTTTGTATCAGCCTTTCAAGGTCTTTGGCGTGTTGTGGTGTAAGTTTGTTCCCATCTGCAAATACTGCTGTAGAAGCGAAGGCTTTTATCATTTTTTGTGGTGGTTCATCTTGGATTGACTCTATCAGTCGTTTTCTAGTCCTTAATTGCTGACTATACTGTAAATTTTTGTAGTGGGAACCAGTTGAGTCTAAAACAGAAGACTTACTAGTAATTGCGCCACTCTCTTCACCGGTCATGTCGGCTATTGCCGACATGTTAGGCGATTCGACTGGCGCATTATTGGCGTTGACATTTGTGACTACATCAGCACTGATCTTTAAATCATCAGGTATATCGTCAAGAAACGACTTTGCAAGATATTTCTTATGCTTTTTTTAAAAAGAATTTTGATTGCTCTTGCAATCCCTTAACATTTTTCTTGTTTGTGTGAGAAAAAGTCTGATTACAGGTATAAGTCGTTCCTTGTCATTACACGACAAAGGTTTCAAATAATGGCCGGTTTCCTTCGTTAAAATATTAACTAACTCAGTATAAGAGAGATCTTCGGGTGAACCGGCTTTGCGTATATTTTTACTTTCTCTGGAAAAACATTCGTATATATGTAAGCGAGTTGCTTCTCCTTGTGTACTTGCGGATACTTCCGGAGGTTGAGAAGTACCGGCAGTGGTGCATTCCACAGCTTCACTTGCCGCTCGATTACCAACATGAGGACTGGCAACCTCATGCCCCCCTAGCATTAAGTCAGCCGGTCGAGGCCCGGACTGACATCCCTCAGCAGGTTGGGTAAGCCCCTGCTAAGGCAAAATGACGCCATGGGTCTTGAACGGCTCCATGGTGCCTCGCCCCCGTTTCTCCAGATCACGTGCATTAGCACGGGGTTTTAACATTATGTCTAACGAGGGTGGACCGCTTCCCGTGCTGTACGTAAACCTTCATCGAAAGTATTTTAATATTATTTTGATTTTTGATTACGATTACAATTTTTTACTTTGTAATATAAATAAATAAAAAAAATCACAAAACTTCATACATTGACCTTACACCGTAATAAGTAGCTTAAGCACTTGTGTTACATATATCAGACAACAGAGAGAACACAAATATAATACTTAAATACATATATTACACCCAGATACTTAACAAACACAAGTGTGTGAAACACCCACGACCTTCGGCGTGTTAAGCAGGGTCACTGAATCACCAAATGCACTATCCGGCCAGTCAATAAATGTAGGTATATGCTTTACTGATAAGAATTTTCTTAAAATCAACTTTGAATTTATTTGTACAGTCGGCGTCAAGGCAAGTTACTCCCCGCAGTGCAAAAATAGCACTTGTGTCTAAGACATACGGACAGTCCAAAGTCCAATATGGGTAATTTTTTATTATTAAAATTTACTCAGTTAAGAGTTTTTTATCGGATTTCGAACTTTAAATAGCCTAGTATTGGGAACAGTTGATTTATTCCTTATATCGCTGTATTTAGGGAAGCGGCCAAAAAAGAAATGGATACTTTAATTTTAACTTTAACACAAAGGTCAAGTTTTTTGGCAACCCTAGTAATTTATTTAGAAAACAGTTTTCTTAAAAGTTAAGCTGAGTTAGAATGTAGTATTTTTGTGGGTGTTAGACCTTAAGTTCGCGAAGCTTTCTATCCTAGACCGAAACTCTAATTCCACTTAATAACTTTTAAAAAATATATAAACCAAAATCTGAAAAAAACATTTTATTTTCGTTTCTACTTATATTTTTAATAAATTAGAAACGGATTAATATGTGCCTTGACTTGCTCCACATACCTGCGATTATGTAAATAGGCAGTCGTACGTAGTTTTTTTTTAAATGATTGTGTTTCGTATTTTCGGATGACAGGTCACGAAAACTTTAATATTTTTTATAAAAAAAAGTAGCCAAAGTAAATTTTGGGGAGTTTTACTCTTGGAATCAGAATGAAAAGCTACGTCGATTTCAACAATAAAGAAAGGATGTCACTTTTTTGGGGTCAAAAAAACACTGTGCGTTGTCACAATATATAATATAAGACAGTAGACATCTACATTCTTATAGGTAGGTAAGTATTGTGACAAGGTCCTAAAGTGTATACATATTTATGGAGTTGACTGTACATAGTACACATAATCCATATCCTATACTGTTTAAACGAGTTTGGCGTAGGTAGTGAGTCGCACTTTAAAGTGACGGCTGAATTTGGGAGGGTTCGATCCCCGGGTCGGGCCAAAATTTGTACCTAAGTTTTCCCGTAAAGAAATTCACAGTGTCAGCCCGGAGTCTAGAAGTTAGCGGTCTTGTACCCCTGTGCCTCAGAAAGCACGTAAAGTCGTTGGTATTGCACCTTATCCCTCTCCGGTCGTGTCACATTAGTGTCCCATAGGAATATGAGGGTTAGGGAATAGAGAGTACTCTTGTGCCTACGCAAACACTTGTGCTGCGTCGATGGCTGATCGCCGAGATTGGCGGCCATGACCGAAATGTCGGTTTAGAGGACATTATTATTATTATACAAGTTTGTTTGATGAGAACAGCTAATCTGAATCGAAAGCATGGAATTGAAATTATTATAAGTTAGACAAGTCAAATATTGTACCGAAGTTTTCCTGGTAAAATATACTCAATGTCAGTTTAGAGACTAGAAATTATTTTCCTTGGCCCTGCGCCCTAATTGCTCTTTCATAGTGTTAAATGCGACCTATATTGAAGAAGGATCCTAGTGAGGTGTCACTATTTTATTTTTTAAATTTAATTTAATCGAAGTTTAAGTCTGTGTTTGATTTATAATTTTGTAATTCTGTTGTCTGATAGATATCCATAACTAATTTATCATAATATAGAACCAGGTCCATGTATGAAAATAATGTAGTAGGAACTTAACAGGTACAGGGATCAGACACAACACAAAAATAGATTTAAGAAGTAAATAATAAAGTTATAATAAAGTAAAAAAAAAAAAAAGTCTTTAAATATCCCACTGCAGGACAAAGGCCTCCATCATATAAATCAAGTCATCGCTACTATGATGGGACTAGGCTTCCCAAATGTGGATTAGTGATCACAAACCCGAGCTATGTTCGGAGAATTCAAAACATACTTTACACTGGACTCGGACACTAGATCAACAGGGCGTCATTACTATAAGCAATTATGTTAAACACCAAATAAAGGCACGGACCTAGAGTCTGTGGATTGAAAAGTATAAAAAAACAGGCAAAGGGAAGCGCATAAACTACCATAAGACAATCTAAATTGTACATTGAATCTCTGTCTACCTAGTTTTTAAGTTTTGTATCACAACATCACATACATTGATCTAACTCCGAAATAGGTAGCTCAAGCAGCTGTGTTACGGATATCAGAATCAACAGTAGGATTACAAATATATACATATAATACTTTTTCTTTTTTGTAAATACATACTTATAATACATAGGAAACACCCAGACCAATACAAACAAACATGTTCATGCACACAAATGTTTGTACTGTGCGGGGATCGAACCCGCAACCCTTGGACCAAAGGCAGCGTTCACTACCACAGTTCCAAACGGGTCTTCAATATGTTGTTGTTGTATGTTGTGCAGTAAAGAGTATCATTCTATCATTTCCTAGAATATGCGAAATCTCTATAAGAAAAATTCGTTCTCATTCCATTTGTGACCAATCTGATCCTGGTGAGACTACTTTGGTCCTTTGACACTGTCGATAAGAGGAGTTATTTTTCACTTGACGCCACATTTGGCCTATCGTGAGGACCGCATCTTAACACCCAACAAAGATTTTGACGATGGACAGTCCTTTAAGGATCTATGTCTTTTATTGTTGAAGACAAGTGAATAATAAAATGCGTAAAGGATTCTTTTAAGAAGATTATTCAAGAGAATCTTTGAAAAAAGAAAAAATTAAAATTGAAATATTTTTTTTAAAGTGCTCACTATAATCTAAGGCCGAGATCTACCTAGTAAGTATTTGAAAATACTTGTGGCAGGAGGTCCCGCTCTTCCATAACAGTAGCATACTTAACATTTATAATCAACATAATCATAACTCAGGTAGCGACAATTTGCTTAAGGTTAAAATTTGTGGTTATTGTGCGTGTGTGTGTGTGTGTGTGTGTGTGTGTGTGTGTGTATCTGTGTCTGTGTGTGTGTATGGGTGTGTGGGATTGTTGTATGTGTGTGTGTGTGTGCGAGTGTGTGTGTGTGAGTGAGTGAGTGAGTGTGTGTGTGTGTGTGTGTGTCTGTTTGCGTGAGTGTGTGTGTGTGTGTGTGTGTGTGTGTGTGTGTGTGTGTGTCTTTGTCTGTGTGTGTGTGTGTGTATGGGTGTGTGGGTTTGTTGTATGTGTGTGTGTGTGTGTGTGTGTGTGTGTGTGAGTGAGTGAGTGAGTGAGTGTGTGTGCGTGTGTGTGTGTGTGTTTGCGTGAGTGTGTGTGTGTGTGTGTGTGTGTGTGTGTGTGTGTGTGTGTGTGTGTGTGTGTGTGTGTGTGTGTGTGTGTGTTAATGTGTATCTTAATACGTTCCTGAGTTTTATGTACCTTCTTATAATCTTTGACCGTAAGGTTTTTAGGCCTGACTCGACCATTGTTATTCCTGTGTAATGCTATGGTATAACGATACGAGTATAACAGCGTTGAATTAAATAATTATTATTCTAGATTTCTATACCTTCCTAAAAGGCCCGCAAGGCATCTCCACTCCTTCTGCGTACGTGGCTGATCGTTAAGATTGGCCTCCGTGAGTCACACTTTAAAGCGACGGCTGAGCTTGGGGTCCCGTGTTCGATCCCTGGGTCGGGTCAAAATTTTGTACCCAAGTTTTCGATAAGAAATTCTTAGGGTCAGCCCGGAGTCTGGAAGTTGGCGGTCATGTACCCCCCTGCCTCGGAAAGCACGTTAAGCCGTTGGTCCTGCGGCCGATCTCTCTCCGGTCGTGTCACGCTGGTGTCCCATCGGAAGAGGGTGTGTGTGTGTGTGTCCGTCCGTCTGTTTGTCCGTCTTTCACGGCAAAACGGAGAGATGGACTGACCAAATTTTTTTGTGGAGTTTTTTGAAGGTATGAAGAGTATCACAGGCTAGTTTTTTTTAACGCAACAGCAGCCACGGGCTAAAGCTAGTAATTAAACACTTTGTTAGTATAATACAATTTGTCTACTAAGTGAAATAGAGCCCAAGTTCAAATTGACTATGTAAAAGTAGTAATAGCTGCGTGAGTGAGGGTACTGGAGGCCCAACTCGGGGGAAATGGGGGTTTAAAGGTTGGCAGCGCATTTGTGACTCCACTGGTGTCGCGGGTGTCCATGAGCGGCGGCAATCGCTTACCATCAGGTGATCTGTCTGCTCGTCTGCCACCTATCACATAAAAAAGTAAAATAACTGAAAAAATAAATAAATAATCCCAATTCCATTTGAAGCGGAAAACCTCAAACCAAATAAATATCGTTTCTTCTGTAAGCAACTTTGCGTGTTTCGTTGCTAAGTAAAACTTTTTCGAAGATCATCATTCCCTGAAAGGTAAAAGCATAAAGGCAAAGGCTTTTAGGGCAAATAACTCTATTTTAGCAAGTTGTTATGCCGAACTTTTCCATAATAATTTCTAAGTAGTTGATAATATTTCTCGGCTTAGCTTTGAAACGAAAATTATATTATTATGGTTTGGCTGCGGGAGTATTTTCTGACACCTTGGACATGGGACCTTCAAGAGATGAGTGTACTCTTTGTAAAAGGGCCGGCAACACGTGAGTGATCTCTCTGATTTCGCGGATGTTATGGGCAGTGTTGATTTTTTTCCATAAGATGACCCGCTTGTTCGTTTGTCGCCTGTGGCATAAAAATAATTACTAGGGTACAGATTGGCTATTGTCAATATTCTTAACGTACATATCTGATGCCGTGGTAAAGCCACACTTCGGCATGAATGGCATCACAAATGCATACATGGGTTTCCATAGGCAACAGCAATCACTTGTCATCAGGTTATTCGCCTGCTCGTCTGCCATCTATCACAAAAAATACCTCGAACATTACAATTTATATTCAAATTAAGAATCGTAATTAATTTTTAAGTTAATAATAACATTATCATCATTTTCCATTATAATGCTCAAACAAAGAGGTTGGTGTTCCAGAATTCCACCATTTAAGTGTTTACCGCAAGCCACATGACAGGGATATTTCTTTATACTTCACCTGCCCTGCTCACACTTAAGACGTGAAATGAAGCAGTCTCTTTCCCTCAAGATACAAATTTTCGCATGAAGTTCTAGCTACGCCTGGCCATGCCATTTACAGTTAAGTTGGTCCAAGTAAATTCCTATATTTCTACGGTACAGATTTAGCTGTAGCAGTAGAGTTTTCGCTGATTTTAATATACATTTTTGATCACATAGTGTCGGATTAGCCATGTAGGAAGAGTAGCAAAAGCTACGGGTCCAGCAGATCGGGGGCCGCACTCATTCTATGGCTACTTAAAAAAAAATATTGACACTTATTTTGTAAACGCACAAAAACTGCCGATACTTAAGTTGATGGCCCGATTGGAACAGTGGTAGTGAACGATGCCTCTGATACAAGGGTTGCAGGTTCGATCCCCGCACAGTACAAACATTTGTGTGCATAAAAATGTTTGTTTGTATTGGTCTGGGTGTTTGCTATGTATTATAAGTATGTATTTACAAAAGATAAGTATTATATGTATATATTTGTAATGCCACTGTTGATTCTGATATCCGTAACACAGGTGCTTGAGCTACCTATCTCGAAGTCAGATCAATGTATGTGATGTTGTGAAATATTTATTTAAGTTAATGAACATTAAATGACGACTCTGAGTGCGGCCGTAAGGTATTAAGTGACTAGGAATGCACCCACAGCCCAAACTACTGACCCTAGAAACTTTAAATTTGGAAAGGGAGTTTCTGTAATAGGGAAAGTGAGCACTAAGAAATAATTTTTGAAAATTCAACCCTAAAGGGGGTAAAAAGGGGGTTTAAAGTTTGTATGAAAGTCCGCCATCTTTGTGTTAGAAATGTGAAAATTTGTATTCAGACTAATAATTTAAAACAAAAAGTAACAACTTAAACGCTTTTTGAAATCGTAGGTACAATTTGCGACTCTGACTTCTCACAGAAAACCGGCGTGAAGCAGCATTATGCTGTTTCGCTGCGTGAATCCCTCACTCATCGGAGGCCCAATCCAGGGGAAAGGAGGGTTTAAGGTCGGCAGCGCACTTGTGACTCCACTGGTGTCGCGGGTGTCCATGGGCGGCAGCAATCGCTTACCATCAGGTGATCCGTCTGCTCGTCTGCCACCTATCACATAAAGAAAAACCAATCAGATGATCCATCTCGTCTGCCACTTATTACTAAAAAAATACTTCTTTATTCCTTTCCCCGCCAAGATCTCATGCCTTGCCCACATTTTCCCCAAATAAACCGCACGAAATGTCTACGAGTATGTGAGGCGTCGTAAATTATTTCCAAAGGACAGGCAAGGCCGAAAAGATTGCCTGGGCGTTAAACCGGAATAATTCTTTCGAATTGTGACGTAGGTTGCTTTGATGTGGAAACCCTTTAGCAGTTTGCGCTGCAGAAAATGGCTAGTTTTTTTTTGAACAAGAAATAAAGTTTCTTTATTTGAGTCAGCAATTAGAGAAAGCAGCTGGCAGTTTTTTTCAAATAAAAAATGAATGTTCTTTATTTGAGCCAGTAGTTAAGCCCATGTCATCATCATCCTCCTGCCCTTTTCCCAGGTTATCTGGGGTCGGCGCAGTATGTTTTCCTTTTCCATACGTCCCTGTCATTCGTCATCGAATCATCCACCTCTTTTTCCATCATGTCATTCTTCACACAATCCATCCATCTCTTTTTCGGCCGTCCTCTATTCCTTCACCCACTTACGTTTAAACTCATCACTTTTTTGGCAACATGTTCTTCCCCTCTTCTCCTTACATGGCCATACCAAGAAAGACGATTCGCCTTCAATTTATCAATGATGGGGGCCACTTTCATACTTCCTCTAATATATTCATTCCTTATCATGTCCATTCTCGTCACTCCACACATCTATCTTAAAAAAAATGTGGAACGCTTCACGATTTTGCGTGTCATCCTTGCGCAGTTAAGCCCATGTGTCAGTGTTTAAATAAATACTAGAATCTGCGCACCAAAGAAATCCCGCCATAGGTGCCACTTCTGTCACGTCAACATTCAAACATGATCTTTATTTGTATAACTTCTCCTTATAAACTTCTATCCTTATAAACAAGGAAACTAATTTTAATTCCGTGTTTTATTGCACGACTCCTTTCGTGTTACGGACTGTAAAATAAAGTTGCCAATCCTTACGTTCCGTTTCCCTAATCCGTTTGACACTTACTTTTGCAATTAGTTACCAATACATGGCGTTAGATGTCCATAAGATCACGCAAATAATTTGTCTTTCGAGGTTACCTAAGAGATTTGTCGTTTTCTAAGAATTCTTAATAATTACTTCTTTAAAGATATATAGTACGGTAAAGGGTTTTTTAATATGATAGGTGGGAGACGAGGAGACAGATCATCAGATGGTATGCAATTTCCGCAAAACCAGTTGAGTCACAAGTCCGCTGCCAAATTTTGAACCCCCTTTTCCCTCATATTGGGCTTCCAGTACACTGACTTACGCAGGGAAACACAGCAGAGACGCTGTTTCACGCCGGTTTTCTGTGAGGCCATTATATCACCCCGGTCGAGCCGGCCCATTTCTGCCAAAGCAAAGATCTCCAGCGGTTAAAAACCGCACGGGATATATCACAGCCAATTCTACTAACAAGAGCTTGTCTTCGAAGCATCAGAATTAATTTTCTTCCTAGCGTTGTTATCCTGTTTAAATACATACAAGCGATTACCGTCTGACCGGCATAGCCCACCAAGGGCTCTCCTCACAATGAAATTCCAATAATAACTTGTACAATATAAAACAATATCACATTCCTTCGGCCCGATCCCGAAGAAAATAGCTTAAGGTGACGGGTAGGGTACACTAGCGACGCTATTCGATTTTAATTTCAGCTACTAAATCGGATTTGTTTCAAACAATTTCGGGTATACGATCTCTCATCAAACATTTATGCGATTGATTAAATAACCAGGCACAAATGTTGGGTCCGTTTTTGTACGTGTAAAATTAATTCACGCCAAAAGCGGTTTTTTGGCGGTAATCCAATATTCGAGAGCAAAAGCAGATCAAACAGTTAACTATAAGTATTAAATAAATAGTGTAGGTGTTTTCCGAGAGAATGTAATCCCAAAATTGTTTAAAATAGATCTTATAGGCTTAGTAGTTAAAAATTCAAATCGATTTGTGTCGCTAGTGTGCCCTATCCGTCACCTTGAGTGCTTGTGTTTTGGGAAGAATAACGAAAGTATCAAAAACGAATGGCCCGCCCACATTTCGTTTCAGAACGTAAATAACTATAAAAACGGGAAAGTTTCATACTAAGTTAGAACCTTATCCCCCCATAGGGGCGGAATTTACGAAAATCTTTCTTAGTGCTCCCCTACGCTATTAAAGGAACCCATGTGTAAAATTTTTAGGCTTGAATTTATAGATTAATCATTCAGTCAGCTTTCACTAATACCATTAATGAATGAATGAATGAATATACTTTTATTGCACTCAAAATAAAGTATGAAAACTTAAAACTAGATATTACAGGATATGTACAACGAAGGCGGCCTTATCACTATGAGCGATCTCTTCCAGGCAACCTTTGGATAAAGGACACTTGATGAAGGTGTAGGGCGGTGCAATCTTAAATATTAAATTTAGATTTAAACATTAACCACCTGATCGTATTAGAAATGATGAGATCCGCAGGAGAACTAAGGTCACAGACATAGCCCAAAGGATTGCATGCCTCAAGTGGCAATGAGCAGGCCACATAGCGCAAGGTTGGCAGCGACGGCAGTGGCTTACCATCAGGTGACCCGTCTACTCACCTGCCACCTATCACATAAATAAAAAGAGTTGGGAATCGAACTCACTCACAATACTCGGAGCATGTAAGAGCGTAACTAATTAGGTCTTTAACTTTGAAATTGCCGTTCTTTTTTAGCTAAGATTCGAAACGTGGGGAATTCTTCACGATGTCTTCACTCACCGCTGAGCTAATGGTAGGACAATGCAATACATTTGTGACTCATAAAAATGTCTCCTAAAAACTCTGTGTATCCTTAATGCCTTTAAAAATTACGGTACTAAATTCTACGACACAGTAAGTAGAGGAAAATCCTTAAAATCACATTTTATACAAATGTCACATTTTATGGCTGGTTTAATATAACTAGCATTCATTTGTACTCGAAAATCATATGTAAATTTAACTCAATTATCCCTAATTTGAAACTCTATGTCAAAAAGTATTGGACTCAAATTTGAAAATTCTTGTGTAATCCTTTGGAACATAATATTACAGAATTTAGTATGAACTCATAGGGTTGTTAGACCAAAATATAATGAAGCCGGACTCTATGCTTTAGCCACACGATTTTCCGGAGAACTTTTTTAATAAAAAGTACTCATATTTTTGGACGTTCATTGCTCCCAGCGTTGTAGAGTTTATCTGTTGTTTTCTGCTGTGCCTCATAAACACTAGTAGGATTTACATGTAAGCTGGGACTATAAATGCTGCTGAATTTGTATAAAACATTTTTTTTGCATGACGAAAAATAGGTACATTATTTGAAGCTGTATTGTCACCATCATCTATCGACACGAGTTTTGATACGTATAATATAAAAATAAAACAAAATAATTTATTTACAGGCCATGGATTTTTAGTTTAATTATTTGAATACATTTATTTGATTGAATACAATTATTTGTTTAATTATTTGATACATTTATCTTTTTTTTTTCTTTTTTAATAAATATTTCACAACATCACATACATTGATCTGACTCCGAGATAGGTAGCTCAAGCACCTGTGTTACGGATATCAGAATCAACAGTGGGATTACAAATATATACATATAATACTTTTCTTTTGTAAATACATACTAATAATACAAAGAAACACCCAGACCAATACAACCAGACATGTTCATGCACACAAATGTTTGTACTGTGCGGGGATCGAACCCGCAACCCTTGGACCAAAGGCAGCGTTCACTACCACTGTTCCAAACGGGTCGTCAAACTATTGATTCATCTATTACTCGTATTGAACTATTACCCTTTTGCTCAGCTTCAAGAAACAGTGCCACCTAGGACACATCAATGTATCACTTCAATATTTTTTTATAACTTTCTAAAAATTTCTGTAACTAAAAGCAAAAATAAACCCAGAAAAAAATTAAGGCATTACAAAAATATTCCAGCTGTTCCTAAGTAGAAAGGGTATTTCATTTATTAATCATGAATGAAATATGATAACGAATACCTTGAGTATTTCCCGTTAAACCTACTGAAAATTTTGAAGAACTTAACTATCTCATCCTATTCATTAATTAATGAAACACTCTACCATATTCTGCGAATCTTGCGTTTAGTATAATATTACTCTGTTTTGTATACGCAGAATAAAAGAAAATCTAAAGTCAAAACTCAGCATCTATATTTTGACATCGATATCTTGTTACAGCATTCCAACTATTCGTTTATCGGAAGCAAGTGATCTTTTCGTTTTTCTCTTGACAAACACTCCTCGACTAGATGCAGCGGATATTACAAAGCTCACTGTTTGTTTGAGTCTGAGCTTTCATCTATTATGACGTGGACATTGAAGCCTTAACGTAGAAAGATTGTTATAGTGCGACAAGTTTGTTTTAGCTGATAGAAGACATTGATGTAAAATGAGCAGACGTTAATACGTCTGCTCATTTTGCCGACAGCAATCGCTTACCATAAGGTCATCCTTAAGGTAAGCAATTGCTGTCGGCTTTCCTTGATCCGCAACATCAATGGAATCACAAGCACGCGATCAACATTCCCCCAGGTTGGCCGACCGCTACTTTCACTTACTACATGTACGGATAAAGAATGGGATCAGAAATGGCGGCGCTCGCACACTATTTGCGTCTATACTCGCACTCGTGGGTGTGCGAGCGAGAAGTGAATAGATGCGCCGCCATTTCTGATCCCATTCTTTATCCGCACAGGTTGTACCAACATACTGCGCAGGAACGCTAGTTTCTTTTAAGTAACAAAAAAAATCTTATTTTACAACAATTAACTATTATTTAACGTATATATTACAACCTTCAAAAGACTACTCTTTTTTAAAAAAGCCGGCAAAACATTAGCGATCTCTCTGATTTCGCGGATTCTCTCTGATTTCATGGGCGGCGTTGGCTACTTTCCATCAAGTGACTCGCTTGCTCGTTTGTCCGCCTCTAGCAAAAAAAAAATGAAATTCAACATACTTTTTGTTCAATAACATATAAAAAAAGAAGAAAAGAATAAACTCAGGGGAAGCAGATCATATCAACGGCGCGGTGTAGAGCGCGTGAAGGGTTACCGCGACGCGCATAGGGTTAGGCGTGAGGACCAATCTCTCTGTCTCGCTCCCGCTCTGCCGTTCCTGCTAGCATCGTACGATGCGCGCACCCGCAGAAGTCCCGCCAGTCTCAGCCACGGCTTCCCGACGCACAGATGCATTTGGATGCACGCTCGCCCGCTGAGATTTTGTCGTATAACTGTTACAACTTTGAAATAAAGCTGTGTAAAAATATAACGCCTTTCGCATTATAACGGTCAATTTCAAGGAAGATAAGTGTCTCTTTTGACTGGACTTGAATAAAATAAACTATGTGTTTGAATGTAACAAAAAAACTCGACGATTCCTACGGGCTGATTTTTGATCCGTAGTTAAACTTAACTAATGGTTAAAAAAGTAACCAATGGAAAAATACAGCTAAAATGTGTTTTATTCGTAATAATTAGCAAAACCAAAATTTATTTAATTATTCTTTATTGCTCAAGAAAATAAAGTACATTTCGGGGACTTAATGCTATACAGCATTCTCTACCAGTCTACCATTAGGCGATGCAGAAATATGTATGACGGCTAAATAAATATATATCCATAAACATACATGTGAGTAATATATAATATGACTAAATATATATACATAATTGTATAATACAATAAACCTACTTATCAGAGATACCAAATTTGAGCGACCACTCTAGGATGGCCTTAAGATCGCCATTCAGCATCAAGACAGTTTTGTCAAAAGACTCAACATCACTCCGTGCATAAAGCTGCAGGTCAACAGCGTAGAGAAGGCAAGAGTTGCCCAGATTGCGAGTAATTTGATTGATATAAATAGAGAATAGTAAAGGTGAGAGAATTCTGCCTTGTGGGACACCAGAGTCAAGATCGCACCATTCATAGCAATCCTGGTTTACGCGAACGACCTATTTCGACCTCGAAGATAAGAGGAGAACCATTCCAGTGCCGGTGGGAGTTATGTCACTTTGACTATTGGTTACACAGTTAAAAATTGTTGATTTAACCAAAAGATCAACTACGGATTAATAAATCGGCCCTGAGAATGCAAAATTAGTTATGACTTGCACCTTTACTCGCAAAAATCAGATTTTCATAGCTTATATTATACACGCGAAATAAACATAGGCTTGCTGTCCCATACCTAAGACTTTATAAAACTGGAAATTCATTTGTAGGATTAAGCATTACAATGTCTAATAGGTTTCCTCAAAATATCATTGATTTATCCGTACGTAAGTTTTGAGTATTGAGTAAGTTGCATGTGAAAAACTGCCTACTGCAGAAAGGCTATAAAGTAGATGATTATTTTAATGATAAGGATTCCTGGACATGTTGATCTCTTCGCCTGTCCTCTAATGTATAATTCATTTCATATTTTTTCTTTGAAGATTTATCAAAACGATATTGATTATGAGCATCGTATATCATACTGTCACTGTAATCATAATTTGTATAAGAATGAAGATTGTAATTACCATATTATTTGAAAAGAGCAACTACTGAGTTTCTTGCTGATTCTTCTCGGTAGAAATTGACATTCCGAATCAGCGGTAGATTACATAATATTTGACATTCATAAATGTTCTTTATGGACTTAAATTAAATAAAGACATTTTTGATTTTGATTTTGACTTTTACCATTGTTCAAAACAAAACTCCAAATTTAACTTCTATTGATTAAAAATATTTTCGTCTTGTCCTCCGAAGTCAGTCATTTATGTCAAATATTTTTGTGTTAATCACGATTATGTTCAGCTAAAGCTTGTGGCTAATCACAAATGAAGAAAAATCAAACTGTGAATTGATTCATCCTGCATCAAAGAAAAAATGACAAAACATTGTTTTTAACCCCCGACGCAAAAATGACGGGGTGTTATAAGTTTGACGTGTTTGTGTGTGTGTCACACACAAACACGTCACGTCGTCGGTGTGTCTGTCTATGGCATCGTAGCTCCCGAAGAAATGAACCGATTTTGATTTTGTTTGAAAGATGAATAAGGAGGTTGTTGGCGACTGGCTGAGGTGCAACCTTATTTTTATAAGTAATTTTCTGGTTTTTGACGTGCTACGTCTTCAATAAAAAACTGTCAACTGATTGTGTCACATTAACATCGCTTTGTATATATTTATCTCCAAATTATATAAAATTTACTATTTAAATCGTGCTTTTATCATTCTCCAGTTAGTATACAGTCCACTAGCATCACCAGTAGTTATCATTTGGTCCATTCTCGCCGTTTTGTAAATTTGTAACCATCGTCAATATTTTCAGTAGTGTTCAACATTGTTTTCAACCATCAAACATTTTCATGTAAGTATCACATAGTTTCGTCAGCTTATCATTCACTAGATACATCATGGTGACACAATCGGAAGACAAAAGGAGTGCGACGGTGCGCGCACAACGGCTCGTTTTGGAAGCCCGAGCGGCGCAGCGCCGATTTGAGCGTGAGCGTGAGCTCGCTCGCCTCGAGGCAGAGCTAGAAGACCTCCAGCTCCAAGCGAAACTCGCTGCCCTCGAGGCCACTGAGCGCCGAGCTGTGCGTGAACGCGCGTTCTCGCGGCTCCCGGGCCATAGGTCAGACCGGCCCCCAGGCCACAGGCAGTCTCAGCCCACAGACCAGCCCCCCGGCCACAGGTCTGACCGGCCCCCAGGCCACAGGCAGTCTTAGCCCACAGACCGGCCCCCCGGCCACAGGTCAGACTAGCCACTAGGTCACAGGTCAGACCGGCAACCTCGGCCTTCTAGGCCACGCCGGCCCTAGGGCCACCGGCACACTTGGCTGTCCCGGCCACGCCGGCCCTAGGGCCACCGGCACACTCAGCCCTCCCGGCCACGCCGGCCCTAGGGCCACCGGCACACTTGGCCCTCCCAGCCACGCCGGCCCTAGGGCCACAGGCACACTCGGCTCTCGCGGCCACGCCGGCCCTAGGGCCACTGGCACACTCGGCCCTCAAGGCCGCGCCGGCCCTAGGGCCACCGGCACACTCGGCTCTCCCGGCAACGCCGGCCCTAGGGCCACCGGCACATTCGGCCCTCCCTGCCACGCCGGCCCTAGGGCCACCGGAACACTTAGCCCTCCCGGCCACGCCGGCCCTAGGGCCACCGGCACATTCGGCCCTCCCTGCCACGCCGGCCCTAGGGCCACCGGCACATTCGGCCCTATCAGCCCCGCCGGCCCTAGGGCCACCAGCCCTCCTGCCACTATGGCCTTCTCGCCCATTCTGGCCCTCTGGCCTCCCAATCCTCAAACCTTCTGGCTACTTCATGAAGTTGTTTTATCGGATAAATCGCAAACACTTAGCCACCATCCCTGTGAGCCGCCTTCCACGGGCTAAAATAAAAGGCGGGCTCGCATCTTCGCGTACCTAAATTTACATCGACCCGGCGCTTTTCAGTTTCCGGCCACTTTCGAAACGCGCCACCTCCCGGTTTCTGGCCACTTTCGAAACGCGCCACCTCCCGCGTCTTTATAAACCGGATTCTAATCCTTTTTCAAATTTACAGTACCACATCTCCCCACCATATTCGATCAAGACTGGACTGGCGATCAAGAGCTCACCTCAGAAGTGACAGAGGTGACGACCACCACCACGTCAACCATTGCTTCGACAGCCGTCACCACGTTTGACCAGAACAATACACCAAGAAATGGTCGGCGTACGTACACCGGATGCGACCACACCGAGCCTCAGGCGACTACGAGGGCTCCCTACAGGGTATACCTCCGCTTCTGGCACTAACATTGATGACCTATCCAGAGAAGGCTGCTTGAGAATACCACGATATTTGGACATAAAGGAGCAAAACGAACAAAGATTCACTGGCTACACCAATTCTCGATGCCGAGTCCACGGTGACCCCGAGACAGACAACACTCGCAACCATGACTGGTAGGGGCGCCTGCCACCTTGAATCTCCAAGGACACCCGTTGCAGCCTGTCCCTCCTGTCAATGATGCAACGTTTCTTCTTCGCTCCTCGTCGGCCGCACCGTGGACGTCCTCCCGCGCAAACCTGTCCCGACGGCTGTCACGGAACTCTTCAACATGTGGACTTCACTTTTAGGCACGATTATCAGGAATCAACGAACTATGGTGGGGGTGATATGGTACTGATCGCGGAACTTCCTCTCACCAGGAAGAGTAGTTGCCGCACCTCAGCTAGTGGCCACCGTAGTCGATTATCGTGTGCCACACTGGGGCTCCGGTATGTTGGCGACTGGCTGAGGTGCAACCTTATTTTTATAAGTAATTTTCTGGTTTTTGACGTGCTACGTCTTCAATAAAAAACTGTCAACTGATTGTGTCACATTAACATCGCTTTGTATATATTTATCTCCAAATTATATAAAATTTACTATTTAAATCGTGCTTTTATCATTCTCCAGTTAGTATACAGTCCACTAGCATCACCAGCAGTTATCAGAGGTAGTTCAGTGTTCTTAGCTATGTTGGATAAAAATCGATCCAAGATGGCCGCCGCGTCGCAAACATTTGGATTTTATGTATTAACACAACTCCCACAATATGGGTATCATATAAAGGGGCTTGAGTAGCAGAATATATTAATTGTCAAATCCAAGATGGCCGCCGTCAGAAAATGACGAATAACCTATTTGTTGTTCCAATTGCCTCAATATAGGTATCAAATGAAAGAATTGTGTCGGGGGTTTCT
Source organism: Marasmia exigua (assembly GCA_019059595.1). Classification (NCBI taxonomy): domain Eukaryota; kingdom Metazoa; phylum Arthropoda; class Insecta; order Lepidoptera; family Crambidae; genus Marasmia; species Marasmia exigua. The sequence goes on along the minus strand of CM032464.1, from coordinate 22,345,842 downwards.
TAAATTTTCAATTAAATTTTTATAATTATATATCTTTACATCACTAGTCGTTACTAAATTTATAATTAATTTAGGACTAACATAACAAAAGCGTTTCACTAAAGGCATAGATTAAAGTGGTTGATAGAGACCACAGGTTGCTTTGCTTGTGTACCTGTAAAACTAAAACTTAAAGCCTTGAATAAAACATGATGGTGGTTTACTCCAAGTCACAAGCTTAAGCGGTGGCGGCAGCGGAAAACCATCGCGTATGTGATATCTATTAAAACTTATCTTTGGACCGTGGGAAAGCCACACTTCATGATAAATAGGCCGGCTTGACCGGATTGATACCACTGACTCACAGAAAACCGGCATGAGCAGCGTTATGCTGCGTGACTGGGTACCGGAGGCCTTTTCCGAGGAAAATGGGGGTTTAAAGGTTGGCAGCGTATTTGTGACTTAATTGGTGTTGCTAGTGTTCATTCAGGTGATCTGTCTGCTCGTCTGCTACCTATCACATAAAAAAATCAATTTAATACAGTTTTCTTAGAAAATTGATACATCGACAACATTTTATCGAAACCTTCATAGTGATAACGATGTATAAAAATAAAGATTTCTCCCTTAATTCGACGACGTGCACTATACTTCTCATTGAACGAAACTTTTTTTACATTAAATGTTGACTTTATATCTTAGACATTAGGCGTGTTAATTCACCTGCGCTGTTAAAATCGATTTTAATTTTTAGCTACAACCTCTCGGCAAACACTTATACTATTTATTAAATAACAATACACAAATGTTGGGTCCGCTCTTGTACGCCAAAAAATTGATTCACGCCAAAAGCGGCTACTTTTGACGGTAATCTGTAATTCGAGTGCAAAAGCAGACCAAACCTTTAACTATAAGCATTAAATAAATAGTATAGGTGTTTACCGAGAGAGTGTAATCCCCGAAATTGTTTAAAATAGATCCGGTTTAGGAGTCAAAATTTTAAATCGGTTGGCGTCGCTAGTGCGCCCTACCCGTCACACGCTTGCCAAATGCGGTATAGTGATCACAAACCCGATCTATGTTCAAAAAATTCGAAACATACTTCTTGCTCGAACCGAGAATCGAACCCAGGACCCCGAGATCACGGCCCGGTACTTAATCAACTAGACCAAAAGGGCGTCATAAAAAGAAAGATAAAAAAAATCACAGAAAAAAAAACAAAGAGCGATGGCTTGTTTCTGCAAAGCCAGTTGAATGACATTGAGCTGCTAAACTAGGGAGGTATTTTCTATAAATTACTTTAATTAACGCTATGTTGGTCTAGTAGTTTAAGTACCGGGCCGTGATCTCGGGATCTTGGGTTCGATTCTCGGGTCAAGTGTAAAGTATGTTGCGAATTTTTCGAACATAGCTCGGGTTTGTGATCACCAATCTGCATTTGGCAAGCGTGGTGATCAAACCTAATCTCATCATAGTAGCGATAACTAGATTTCTATGATGGAGGCCTTCGCCCTGCAGTGGGACAATAGGCATCAGCCTATATACTGTCCCACTGCAAACACGAATAATTAGTAAAAAAACTACTCAATAATATGTCTAGTATTTTTCCCCTGGTCAAAGTAGCGGTAAATCGAATAATAGGGCAAAGGCCTCCATCATGAAAATCAAGTCATCGCCACCATGATGGGATAAGCTTAAGGTGACGGGTAGAGCACACTAGCGAAGCTAATCGATTTTAATTTTAAGCTACTAAACCGGATCTATTTTAAACAATTTCGGGATTACAACCTCTCGGTAAATACTTATACTATTTATTAAATAACAATGCACAAATATTGGGCCTGCTTTTGTACGCGAAAAATTGATTCACGCCAAAAGCAGTCACTTTTGACGGTAATCCGAAATTCGAGTGTAAAAGCAGACCAAACAGTTAACTATAAATATTAAATAAATAGTGTATTCATCAGCACCCAGAGAAGGAAAACTCTGCATTTATATCAAAACCCTCGCCAACCCGTCTGCCAAGCGTGGTGAGTATGGCAATTACCCCTCATGTGATTGAGGGAGGCCCGTGCCCCAGCAGTGGGGACTTAAATGGGCTGATGATGATGATGAAATAGTGTAGGTGTTTGCCGAGAGGTTGTAACCCTGAAAAAAATAGATCCAGTTTAGTACCTAAAACTTAAAATCGATTGGCGTCGCTAGTGTGCCCTACCCGTCACCTTAATTGCCACGCTTGCCAAATCCGGATTAGTAATCACAAACCCGAGCTATGTTCAAAAAATTCGAAACACATTTCTTGCTCGACCCGAGAATCGAACCCAGGACCCCGAGATCACGGCCCGGTACTTAAACAACTAGACCAACAGGGCGTCATAAAAAGAAAGATAAAAAAAATCACAGAAAAAAAACAAAGAGCGATGGCTTGTTTCTGCAAAGTCAGTTGAATGACATTGAGCTGCTAAACTAGTGAGGTATTTTCTATAAATTACTTTAATTAACGCTATGTTGGTCTAGTAGTTTAAGTACCGGGCCGTGATCTCGGGATCTTGGGTTCGATTCTCGGGTCAAGCGTAAAGTATGTTGCGAATTTTTCGAACATAGTTCGGGTTTGTGATCACCAATCTGCATTTGGCAAGCGTGGTGATCAAGCCTCATCTCATCATAGTAGCGATAACTAGATTTCTATGATGGAGGCCTTTGCCCTGCAGTGGGACAATAGGCATCAGCCTATATACTGTCCCACTGCAAGGACTGCACTGTAGGAGTCAAAGCAGCAAAGTAGATCCCAGGCTCCGAAGCGACAGCTTTAGGCGCAACGCTTTGATGATTTTGATGAGCAATGAATCAAAGTATCTACTGTACTGTTGATAAAGTTTTAATTCATTGCTCATCAAAATCATCTTATCGTTTTCTCCTAGATACGTCCCAAGCTGTCGCTTCAGAGCCTGGGATCTGCTTTGCTGCTTCGACTCCCCCACTTTGCTCGGTCTTCTACATCCATTGTCGTCAATTTATTGGCACCCATGTCATCTTTAATCCAAATTCATTACTATTATTTGAATTCAATACTAATACTTATATGCAAGTAATGTATATATATTAGTATAGTATTAGTGTGTAGTATTAGTATGTCCAATATGGACGCAATAATATATTCAAAAAGCTACAGACCTATAACTTGGACCAAAATGTGCGGAATAAGGGACTAATTTGCATGTTATTACAGCTTAATCCACGCCACTTGCGTATGAAGATTTTACTGGTCCAAACAGGATTTTTAAGGTACGAACATGTTACGGAGTGGTTACATAGATTACCAGTGGCTCGACCAATTTTGTATAGTCGAGGGGATTAAAGTTAGGCTTAGATGAAAAGTCTTTATACAAACACGTCATCTAATGAGAGACAATAACAAATAAGGTGGGCGTGGCCATTATACTGCCCTAACTCGCACACAAACAAAGCATTTGTGTCGCACTCACACGTACGAGCGGGCGCCACCGTTTTAGTGTAGTTTAAGATGTCTTAATTATCATCATCATCATCATCATTTCAGCCAATGGACGTCCACTGCTGGACATAGGCCTCCCCCAATGTTCTCCACACAGATCGGTCCTGTGCCTCCCGCATCCAATGGATTCCCGCGATCTTCACCAGATCGTCGGTCCATCTTGTAGGAGGCCTGCCACGGCTGCGAGTTCCTGTACGTGGCCGCGGTCTTAATTATATAATTTAATAAATATTTTTTATAAATATTTCACAACATCACATACATTTTGATCTGACTCCGAGATAGGTAGCTCAAGCACCTGTGTTACAGATATCAGAATCAACAGTGGGATTACAAATATATACATATAAATACTTTTCTTTTGTAAATACATACTTATAATACATAGCAAACACCCAGACCAATACAAACAAACATGTTCATGCACACAAATGTTTGTACTGTGCGGGGATCGAACCCGCAACCCTTGAATCAGAGGCAGCGTTCACTACCACTGTTCCAATCGGGTCGTCGAATATGGACATAGACTGAAACCGTGAGAGAGCCACGCTTCGGGATGAACGGCCCGGCTCAACCGGAGCTGAGAGAGACTACGGCCTCACAGAAAACCGGCGTGAAGCAGCACTTTTTGTGTTTCACTGCGTGGGTGAGGGTACCAGAGGTCCAATCAGGGGGAAATAGGAGTTCAAAGGTTGGCAGAGCGGATGGGTGTTACGGGTGTCTACGGGCGGCGGCAATTGCTTACCATCAGGCGATCCGTTTGCTCGTCTGCCACATATAACAAAAAAAATGGGAATGACCTTCTGGATTTTAACAAACTATGGTTAAAAATCCGACTCTACGTTCGTCTACGTAGACTTAAAAAGTGATAAACTACTGGCTAGAATTAAATTTAGCTACAGCTGCTCCATTAACCAAACAAACATCTTTACGATCGCATAAATAGCTGTTGCATTTAAAAATAAAATGCATTTCCTACACGAATCCAAACCAGCTACAAAACACAATTAATCTTCGTACGGAGAGAGCTTGCCTTGTTGATTTAACATCGAGCTGTTTGCAAACCGCACTTTGCTGGTGTACGTGTTCACACGCACGTTAAATGCAGTGAAGCGACGCTTGCGCTATATTATGTCGAGTGAGTGAAGGTGCCGGAGGCTTAGAACGGGGGAAGGAGAGTTTTAAGTTTGGCAGCATATTTATAGCTCCAGGTGTTGAGGATGTCTGCCCATGACCAATATTCAAGCGACCCTTACCACGCGTTCACTCGACTCACCAACCTGCCCCTATTCAAATCACTACATAAATCTGATGCACCCAAAGAGGTGTACGTGCGAGGCGGCGCCGTGTTTTTCAATCTGTACTTTTCAATTTGGAAAAAATTGGGTTCATGGTCCCTTTACCAGAACAAAATCCACATTGACGCTCCGAGCCAGCGCACCCCCCAATCGATGCCTTATGCGCATCACGTTTTACTGCTATTCTTGTTTAATGCAAGTGATGTGCCTAATATACATAACTACATATAGGGCATAATATAAATATTTAATTACATTAATATATCATAAAATAAAACCATACCACATATGCAGTTAAAGATCCCATCCAAATTCATTAGTCTAAGAATTAGTTCTCACGCGGTCCAATAGATGGCGGTGTGCTAAGTTAGATCGCGCTAGTAAAATTATTTTCTGGATGTATAAGGGCAAAGGCTTGACAAAATAAATTGAGTTCCATCAGCAGTACTGTTTTTTAATGGTGTATCTTATGCGACGACATTCTTAATTCATTTTTATTCGATAAATACAGCGACACAAACATAAACGCATCAACTTCACCAAGTCATATTACAATAATGTATCTATAGGTACGTTCGTAGCCCTATGAGCGAGAGACTGGTGCCTAATATAGGATTCCATAAGGTACCCGTGGTATAGGTTATAATGCTAAGAGTGATCAATACATCCTAAATTCTTAAGTACCGAGCTGTTAAAACGCTGTCGGATAACACATTTCTTCTCCTTCCTTGCTCAATCCCATTTCAGGTGGGGTCGGCTCTCCTTATCTTTTGGCACCAGGACAGTCTGTCCAGGCTTGTCGGGTCAGGTAGGTTTTCTTTCGACAAAAGTCTCGTCATGCTGGTCCAACTGTTTGATGGCCAGCGTCCTCTGCCTCTCTTTTTCTCCGACAGGCTTAAAGCTCTGACCACGTACTTATCATCTCTACGCATGACATGACCATACCACCTCAGACAGCTTTTAAATGTTTTGAGAACATATGCATTACGCAAATGAAAATCGTCTCGTTATTTGTAAAAGGTACAAAAATGCATTAATTCTAACTAGGCAAAGCACTATTAATCTTCTTAATGCGAGCGAGCTGGCTAGTTGATTCTGTGATTTAGCATCCAGCTGTTTGTAGGCCACACTTTGATAGTATTAGCTGTACCTACTTGCTAACGCGTTATAAAGCCATTCCAATATATGTGTACTAAATTGGCAGTCACAGAAAATTCTATGAGAAACCTGCCTGTTTCAACTATTGGTTCTATTGTTGGATATCCAAAATATAGATAACGATTCTCATTTGCAAATGTTAGAAGGCGGTAGGTATTGTAATTAGCATACTTACAATTTCCTGGATCATTTTCGAAACGAACCCTGGGTCACAAAGTGGCTCAGCCGAAGAAGTGATTCAATCGGACATGGGACTCAGTCAGAAAAGTGACTCATACGGACAAGTAAATCAGTCGCTCGGCACAGCTCTTTGTGCATGATGAAAATAAAGTTCAATTGAACTTATTGTTTACGTACAATAAAGCTGTTTTTAGGAATTCATCCGATTTCAGGCATAATGTCAAATATAGGGTGTCTGTGAATATTACTATCCTTTTAACCACATGTGCTATCAACAACATAATTTGTTCTGACTTTTGGAAATTCACTAAAAACAATCAACTTTTCATACAAAGTAGGTCACGTAATTTGAACATTTTGTATGAGAAGTCAAAAAAAAATCGAGAAATAATAGAACAAATGTTGTTCAGATGGTTGGTTGAATACGTGGTTCAAGTTGGTTAAATATGTAAAAGTTCACAGATACAGTCTGTATAAGTAAAATACGTAAGAATTTGGTTCATAAGTTTGTACTAGAAAAATAAGGTTTTTGCAGTACGTCCTTATCTTTTAACTGTACAAATATTTGAGAGTTCATATACTTATTTCATTTTCTAATAGTCGTCCAGTAACTGCCTAGTTGCACTCAGCAGAGATTACCCTAACTTAGCTTATCACTCTCTTCCTACCCTTTGAGGCTTAATGAGTGGGTTCATTAAACCTCTAAGGACCGATTCGACCAACCTTATTCCGATAATAAATCTATAGTATAGCGTTGTCATTCTATACAAATCTGACGTTGTACCATACCTTTATCCACAGATAAAGATTGGTCGAATCCAGCCTAAGTCAGTCAAGGGCAAAAGAGTAAATAAGCACAGAGTCATAGGTAGGAACAATAGTACGATTGGTACACAAGTACATTATCATTCTTTATCTCGACTCCTCAATACCCTAGTCTTGAAACACGTTACAGAGTGACTTATCACTCGGCAAATTTTTGCCCTACTCTTGCGTTGGGATTTACACTTGCTTGCGTTACGTTGCTTATATATTCAAAGTCGGACTATAGTCTTGACTTTCTCCGAAGGATTTAACTACAAAATTTAAAAATTTTGGCCGAACATGGCAATGATTCACCAATTCAATGGACAATAACCGTGGGAGAGCCACGCTTTGGCATGAATGGGCCGGCTCGACCGGAGTACCACCGCCTTACAGAAAACCGGCGTGAAGCAGCACTGTGCTGTGTTTTGCTGCGTGAGTGATGGTACCGAAAGCCAATCCGGGGAAAAGTGGGGGTTCAAAGGTGGGCAGCGCATATGTAACTTCACTTGTGTCGCGGGTGTCCATGGGCGGCGGCAATCGCTTACCGTCAGGTGATCCGTCTGCTCGTCTGCCACCTATCACTTTAAAAAAAGACATCAAACGTATGAGTAGCTGTTCCTTCAAATTGCGACCCCTTTACACAAAATCTTGACTCTACTTGACATTGATATCGAAAAGTTTTTAACCCACGCACTTAACAGTATATCGTACCGTGTCCCTTACGCACACGTTCCGTGTAATCTGTCTCTTTCTCGCGTTGAACCAGACGTCACATCTAAACATGTACGATCCGGTAATCTGGCGGTTAACCACTTTCAAACAAAAATCGCTTGCACGTACGACACAAAAATGGTGTCATTTCCAACAAAAAACTACGCAATCTGCAAGCGATTTTTGCTCTTCAGCTAGTTAGGTGCCATATACCCCGACAGCACGTATGCGTATTACGAAATGTCAACTGGCGATCGTTGCCATTCGGTGCTTATCGATTTTTTGCTACTGGTCAGTCTAAGGGCGAATTTTACCAACCATATTCCTAAGTATGTGGTATAGCGCTGTCATTTAATACAAATCTGAAGTCATACCATAGATTTATCCACGGATACAGATTAGTTGAATCGGTCCTTAGTCGGTGTACTTATAGGGGTTTTACGTTTATCATCATCATCGTCAGCCCATTTAAGTCCCCACTGCTGGGGCACGGGCCTCCCCCAATCACATGAGAGGTAATTGCCATACTCACCACGCTTGTCAGACGGGTTGGCGAGGGTTTTGATATAAATGCAGAGTTTTCCTTCTCTGGGTGCTGATGATCATGCCAGCAGCTTTACCTTAGTCGCCTTTTACGACACCTCGGTAAGAAAGAGGGCGGCCTATTCTACTCTGCCGGAGAGCACACGGCCACTTTACGTTTATAGTGACGTACCTATTTGAAAGCGTTGTTCGCATCGTCTACTCTATATACTTAATACTCGAAGCTATGTTTCCGCAAGCCACGAGGGACGGAGGCAGGCCTGCTTCGGATCACAAAGCTGATAACGTCAGCTGATAACCTCTATCTTAGCTTGCCCCTTCAGGCAAATGACCCTCTGGTTTTGAAGGTCTATTATAAATATATGCATCTCATACTGTAAAGTGGTGCCCTGAGATAGAAATGAAAGACAAGAAAGTTTAGTAAATACTGTTTGTATTTCCAATAAATCATCCAGTATATTATTACAAAAGTAGGTAACATACACTAAAGAGCATGTTTAGTTAACTCTATATTAAAGTTAATCAATGACTCTGGGTGTGGCAGTCCACACCCAGAGTCATTGATTAACTTTAATATTTCACAACATCTCATACATTGATCGGACTCCGACATAGGTAGCTCAAGCACCTGTGTTACGGATGTCAGAATCAACGACGGAATTACAATATATACATATAATACTTTTCTTTTTTAAATACATACTTAAAATACACACAAACACCCAGACGAATACAAACAGACATGTTCATATCACAAATGTTTGTACTGTGCGGGGATCGAACCCGCACAGTACAAACATTTGTGCAGCGTTCACTACCACTGTTCCAAACGGGTCGGCAACTTAGTTGGCTACTTAAGAAAAAATATTGACACTTATTTTGATACGCATAAAGACTACCGATACTAAAGTTAATGAACATTAGCTTAAGTCTTTGAGTGCGGCCGTTAGTATCTGTTCAATACATCTCAATGCATTGATTTGATTTGGGTTTATCACCTTACGTTGGTGAAAAAAAAGCCAATCCACACTGGGAAACTTAAACAAACATTAAGCGCCTTTTGACAGATTAGTTTTTTATAGATTGTAACGAAATCAAGACCACAAATAAAAAATTGATTCATCGTCAGCCCATTTAAGTCCCCACTGGTGGGGCACGGGCCTCCCTCAATCACATGAGGGGTAATTGCCATACTCACTACGCTTGGCAGACGGGTTGGCGAGGGTTTTGATACAAATGCAGAGTTTTCCTTCTCTGGGTGCTGATGATCATGCCAGCAGCTTTACCTTAGTCGCCTTTTACGACACCTCGGTAAGAGTAAGGATGGCCTATTCTACTCTGCCGGGACCACACGGCTGAAAAAATTGATTAATACATTTAAAATAACCTATTTATTTTTAATGTACTTGCGACGTTAATTCGATGTATTTGATTTTTTTGCGAATAAAGAGAACGTACCTGGGACTTCCTAATCGGCGAAGGCCAGTCGGCTGTTCAAGATACCGCTGGAAAGATGAGGTCGACGGTCGCGAAACATCAAACATATGGCGTAATATTGAAGTTTCACATAGGAAACGTGTGGTCTAAGTAGCGGGCAAGCTAGTGACTGGCGCAAGCGTGGCGCTCGCGTTATATTAAATGCGTGAAGATGTTTGTGTGTGTTCACGTCGAACTAGCGGCGGCAAATATATTTCATGTACGAAGCTAGCTTTATTTTCCTTTGGAAAAAATATTTTCTCCGTTCTCTTTCTTTATTTATTTCGTGCACACCAATTCTTATGTTTAACATCTCCCACTTTAAATATGAATTTTCGATTAATAATAAAAAATATTTTCAATCTCTGACAACACGTCAAACTCGCGCAAACGCCAAGCGGCCAATGTGAACACGAAATCGCCACGTCGCCGCGACCGCGCCTTCCACTGCGCCCGCGCGTTCAACGTGAACGCGGCGTTTACGCATCGACGAAACTGGCGCTGACCTAGGCAACCTTTAAACAACCCCCCTTTCTCACACAGCGAAACACACCACAGTGCTGCTTCACGGGGGTTTTCTGTGAAGCCGTATCGTGGTATCACTCCGGTCGAGCCGGCCCATTCATGCCAAAGCATGGCTCTCCCACGATTAAAATCACCTTAAGTACATTGAACAGCGTCCGAAAGTTTCCCTCTAACAAGACCTACTCTCAAAGAAGGCTTGTCAAATAAAATCTCATACAAAACATTTCATTACCATTTGGACCCATTTAGGGGCTATGTTGCCCCGGCCTAGTTTTGGGTTAATAGGCAACAGTTGCCCACATTACACCTCGTACGTTTCATACTAAACTCAGTACACAAGAACGCTTTTATTATGATTGCCCTGCAAATTAGGGTCAGAAACTTTTCAGTGGGTCTGGAACTACTTTAAGGCGTCGTCATAGACTTCAATCTCGTGTTCTACACAGGGTGTATCAGTAAATAGTTACATCCTTCTTAGCACTAAAGTTCATTTTATACAAATTGGTCTAAGAAATTCGGAAAAAATATCAGACCGTACTTTTTGAGCGAATTTCGAAAGAAAACATAATGCGTTAAATGAGATCCTCGGACTCTCATATGTGTTTGGTCCCAATATGAAAATGACGGCAAAAAAAAACTATTTTGATTATGAGAGAGGGAGGCAAACGAGCAAACAAGTCAGCTGATGGTAAGCGATCACCGCCGCTTATGGACATCAGCCACACCATAGGGAGTGGAGATGCGTTGCCGGCCTTGTAGGAAGGTATAGGCTCGTTTCTTGTATAAACTTTTAGGACCTGTCCCCCTGATGTTCAAATGATCGATTGTTCAGATTTGGCATACTTACTCCGCTTTTTTTTCCCAGGGGAAACCATCATGGCCGTCACCTTGCTACATGTAGGGAACAAGGTGGTGTGTGGGACTCTAACCCTAACTAAAACCCCTGGCGTGTCCATCTCTGCGCAATCGCGGTTGGAAACCCCACAGCCAGGACCGTACCGCTAATCGCGCTCGCTGCTTCACCCCTATCTGGCGCAATACAGCCCTTCAACGCTTTACAACCTACCAGGACACTCAGTAATGTCGTCGTCCCCCGCGGAGTCGTATGCTGAGCAAGCCACGCTTACGTACTCCGAAAGCCCGTTTATTTGCCTCTTACGACAGGCCGGGAAAACCTTGGCAGTATTCTTAAACGCCCCTAGCCACAGGGCGTATACTTACTCCGCTGGCTCAATGGAGTCTTGGCCTCCGAAACAATAGAGCGCCACTTATGTCGATCCTGCACTACTTTTTACCAGTCATTGGCCTGACCTGAAGCTCCCGCAGATCAGTCTCAACGACGTCTTTCGATACCTAGAATTGAATATTAGGGTTTAAGATTTGGCATTACAAAAAATATGTATGTTAATTCACCGAAAATTTATAAACATGAGAAACCTAAAATAAATACTCATTTTTTTTTCGTGTCCGGCTCTTGGTTAAGGTGACGCAGTATTTAACACGACAGTGTGTTAAGGTGACGCATCACCGCCAAGAGATATGTATAAATCGTGGTATTTATGAGACATTTAAAAATTATCATGTTAGATTTATTGTAACGATAGTTTTAAAGAGTGAATTTTTTAAAAAGTGAATCCATATAGAATAGTATTAAGATTTTCTTCGAGACATAATTATTTCATATTTTTTTCCTACTAGAAACCATAATTTTAATAAATGCTAAAAGTTGCCACTTCAGGCAATAATAAGAATAATGGTTACTTGTAAAAATTACACAAACACATATTTAAAAGATCTTAGTACTTTCCTTTATGGATGCACCGTTGTATTTAAAAAAAATGTCTCACAATCGCCAAATACAAACCTATTGGCAACGCTAGTTTTGATCGGTACAGTCTGTGCTATCTTAGCGAGTAACGGGGCTGGAGGCCTAATCCGAGTTAAAGGGTAGTGCTTAGTCAATAAATTAATAACCGAATGAAAAAAAACTCGAGTATCGATATCTTATGCGTTCCTATCCAAGCATCACCCACCAACTCCACATTCATATAACTAGACTAGACCAGTCCCTGTTAAAAGCGCCAGTTAAATTTGACCTAAACTTCGTCATTGAGGACATCTGTGCCAGCAAAGCTTAGTCACGTCTGAGTGCAATTCAAAGCATGCGACTTTGTTCCTCTTCTCTTTGAAAATTACACTAACCGCACGCACACTGAACTGCTTGTGGTTTTTTGTTGTGATGGCAGAAGAGTAGATGAATCACCTGATGGTGAGCTATTAGAAAAAAAGAAAGAAAATACATTTATAAATTAGGACACTACAACAGAATGGATTTAAAAAGTTGCACACGTATAGTTACAAACATAAACAGAAGAATACTAACCAAAAAAAAAGAAAGAAAACAAATAAAAATCGACAATAAATTACATACATATATTTTTTTTATATTATTTACTATTTTACAAAAAAAATACGAATACCTAAAAAACATATTCATAAAATAAGTGTTAAAATATTATGGTAAGTAAGCAGTAATTATGGTAAAGTAATAAAGATACACTTTGAAACACAAAGGTTCTCTGTGCTCGACTCTAAGCAGGATGAGTTGAAAGCCCGACCACCTACGGCTATAAATTATAACTATGCCGGCGGTGTGCTCACATGTCAGCTATGTACGAGAATCTTTTCGAAAAAAATAGGCTTCGTCAGCCACATGCGAGCACACCAACGACATTTAGCTAGGAGTTGAAGCGGTCGCCGTGGTCGAAATCGGCCGGACTCCATCATCATCATCACACTTTGTAGATATTTTGACCAAATTAGCACCATTAATGCCACTGGTAGTCACGTTTGGTGGCGGTAACTAAGCCACCAGGTCGCGATTAGTAGCTGCCACAAGTGTCTCACTTTACGCTTGCCTTTAGTAATTAAATTGCATTTGGGTATTGTTCGTTTGGAAGGTAGGGTTTTCTGGGATATTGATGGAATATCAATATCAATATTCTTAAAACTCATAATACGAGTAAAACTAGTGGCCCGCCCTCACTTCATTTCGGAATTTTTTTATGTGGCAGACGAGCAGACGGATCACCTGATGGTAAGCGATTGCCGCCGCCCATGGACACCCGCGACACCAGTGGAATCACAAGAGCGCTTCCGACCTTTACCTCCAATTGGGCCTCCAGCACCCTCACCATTTTCATTTTTCAAAGTGACATGAATTTTTTCATGTATTTTTAAAATGGTGTCGAGGCCTGAATCTAGACTATTATTCATACTAACTTTGAACCACCGTGTTACTACCCCCTAAGGGGGTGAATTTACAAAATCCTTTTTTAGTGCTCCCTACGCTATAAAAGGAACTCCTGTGCAAATTTCAAGTTTCTAACTCTTATAGTTTAGTCCATGCTTTGATAGATCAGTCATTCAGCTTTTGCGTCATATAGATTTAGATGTCAAGTCTTCTTTCAAAATGGCCGCCGCCATAAAATAGTGTCTATTGAAAGCGGGAACTGATTTGTACATAGTAAAATAAAAATTAGAGTCTCTTTAAAAAGCGAAAATTACCCACGACACGTAACAAGCAGCGGTAATCACGCTTTAACCAGGCAAAGCACCAATAGCGAGCACGGTTAAAGTGTGATTACCATTGTTTTAAAGTTGGTGTACTCGGACCTAAGACATAATCGAAAAGGTGTTCAACAGCAGTTTGAATTTATTTTTGAACTTTTAAATATTCGTCAAGGGTTTTTCAACTTTTAATTTATTTTTTATGCACAAGATTGATTTTTATGTTACCAACCTATAAAACTTACAAAATGTAGTGTACAAATCTTTTATCACGCAATCAGTTTTTTTTTTACTGTAGATAGCTAAGCGTTTGACCATATTTTACCTAATGGTAAGTGACAATATGGTCCAAGATCAAGCACGATTACCTAGAAGATACCTATTCACTCGCGTTTTGAAAACCCCCAAATTTTAGCCTCTAGGGATTTTACTATTTATATGATGTAATAAAAGGTTTTAACAATGTTAACAGTAGGTAATTTAATGAAAGCTTGTTTTTATTCAATTAATTTAATTTGAAACACAATATTGGCAAAATGCATTTTCCTTTACCAATAACCCACCTAACGAGAATTTCTGAAACGCAAGATTCCTTATTATTCGGTGCGAATTAACGTGTCGCCTCTGGAGATATATTGCGATTGGCCGTTGGGAACACGTGTGGTGTGTATTTCTTTGATTAATTGAGGAAACGATGAAACGCCGGTATGAAGTAAATGTATTATTGCCACTGTTTATACTGATATCCGTAACACGGGTGCTTGAGCTACCTATTACGGAGTCAGGTCGCTGTGATGTTGTGAAATATTATTAATTCAGTATGTTTATTTATTTACTATATCATTGCATGTCATATTTCTTTTTAACTATGGTCTAACATTAGGGTACAGAGTTTGTGACACCCAGTCAGGGCGTAGCAATATGAGATTGCTCGGTATTTTATTTCTAATTTTAACTAGAAGTCATCATCATCATCATCAGCCCATTTAAGTCCCCACTGCTGGGGCACGGGCCCCAACAGAAGCGGGATAAGTATGAGTAATTAAATTCTAATTTTCCAGATTTTAATAGATAATAATAATATAATAATATCCCAACAGGTATCGGCTACGGCGGCCAATCTCAACGATCAGCCACGTACGCAGGATATATTATAGTGCTCAAGTGTGTGTGCAAACACAAGTGCACTCTATATTCCCTTACCCTCATATTCGGATGAGACACTACTGTGACACGACCGAAGTCGAATCGGGCGCAGGACCAACAGCTTAACGTGCTTTCCGAGGCACGGGGGTACAAGACCGCCAACATCCAGACTCCGGGCTGCTACTAAGAATTTCTTACCGAAAACTTAGGTACAAATTTTTGGCCCGACCCGGGGATTGAACCCGGGACTTCTTGCGCAGCCGTCGCTTTAAAGTGCGACCCACTAACCACTGCGCCACCGAGGAGAGCGAGTTTCAATAGATACAATAATAATGTCAATCTTAATGTTGTTATGGTTATGGCTCAGAGGAAGCAAAATGGCGTACTGTTATGCTAAAACCACCACCAACCACCTTCAACCAATTATACCGCCCTGTGCGAGTTCAAGATTCGGTTCGTAAAGCTCTCTTTTCTCTTGATATCCGTAAGTCGAGTGGGCCGGATGGTATCCCTCCGATTGTACTGAGAGAATGTGCTCCGGAGTTGGCTCCGGTTTTGACGCGTCCTCTCCTACACCACTGGCGTAGTACCGAGTAACTGGAAGTCAGCCCTTGTCCACCCGATGCTCAAAAAAGGCGATCGCTCAGACCCGTCCAATTATAGACCATTAGCCACTACCTCGATCTTCTTTAAGGAATTGAGTCCATTACCAACCGTCAGCTTTTGAAATACTTAACGGAAAACTGCCTAATAAGCGATAGGTAGGGACAAGGCGCTGATATCTTTACTTCCCTCATATGGTCTTCACGTGAATCGCTAATCTTCTAAAACGTTGCATTAAGGTCATTATCGACGGTTCTTGCTCGGATCTGAAGCGCGTGAACGCTGGTGTCCAGTGCCAATCAGTTTGCAGGGCACTCCCCTTGATGTCAAGCCTTCTATCGTGATCCTTGGTGTTGACATTTCGAGCGATATCCAGTTTCGCGGTCATCATCGGCTACAACTCTATAAGGCAAAAGTTCGGCCCCATATGGAATACTGCTCCCATCTTTGGGCTGGTGCAACTCAGTATTAACATCCGTTTGATCGCGTACAAAGCAGGGCTGCTCGAATTGTCTAATGTGGTCAATAAATGGACACCCCACACCAGTGGAGTTACGAATTGTGCTGCCAACCTTTTAAGCCCCCTTTGGCGTTCTCCCCCTCGGATTTGGCCTTACGCCGAAAACGCAGCACAGACGCTGCTTCACGCTAATTTTCTGTGAGGCCGAGCTATCACTCTAGTTAAGCCGGCCCATTCATGCCGAAACGAGGCTCTCCCACAGTCACGCCGCGTAATAATTTGGATTAGTCGAAGATCATAATGAATCTTCGTTAAACTAGTTTTATGGAACAGTTCCGTCGATCAATCAAAGCCGTACCATTGGTAAATACCATTGATTGACGATCTATCTATTCGGTAACTTCACCCCCATTATCAATAACTTAACAAATTACCCCACTTCCATGCAATTACCCCAATTATCTGGATAACTACGAAACTACCACCAATAATTGCATCAATAACTTCAATACGTCAGCGAAGCTACCCTTGCGCCATTACCGTCGGATTCCCCTGGCCCCTACGTGACCAGAAAGCGGAGCCAGTACCCTGGCAACAATTAAACCGATTTCACCTGTCACGCCGTAATGCGGATCGTCCGACGCTATTTATTTTATTGTAGTATGATATTTATTTAATTTTGCGGAAAAGGTTGAGGATACGGGCGTGTTGGGGTTTTTGAGGTGAGTTGGGATTTGTTTGGAAAACTGATGCTGAATCGGAAACTATAAAGGAAACTTACAAAAGGATGGAACAGAAAAGAAAAGGAATGCACATAAAATGTAGATTTTTCTGTTATGTAATATTTTAAATATTAATTGTATAGTTATGCCCAATGGCATATTTACTGTTTCTTAGCAGTTTTTATTCACAACATCTTGTCATGTTAGCATTTTAGCGGCTGTAGCTAGCCGTAGCAGTCGGTTTCGTCGTAGTAGTCGATGCCGTCGTAGCAGTCGGTGCCATCGTAGCAGTCGGTGCCGTTTTAGCAGTCGGTTTCGTCGTAGTAGTCGATGCCGTCGTAGCAGTCGGTGCCCTCGTAGCAGTCGGTGCCGTTGTAGTAGTCGGTTTCGTCGTAGTAGTCGATGCCGTCGTAGCAGTGGGGGCCATCGTAGCAGTCAGTGCCATCGTAGCAGTCGGTTTCGTCGTAGTAGTCGATGCCGTCGTAGCAGTCGGTGCCATCGTAGCAGTCGGTGCTATCGAAGCAGTCGGTGCCGTCGTGGCAAAAGCTTAAAAAGGATAAGTAAAGTGTATTGACTAGTGCTGTCTAAGGGATTGCCGAATTAAATCGATTGATTCAACCTTTTTATATTGTATATGATCAATGAGCTTGGCAATCAAGCTAACTATCTATCAACTATCTTAAGATAGTGTGATTTAAACGCCGCGAATTATTATATTGGATTATATTGGATTCAACTAAATGGATTGATTTAGTTCCAAATATTTATATTATGATCGATAAGTTTGATTATCACTATTTCAATATTATAAATCGACTGCCTCGGTGGCGCAGGTTTAGAGAATCGCACTTTAAAGCGACAGCTCCGCAATAGGTCCCGGATTCGATCCCTGAGTCGGGCCAAAAATTTGTACCTAAGTTTTCGGTAAGAAATTCTTAGCCCGGAGTCTGGAAGTTGGCGGTCTTGTACCCCCGTGCGTGTGAGTCATCTTTTAATATTTTAGTGTGGGTGAAATACTGCTAAATAAAATAACGAGTTTGAAAGAACTTCTTGGAACAATACAAATCTAAACTTAACTTTCGACATAGATGGCTAAGCCAGATAAATCCAAACATTTGGACGTGACAAAGGCTTTTTTACGCCAAATTAACACTAATAGTCTGAACAAACGCCTGCGTCAATCAATCTATTGGGCTTTAAGAGCTTTAGGAGTTTTTCTGCAGATTTATTCTCTAGGGGATGGGGAAAATCTCCGTAAGGGCTAAATCTGCGTTGCTTCTGGATCTGGATGCTTAACGCGCGTTTTAGTCTGGGCGGCCACTGGATGTCTATAATTACCTCAGGTAGTGTTCAATGTTTACGTATAATAGTGACCCGCCTTTACTTCGATTCGGGACATTAGTTTCACTTTGCAGCAATAGATGGCGCTAGGTATCGATTACATCCCGCAAGCGTTTTCGGATTAGCTATAAACGATGCCGCTATCTGTAGGAGTTACCATAGAGTAACTTATATATACCGAGGTAGAGGCATCTAGAGGAAAACGACCAATACTCAATGGATATGACAACATCCACCTTCGGATCAGAAATCATTTATTTGATGAATAATAAAATTCCCAATATTTTATGGATCTCTGATTTATTTCCCGTACTTTTTAAAATTCCTCATGTGGGCCGGTAGCTGGAGCGATGTAAAAATGCATTGTGAGATCTACCGAAACAACGCCGAACCACCTGCTCGATTGCTTTTTAAAGCTCCATCTAACGAAAAACGCTGAACTATTTTTCCCATACTAAGGAACGAAGTACTAAGTGAAAGGACCCTGGGAGTTACCTCTTTATAAATAGTATAGGCATCTATGTTGAGGCAGTTGACGCGTATAATCACCGCCGCCCATTGAACATAATATGTGAGGTTACAGAGATAAATAACGAATATGTACTTCAAACACCCGTTTTACGGCTATCAGATGACGAAGATCGCTGACATGACAAAACTTATATCTATGTATATTTCTAATATGTAGGTAAAGTATTATAATATTCGTAATTCCGCAGTTGGTTCTGACCGTATCCGTAACACAGGTGCCTGAGCTACCTATCTCGGAGTCAGACCAATGTATGTGGTGTTGTGAAATATTTTTATTTTCCAGCCATTTCTATTAAAAGCCCCGAAAAAATACATGGAAAATATTACAGATATTTAAAAAAAAAATGTGTGTCATCATCATCATCATCAGCCCATTTAAGTCCCCACTGCTGGGGCACGGGCCTCCCTCAATCACATGAGGGGTAATTGCCATACTCACCACGCTTGGCAAACGGGTTGGCGAGGGTTTTGATATAAATGCAGAGTTTTCCTTCTCTGGGTGCTGATGATCATGCCAGCAGCTTTACCTTAGTCGCCTTTTACGACACCTCGGTAAGAGTGAGGGTGGCCTATTCTACTCTGCCGGGACCACACGGCTGATTATTGAGTACTGCTTACTTTGTTTTAAACTTAAACAGAATACACTTTAAGTTTCATTTTAAATGCGAACCACGTTATTCTACAGTTTCATAGGATAGAAATGAACAGAATCGTGTTACGAGTTGCATCCCAATTTCACACAAAACGAAT
Organism: Marasmia exigua; assembly: GCA_019059595.1. Lineage (NCBI taxonomy): Eukaryota > Metazoa > Arthropoda > Insecta > Lepidoptera > Crambidae > Marasmia > Marasmia exigua. The sequence continues at coordinate 22,326,528 of CM032464.1, read as the reverse complement.
GTCGGAAAACAATTTTAAAAACAGCACACAACTCGTTTGTTCATATCTGAACAAAGAGTTTGTTTTCCCAAAACCTTGAGTAGACAATTGTTTTCAAAATTGATAAAAATGGGACACAACACTCCCGTTGTTAAAAACATGAGTGCCTCGTTTCATAGAGCTGGCTTGTTGCCAGACACTGGGTTAGTTAAAAGAATTATTACTATGTATCGCGGATTCGTGATTCATGGGGAAAGAAAAATTGTGGCAAGTGTGAGTCAGATTTAGGGTTATAAGGCTTTTTATGTATTTTATGTAAATCACTTGTTCTCATGTTGATTCTGGATTAGATTAATAAAATAACGGCGGCTAATCTCTACCATGAGCAAAAAAACTGGATACCATAGTGGAATAAAAAAGCCAATGTATTCAATGTATCTTTTATTCTGGTTTATTATTATTTTATTTTTTTTCTGTTTCGATTTCTAGTAGGCAAGCAACATACAGAAAACTTTAAATGCAAATCCTTCTTTAAAAAGTAAATATTATATTTGTAACATTTTTTTAAAAGTTCGTGATAGATTCCACGGTGAACGGGTGACAGCGTAGTCCGGTGTAGTTTTGTAGCGGATGTTGGTCCAATGACTTGTGAAGGTAGCTGGGAAACAGTGGATGAATAGGGCGGGTGACCGAGAGAAGTAGCGAAATAAAAAAGATGTTATATTCTATGGATGTATGCTATTACTATAATGATGATGTGATAAACTTAAGAACCAAAGGTACTTTGTTTCCCTACAAGACTCAATGTTTTTCTCTACCTTGTAAAAGGAAATGCTTACTGTCTCCAGCACGGCGTAAAACAAAGTAGTAATTCGTATGTAGACTACCAAAATATCACGAGATTTATAAGAACGAAAACCCAGACAAAAAGTCTTCTTTTGGTGGATAAAAAGACTGTCAAGTATCAAGGCGATTAATTCTAACGCATCCCTAAAAAGCCCATATCTCTTCCTCTAAATAAAAGGCTTGCCATGAAACAAACTGTTATTGCTTTACATGACTTAACCAGGCTTCTGTTTTGTACCCTTTGCCTGACAGGATTGCGGAAATAGTGTTGCAAACATCACACACTTTTAGTGCCAGATTTAGCACTTTTTTAGAAATGCCAAAACCACATCAGCACATCATCGACTCATTATTATACGCTTCGTCAGTAAGGTGACGTATCGCTACAACTATCGCCGCCAGTAAATTTATTTTAATTGTGGATAATATGAGTGGTTTCAATGTGGGAGAGCCACGCTTAGGCATGAATGGACCGAAGTGATACCACTGCCTCACAGAAAACCGGCGTGAAGCAGCGCCTGCGCTGTATTTCGCCGTGTGAGTGAGGCTACCGGAGGCCCAATAGGGGGGAAGGGGAAAAGGTTGGCAGCGCACTTGTGACTCCACTGGTGTTGCTGGTGTCCATGGGCGGCGGAATTGCTTACCATCAGGTGATCCGTCTGCTCGTCTGCCACCTCTCATATAAAAAAAAAATATATGAGACGTTTTTTTAAAAATATATATATGTCGAATTGAGAACCCCTTTTTTTTGAAAATCGTTAAAACGGTGGATCCATAAAGGTAAGTATTTATAATTTTTTGAGACAAAATTATATCATAATTTCTTCCTATAAGTAAAACATATTTTTTTTATTGCCAAAAGTGGCCATTTAAGGCAATAATAAGAATTATGGTTACTTGTAAGAAGATAATATTACACATGTACCTCTACAAAAAAATCTTAGTACTTTCCTTTATGGATTCATTGTTGTATTAAAAAAAAACTCTCATAATCCATCAATCAGCCTATCGCCGTCCACTGCTGAACGTAGGCCTCCCCCAAAGAGCGCCAACTAGCCCGGTCCTGAGCGGTCCGCATCCAGCTCACACCAGCCATCTTTCTCAAATCGTCAGTCCGTCGCGCCGCAGGGCGTTCAATACTGCGTTTCCCCACGTGTCGACCGCTCCACTCCAGTACGTGTCGACTCCATCTTTTATCTGTGCGTCTAGAATCATGACCGGCCCATCTCCACTTCAGCGTGCTGATCCTGCGTGCAATGTCCATGACTTTAGTTCGTGAGTTTAGTTTAGATAATAGCTACAATTAATTCAAATCTACTATCGTTACTTACGCGATGCGTCACGTTAATATGCCGGCTCAAATGGAGTGATACCTGGTCTAGTAGAAAATTTGCGTAAAACAGCGCTTGCGCTATATTTCGCCAACCAAGTCAAGGTACCTTGGCGGTACAATCATGGGCTAAGGTTAAAAGTAGACCTGGCAGTTCACTTGGAACTTTTCACTGATATTGCGGTTGTAGATGACAAAATTGACTCACCAATACATCTTTCCTCGATAAATATAAACACTAAACCTAGATCCCGTTATCCATTCTTACACACCTTTACTCTTAAGGTTTTAGGAATAACACATCCTATTATAATCCATTGGTCAGAATGTGTCGCGCTTACAACGAATTACTAATAGACAATTATGAAATCCTGGATGTATTTTGCGATAGAGAAAACCCGTTTTTAAGAGAAAATTACAAGATATTTTTTCGAAACAACTGGAGGATTAAAATTTAATTTAATTAGTTAGTTTTAAGCTAAAAATTATTATTACTGTAATTAACTTAACTTCTGTAATTTTTAAGCATGATGTGTACGCATGTTTTAGGATATCACTAGCTCATAAGATTTGTCATTGTGTAGTTTAAATTTTGTAATAATGATGTTCTGTTTTGTGTATAATAGGCTTTTGCCATTAAATTTTTTTAATGAGTGTTTTAAACGCCTAAATTTAAAACACACATTAAAAATATTATTTATTGGCAAAAGCCTATTAAACTGTTGATGATTATTTAAATGACAAGAATTTGTGGAAATGATGAACTGTTCGCCCACACCTTAGACATTGTAATGGATATATTTATTGTTGGACATGAAATCGACTTATTTATGCAAGTAATATAGTAATAATAACACTGTATTAAAATTTTTGGCGATTAAAAAGAGTAGAGAAGATTCTTGCCGGATCTTCTCGTCAGAATCAACTTTCCGATTCCGGTGGTAGAATTACATTAAATATGTTTATTCATTTCATAGTTTATTGTATGTATCGACATATATGTGTAATTACATGTATATTATACTATAATTTCTAATGTATGACGATTTGAAAGTGTTGTATGTATACAAGCCTATGCAAATAAAAATATTTTGAATTTTGATTTTTTTGAATTTCGTACCAAATAAAAAAACAGGTAGGTAGCGGCAACTGCTTAGCGTCAGGTAATCTACCAACAATCACATAAAAAAGACTCATGTGATCTCACTGGTGTTATTGTTACAATCATATTTGCACGCAGTTGTTAATTGGTCGCGTCTAGCATTAGGAAAGTTCAGCATTTAAGACTCAGATAGCAGGCACGATAGAAAATCAACTGACTGACCGGATGGCGCAATTGGTAGTGACCCTGCCTCCTTACGCCAAAGGTCGTGGGTTCGATCCCCACCCTGGAAAAACATTCGTGCAATGAACACTTGTGTTTGTTCTGTGTCTGGATGTAATATATGTATTTAAGTATATATTTGTGTTCCTCTGTTGCCTGATATCTGTAACACAAGGGCTTAAGGTACTTAGTACGGAATCAGGTCAATATTTGAGATGTTGTGAGAATTAATAGAAAATCAATTGATTTGGCATTAAAAGGAACTTTGCGCCTTCCGACCTTAAGTCTTATTTAAAATATAACACAATCAGAATATTTTAAGTAGTAAATAAGTACTCAGTAAATTATAGTACATAGTTCCAACTACGTTTTACCGGTCTTATATCACATTACAGTCAAATTTATTATAGGTTTTAACAGTGGGAGAGCCACGCTTCGGCATGAATGGGCCGGCTCGACCGGAGTGATACCACGACCTCACAGAAAACCGGCGTAAAGCAGTGCATGCGCTGTGTTTCGCTGCGTGAGTGAGGGTACCGGATACCCAATCCGGGGGATAGGGGGGGGCTTAAATGTTGGCAGCGCACTTATGACTCCACTGGTGTCGCGGGTGTCCATGGGCGGCGGCAATTGCCTACCAACAGGTGGTCTGCCTACCTATTACATAAAAGAAAAAAAAACAATCAGAATATTTTTAGTAGTAAATAAGTACTCAGTAAAGTATAGTACATAGTTCCAATTACGTTTTACCGGTCTTATATCACATTACAGTCAAATTTAATATAAGGTAAAATAGGTTAAATTTTTATATTTACAAAACTTTGCACTATTTCTAGAAATTTCCAACAATTAGCACTTTTTAACATGCAATAGCTCCCGGAACGACACTTACTGGCAACCCTGTACGGAACACTAAAATAGGCTTTGTATAGAAATTCCTCAAACAATCTGTTTCAGACGATAAATTAATCAGCCGAACAGTGTACAGATCAGAATATAGCGCTGTTATTTATTCATACGAATTTTGGTCACAAACAAGGCACCAGATTTGTGTACCACGATTGTTCTACTAAACTTTAACAATATGCGGAATTCGTTAAAAGAACAAAAGACTTATTTAGTCCAACGAATTGGTACTTAAATCACAGTGGCTTAGAACTAACAATGTGGGACTTGTTTAGAAATTTGGACAGCGGCATAAAATATATATGTCACCAAAAAATAACAAGATCCGTAAGTTAATCAATTTACTAGGAAGTTTATAAACTTTCGTAGGATTCTAAACGGAAGATAAATTGTTTTATTTTACGTCCATTTACATTTTTTACATATAAAATCACATATTTTCTACTTATTAAATCTCACATTTTCTATTTATTATATCCTACAATTTCGACATATTGAAATTGAACACATTTTCTACTTATTAAATCCCACATTTCTTATTTATTTAACTTCCCATTTTCTATTTATTCAATCCCACATTTTCTACGTAATAAATCCCACATTTTCTACTTATTAAACCCCCCTATTTCTACTTATAAAGTCCCACATTTTCTACTTATTAAATCCCGCATTTTTTACATATCTAATCACATATTTTCTACTTATTAAATCCCACATTTTTTAATTACTAAATCGCCACTAGATGAAAGTCAGTGAAGGTTTTTTTGCTTCGGAGTATAAAAACGAGAAGATTTATAAATAAAAGCGGACAAACAACCACATTCAACTACAGTATCATTATTAACACTTATTAATATGCAGTTGGCTTACGAACTAAGCTTTCAGGTCATTCGTGGCCAAAGCTTTTAGGGCCTATAAGTATAAAAGTGGAACAATTACCAAACGTGAGGGGGATGTTAATACGTAACCGCTAATATGAGGTCGCAACGCTGGCGAGGAGCCAGGGTGGGCTGTAGGCTGGGGTGTACTGGGAGCGGGACTGAAGGTCACGATGTACTGACGTCAATAATAATAATATCCGCGAACCGATTTCGACTAAGGCGGCCAATCTCATATCAATCAGCTACTTGCGCAGGAGATATTATAGTGGTCAAGTGTGTGCGCAAACACAAGTGCACTCCCTATTCCCTTGGGACACCTGTGTGACAACGGGGATACAAGACGGCCAACTTCCAGATTCCGGGCTGTCACTGAGAATTTCTTAACAGAAAAGAAAACTCATGTACAGATTTTGGCCCGACCTGTAAGTATAAGTGTGTAAGTATTTAAGTCCCCACTGCTGGGGCACGGGCCACCCTCAATCACATGAGGGGTAATTGCAATACTCACCACACTTGGCAGACGGGTTGGCGAGGGTTTTGATATAAATATATAAATGCAGTTTTCCATCTCTGGGTGCTGAAGATCATGCCAGCAGCTTTACCTTAGTCGCCTTTTACGACACCTCGGTATGAGTGAGGGTGGCCTATTCTACTCTGCCGGGGACCACACGGCAGTATAGCAATGTATTTTTGCAATTCATTCTTAAGTATATTATTGGTCTGTGTGTGTCTTATGTAAAATAAGTATGTATTTACAAAAGAAAAGTATTATATGTATATATTTGTAATCCCACTGTTGAGTCTGATATCCGTAACACAGGTGCTTGAGCTACCTATCTCAGAGTCAGATCAATGTATGTGATGTTGTGAAATATTTATTTATTTATTGCCCCGCTGGTCTAGTGGTTTAAATATCAGGCCGGGATCTCGGGGTCCGGGCTTCGATTCCCGGGTCGAGCAAAGGTGTTTCGAATTTTTCGAAAATAGCTCGGGTTTGTAATCACCAATCCGCATTAGGCAAGCGTGGTGATTAAGCCTAACCCCATTATAGTAGCGATGACTTGATGTCTATGATGGAGACCTTTTCCCTGCAGTGGGACAATATAGACTGATATGTTAAATAACGCATTTAAAAAGTTAGTGGAACAGCCAACCGGATTGTGGAAGATGTGGGTTCGATTCCCGCCTGAACACGAGATAAAATTTTTAAGTGCGTTGTATAATTTGCAATTCTTTGGGCATATTTCTACCATTAGCTCGGTGGTGAGGTCAATTATCATAAGGAAACCTGCACGTCTCGAATAATTTCCTATAATTATGGATACCTACAATATTTCAGATAATGATTCTGAACGTGCAGTGACCGTGATACTGTTTTCTTTTATGTGATAGGTGGCAGACGAGCAGACGGATCACCTGATGGTAAGCCATTGTAGCCGCACATGGACACCTGCGACACCAGTGGAGCCACAAGTGCGCTGCCAACCTCTAAACCCTTCTTTCCCTCGTATTGAGCCTCCAGCACCCACACTCACACAGCTTATCACAGCACGGTGCTGCTTAATGCCAGTTTTCTGTGAGGTCGTGATCACTCCGGTCGACCAGCCCATTCATGCCGAAGCATGTCTCTCCCACAGAAATCCTCAGTGTAGTGGATGCTTAAGGATTTTGTATGTACGTCCGTGCCTTGTTTTTATTGGGATCAGATTTACTAATCCCTCTCGGTACGTCAATGACTCGACGTCGGCAAATTGACTAAGGCTCCGCGCTGTCGTGTCTCTTCGCGGTGTTTAAAGCTTTCTTATCACATGTCGTCCGAGATAATTATAGTGCTAGTCTATACAAACCTATTTGCCGTGTGGCCCACGGCAGAGTAGAATAGGTCGCCCTCACTCTTACCGAGGTGTTGTAAAAGGCGACTAAGGTAAAGCTGCTGGCATGATCATCGGTACCCAGAGAAGGAAAACTCTACATTTATATCTAAACCCTATTGCAATTACCCCTCATGTGATTGAGGGAGGCCCGCGTCCCAGCAGTGGGGACTTAAATGGGCTCACGATGATGATACAAACCTATTTGATAATTATTGTTAAAATAGGTAGGCAGATTTAATAAAACAACGCTGTTTTATAGTTAACTTTTGTTTTTGTTTCACTTAACTCAATTACGAACATTTTTATATCACACAGCAAGATGGCGAGAGACGGCTAGGTAAAAAAAAAGTTGCCATGACCTTGACATTTAGGGTTGCTATGCAAATGCATAATTATAAATAATATTATTGCTTTTTGTTTAAAGATAGAAAATTTACCTTAAATACAACAATTATAATAGTATCCTCCAACCGATTACGGCTACGGCGGCCAATCTCAACGATTAGCCACGTACGCAGGATATATTATAGTGCTCAAGTATGTGCGGAAACACAAGTGCACTCACTATTCCCAGGGAGACACCAGCGTGACACGACCGGAGAGGGATTGGGTGCATGACTATCGGCTTAGCTTTCCGAGGCACGGGGGTACAAGACCGCCAACTTCGGGACTCCTGGCTGACACTGATAATTTCTTACAGAAAACTTAGATAAAAATGTTGGCCCGACCCAGCGATTGAACACGAGACCTCTTCCGTAGCCGTCGCTTTAAAGTGAGACCCACTAACCACTGCTCCACTGAGGCATATGTGATATCCTAGGAATTGCAGATGTCCATGGGCGGCATGTTGTGTTTTATGGAAAGACCAATCAGGATGACCTCACTCCGCCTCTCGTCTGCTGGTTTGTTCGCTATAATATAAAAAAAAATCAAGAGACAAAATTTTATGCACCTAACAATATTATTTACTTACACATAGTTAAGTAAATAATGCACTTAAGAATAAATTGCTGTACCCAAAAAAAGCATATAAGAAAATGGAGAATTTTTATTGAACAAAAACACAAGAAAATTAAGACAATAACTAAGAAATAAAATTAAACTAAAAGTAAATAAAAAGGAAAGTTAAAACAAAGTAGGTCCCCGTGGCAGTGTCCCCGAAATGCTGGCAGCATTACCCCGCTGGATCGCGATGGAAATTTGCTGGGCGAGGTAGCTGCCAGATTTTGGCTCTCCCGTGACTTTGACAAGACGCTTAGCTAAGTCATGGAAGAAAGAGAGAGCGTCGGAACCCCACGGGCCCAGTGTTTCAACACCGAAAGCTACAAAGTGGTAAGCACCAGATAGATGCCTATATATCAGTCTCTCTGCAGCGTCAGCCGCAGCTCCGGCACTCCTCGTAGTCCCGGGAAGATGAGACGGTGCCAGAGTGGTGCACTGGATATTTGTGGGTACATACAAATATTGACGAAACTATTGTTGGCTCACGGCGAAGCAAAAAGCACTTACAAAATTCGTCGACATACCAAGGTCCGGTGGCTTAGTCGATTAAGCAGTTGCCCGGTTAGTAAAAGATCGTGGGTTTGTGTCCACCTGAAGACTGACGAAAACATTTTAAGTGCGTTATTTACTTAAGAATTAATTGCGTGAAATTGCTATACCCAATGTCAAATTAGTATGCAAATAAATAATAAATAAATAAAAATTTTACAACATCACATACATTGATCTGACTCAGAAATAGGTAGCTCAAGCACCTGTGTTACGGATATTAGAATTGACAGAAAACTGGCGTGAAGCAGCTAGTGTTTTGAGTGTTCTACGTGAGTGAGGGTACCGGAGGCCCAATTCGGGGGAAAGTCGGCTTCAAAGGTTGACAGCGCACTTGTGCTCACCTCCACTGGTGTCGCGGGTGTCCATAGGCGGCGGCAATCGCTTGCTTAGGTGATTCGTCTGCTCGTCTGCCACCTATCACATTAAGAAAAAACCTTAACAGCTCAATATTCGATCTATTTCCACTGTCAGAATTAATTTTTAAGATTTTATTTAGAAGTTTTATCGTGCAAGTTTGGAAATGGCTCAAAACAGTGGCGTAAATAACACCCCGTGTGCGTCAGCTGGTTTCGTTCTAACTTATTGTGTCTACAGTATAACAAACAGTCAAAAACATATGAACCTTAAAGCAGCGACATAAGGTTCAAAATTGTCTTGATACTTTGTTTTACTATATGAGTATACATTCGCAACTCATTTGGAAGAACAAAGTGTTCTATATTTGTTATTGGATCGAATTGCAACAACTGCAGCGTTCCCACACTTTCAGAAATATCACAATGTCAATAAAACCAGTAGCATGACACATGTACAGTCGAGGAAAAGGACATGTCCAGGAATTGGCTAGTTGTGTTTTCATACAATGGCCGAGTCAAATATTCAACTTGGTAATATAGATCTCACAACTTTACACCGTAGAACATCTGAGTGCGAGACTTGGTTTTTTTGACAAGTTTTGTTTTTTATGGGATATCATTTCTTTTTGTAGTCCTCCTACTTTTTTTTCTGGTACTTCAACTGCAAATGTAACTTTGTAATCCTAGACATTTATAAGAGATTATTCATGCAGTTGTGTTATTTAGAAAAGTGGACCGAAATATCGAAAAAAAAATAGTTTTCCCATGATTAAGACACTAAATTCTATTTGTATTCTAAATTTGAAGCTTCTATGTCCGCTAGAAGTGCCTTGGACTTATGATGATCGGCGAGTCAGTGAGTCAGTCAGTGAGTGAGTGACAAAATTCAGAAACTTTAACAAGTTGTCATTCTTAAACTACTGGTTCAAATTGACTGAAATTTTAAGTATACCGTGTTAATACAATGCCTGATTAGTTACGAAAAATTCAGGCTTCTTGTTTTATCCACAATGAAATTATAGGTGGGTCGAAAATAGCCTGAATTGCTTCAAGAAAAGGATAGTACGGCCGTGCCGCTTTTTTTGCTCGACTTGGCGGGGGAACTACCGTGCCCCCAGGAAACAAAGTGTTGTAGGTATATTAGCCATTTTTTTTTACAACTGTACCAGATCCTAGCCGTAAAGCGGTGCCGTATGTACGCGTAGTATGAAACACTCCTCTGGAGTGGGTATCTGCTAAAAAAATATATTATACTAATGTATTGTAACAAATGTTATATCAGTCAAGTAGCCCCCTTTTTAACTCTATTCAGGAAAATAAGAAACAGGTTTTTTCTACGTATCTTCTCTTATCTTATCTGTTAGGGGCCATCTTAATGGGGTACGTCGACCCTAAGGGTACTTTTGTACTTTTTCTATCCTTTGCACTCCTATTCACGAAAGATCAGCGTCACGATGTCTTTTGGATTGAAGTGCCTGTAGTCTTCTAGTTGCGGATAAGCGTTACTTAGAAGACATTATTCCTGTGGCTTTCTTTTTTGTCCATACGCTCTTGACTGAGCAGTCGTGGTCACGTTGAGGCCTCCTTTTTGGTGTTAGAGGCGGATGCATTATTCCTGACAATCTCTCGCCATCTCCTTCTGTATACTGACTGTCTCGCTCGCAGTCTGCCACAGGTTTTACTATTACGGATTTGATTTAATCAGTGATCTGCCGCGTGATCTGGTTCCCACTACTTTCTCCTGAACATCTAGCTGCTATTATGTCGACTGCTGCTACAGACATAATACCGAGTCGTTATTATGCCTGTAGACGTGACCAAAGTCCTATAGTGTGCGCGTCTGTTTTATGGTTCATAGACGCTTTGTGATGCCGACTTTCTGCAGCATGGACACGTAAGTGCAGAATTCTTTCCACGATAAGCTGAGCATTTTTCTCCAGCACCACATCTCCAGAGCATCTCATCATCATCATCAGCCCATTTAAGTACCCACTGCTGGGGCACGGGCCTCCCTCAATCACATGAGGGGTAATTGCCATACTCACCACGCTTGGCAGACGGGTTGGCGAGGGTTTTGATATAAATGCAGAGTTTTCCTTCTTTGGGTGCTGATGATCATGCTAGCAGCTTTAGCTTAGTCGCCTTTTACGACACCTCGGTAAGAGTGAGGGTGGCCTATTCTACTCTGCCGGGGACCACACGGTCCAGAGCATCTATCTTCCTCTTTTCCTCTGGCTAGTGAGCCTTATTAACATAAAAGGTGTTCTAGGGTTTCAGTCTCCTCCTTGCATGCTTTGCAGTACTTATTTCGATGTTATATTCACCTCTTTCCTATGTATAGTAGACGAACTACTTTGAGAACCTATTTGTTTACAAAGGACTGACGACCTCTAGAGCGACGCTTGAAAAAACATCCTAATGTTCTACTACCGCTTATGGCTATAGTGTGAAAATAAAAACGATAAGTCCTCTATTCAATGAAAACAAACATTTCGTGCAAGTCTTCCGATGAAAAACTTCTTTGATAACTTTCTTCTTGGATGGAAGCCAGAAGAAAAACGCTTAGGATTCTATATTTACCTACTAAAGTAGGTTCAGTGAATATAAATAAAAATAATATATTCATCTGTTTATTTATTTCAGTGGACATATATTTTGGCCTTGGACGAGACTAGATTCGGCAAAAATAGGCCAGCTCGACAAGTAACACCATTGCCTTACATAAAACCGGCTTGAAGCAGAACCTTGAGAGCTTAGCAACGCACTTGTAAATCCACTAGTGTTACTGGTGTCAATGGGTGGCGACAATTGAATACCATCAGGTGGATCTTTCTGCTTGTATTCCACGATCCAATTAAATAAAAATACTCTAGACGTGTCCTACAATCACAAAGACATCTAATTAGTCTATGATCTAACGAACGTTAACTCCAGCTCTGCCGAAAGCACAAACAGGCTCAGACTTGGTGCTCAAGTGTCTGAAGACAGACTAAATTAAAGAAGTCTGTGACCAGTGCAGGGGTGGTGCTGTGTGGAGCGAGGAGAAAGTTTGAAGCGTTTTTAAGGAAAAAAACAAATAATTGTTCTTTTGTGCCTGTCAACCCCACATTTGGATTTTACGGCCGCTTACCATCAGGCGGAGTGAGGTTGTCCTGATTTGCCTTTCTATAAAAAAAAATATTCAAATAAATAATTCACAACATCACATTACATCGATCTAACATCTATCTCAAATGTGGGAGAGCCACGCTTAGGCATGAATGGGCCGGCTCGACTGGAGTGATACCACTGCCTCATAGAAGAGGCTTCACGCCGGAAGCAGCGCCTGCGCTGTGTTTCTCCGTGTGAGTGTGGTTACCGGGGGGAAGGGGAAAAGGTTGGCAGCGCACTTGTGACTACACTGGCGTTGCGGGTGTCCATGGGCGGCGGAATTGCTTACTATCAGGTGATCCGTCTGCATATCTGCCACCTCTCATCTAAAAAAAAACTTCAAAATAGGTAGCTCAAGCACCCGTGTTATGGATATCAGAATCAACAGTGGCATTACAAACACATATTTATAATCCATAGAAAACACCCAGACAAATACATGTTCATGCACACAAATTAATGAACATGGCACAACCCTGGAATAATTGCATAGCATGAGGTATCAGTGGGTTGAAGAAATTTGTGGGAGAGCTGTGCTCCGGTATAACTGAGCCGGCTTAACCGGAGTGATAACCACGGCTCACAGAAACTGACGTGATGCAGCAAGGGTACCGGAAGCCCAATCGGATGGAAAGCGGACTTAAAAATTTGGCAGCAATCTGGTAGGTCGTGGGATTCCCATTGGACAAGACGATATATGTGGAGAATATTGAGGGAAGCCTATTTCCAGCAAAGGGCCTCTATTGGCTGAAATGATGATAAAGATTAATAGATGGTAGATGAGCAGACAGGTCACCTGATATTATGCCGCTGCCGCCCATGGACATTCGCAACACCAATAGAGACAATTGCGTACCATCAGGTGGTCCGACTGCTCAGTGGGTAGGCGTCTCACGCTCTGCTTCGAATAAGTTCTCCTCTCGAGTTCATTAATCATAAAATCTTTATTGTGAATCATAGTTATCCATGAAATGAAGTTGTTACAATTAAGATACAATGGTTCCACCTAATTGGCATACAATATTACAGGCCTGTAATATTGTATCATCGTCATCGTCAGCCCATTGAAGTCCCCACTGCTGGGGCACGGGCCTCCCTCAATCACATGAGGGGTAATTGCCATACTCACCACGCTTGGCAGACGGGTTGGCGAGGGTTTAGATATAAATCCAGAGTTTTCCTTCTCTGGGTGCTGACGATCATGCCAGCAGCTTTACCTTAGTCGCCTTTTACGACACCTCGGTAAGAGTGAGGGTGGCCTATTCTACTCTGCCGGGGACCACACGGCCATATATTGTATGCCAATTAGGTATGCCACTACAAAAACTTTTAAAGTCAGGTCAGATAAAAAGTCGTTGACAGCATAATATCATTTCTGAAATTTTAATGACAGTCATTTGGTAATGTGGCGGATATAACCAGGGAATTGGTTGTATATCCGAGGCGCGCTACAGAAGATCTTGTTCATCTTCAGTTCCTTTCTGTGCCGGGCCAAAAATGTTGTGCGTGGATCTTCTCCAACTAAATCACTTGTCTCTGGCTTCCTCTTATGACTCACGCACAAAACACCCACTTGGATCCGTTCTGAGCCTGCATTGTTTGCCGGCCGCTCAGGACCTGCTTACGACCTAACTAGAGAATTGAATGGGACTTACGATCCTGCGCCATAAAGGAATGTAATATCATAACCTGCACAGATAATGAAAGTTTGTTGGCGTACAGAAACTATAAAGCTAAAGTATGCGCGTTTTGTGAGAAGTATTAATGTTTTGCAGCCGTGTGGTCCCCGGCAGAGTAGAATAGGCCACCCTCACTCTTACCGAGGTGTCGTAAAAGGTGACTAAGGTAAAGCTGCAGGCATGATCATCAGCACCCAGAGAAGGAAAACTCTGCATTTATATCAAAACCCTCGCCAACCCGTCTGCCAAGCGTGGTCAGTATGGCAATTACCCCTCATGTGATTGAGGGAGGCCCGTGCCCCAACAGTGGGGACTTAAATGGGCTGATGATGATGATGATGATGATGATTAATGTTTTATGAAGAAGGACTTAGATGAGATTCAATCGGTTTTGTTTTTAAAATAAAATGTACGGAGTGCCAAATATCAGTGTATAAGATCTGTTAAAATTCTATAATCGATTCTCACCTTGATATGATACAAGTTTGGTTCATTATCAATTAAGGAAAGACAGTTTGTAGTTATAAAGTAGCAAGGAGTCACAAATAATCTTCAGATCAACCAGAGCAACTCCATCGCGGTTTCACGTTCAGAATCATAATCTCAAATGGCATTGGCTTCTTTGTATTTGCCTAGCAGACTGCCCAAATCCTGAATCATGGTCTTACCCTGGGTGCCCGAGGGGTAGCTTAGGACGCAACCGGGAATTTTCCCGCCAAAATAAGGAGGATGTATTGTGATATGGCTATCTGTATATATACATTACTATTTCTAAGTGGTCATAAAGATCGTATCTGATATAGTATGAAGAGTAATTATGATTTAAAGTGGTGTTTAGAATTTCCGCAGCTTGTTTTTACTACTTTGGGTGTGGCTGGATGAAAAATGTTTTGCAACTAGGTCAACGACTTTAGAACACGCTAACTAGATGATTTTTTATAATCTAAAGCATAGTAGACAGCCGGTTTGATGGGAATCGCACACTATTTAAAAATAATAAAAAATGTTTGATTTCAACAATATTTTTTTAATAATAGTGATCTGCCCTGTCTTTGCACGGGTACAATATTAAACTAAACCTACATTTTAAACCTTCATCATCATCAGCCCATTTAAGTCCCCACTGCTGGGGCACGGGCCTTCCTAAATCACATGAGGGGTAATTGCCATACTGACCACGCTTGGCAGACGGGTTGGCGAGGGTTTAGATATAAATCCAGAGTTTTCCTTCTCTGGGTGCTGACGATCATGCCAGCAGCTTTACCTTAGTCGCCTTTTACGACACCTCGGTAAGAGTGAGGGTGGCCTATTCTACTCTGCCGGGGACCACACGGCCATATATTGTATGCCAATTAGGTATGCCACTACAAAAACTTTTAAAGTCAGGTCAGATAAAAAGTCGTTGACAGCATAATATCATTTCTGAAATTTTAATGACAGTCATTTGGTAATGTGGCGGATATAACCAGGGAATTGGTTGTATATCCGAGGCGCGCTACAGAAGATCTTGTTCATCTTCAGTTCCTTTCTGTGCCGGGCCAAAAATGTTGTGCGTGGATCTTCTCCAACTAAATCACTTGTCTCTGGCTTCCTCTTATGACTCACGCACAAAACACCCACTTGGATCCGTTCTGAGCCTGCATTGTTTGCCGGCCGCTCAGGACCTGCTTACGACCTAACTAGAGAATTGAATGGGACTTACGATCCTGCGCCATAAAGGAATGTAATATCATAACCTGCACAGATAATGAAAGTTTGTTGGCGTACAGAAACTATAAAGCTAAAGTATGCGCGTTTTGTGAGAAGTATTAATGTTTTTGCAGCCGTGTGGTCCCCGGCAGAGTAGAATAGGCCACCCTCACTCTTACCGAGGTGTCGTAAAAGGTGACTAAGGTAAAGCTGCAGGCATGATCATCAGCACCCAGAGAAGGAAAACTCTGCATTTATATCAAAACCCTCGCCAACCCGTCTGCCAAGCGTGGTCAGTATGGCAATTACCCCTCATGTGATTGAGGGAGGCCCGTGCCCCAACAGTGGGGACTTAAATGGGCTGATGATGATGATGATGATGATGATTAATGTTTTATGAAGAAGGACTTAGATGAGATTCAATCGGTTTTGTTTTTAAAATAAAATGTACGGAGTGCCAAATATCAGTGTATAAGATCTGTTAAAATTCTATAATCGATTCTCACCTTGATATGATACAAGTTTGGTTCATTATCAATTAAGGAAAGACAGTTTGTAGTTATAAAGTAGCAAGGAGTCACAAATAATCTTCAGATCAACCAGAGCAACTCCATCGCGGTTTCACGTTCAGAATCATAATCTCAAATGGCATTGGCTTCTTTGTATTTGCCTAGCAGACTGCCCAAATCCTGAATCATGGTCTTACCCTGGGTGCCCGAGGGG
This sequence comes from Marasmia exigua, assembly GCA_019059595.1. Classification (NCBI taxonomy): domain Eukaryota; kingdom Metazoa; phylum Arthropoda; class Insecta; order Lepidoptera; family Crambidae; genus Marasmia; species Marasmia exigua. The sequence continues at coordinate 22,310,237 of CM032464.1, read as the reverse complement.
TAGCTTAGGACGCAACCGGGAATTTTCCCATTACCATTACATTACTATTTCTAAGTGGTCATAAAGATCGTATCTGATATAGTATGAAGAGTAATTATGATTTAAAGTGGTGTTTAGAATTTCCGCAGCTTGTTTTTACTACTTTGGGTGTGGCTGGATGAAAAATGTTTTGCAACTAGGTCAACGACTTTAGAACACGCTAACTAGATGATTTTTTTATAATCTTAAGCATAGTAGACAGCCGGTTTGATGGGAATCGCACACTATTTAAAAATAATAAAAAATGTTTGATTTCAACAATATTTTTTTTAATAATAGTGATCTGCCCTGTCTTTGCACGGGTACAATATTAAACTAAACCTACATTTTAAACCTTCATCATCATCAGCCCATTTAAGTCCCCACTGCTGGGGCACGGGCCTTCCTAAATCACATGAGGGGTAATTGCCATACTGACCACGCTTGGCAGACGGGTTGGCGAGGGTTTTGATATAAATGCAGAGTTTTCCTTCTCTGGGTGCTGATGATCATGCCAGCAGCTTTACCTTAGTCGCCTTTTACGACACCTCGGTAAGAGTGAGGATGGCCTATTCTACTCTGCCGGGGACCACACCGGGGTCCACCTTCCTCAGAAATAACTCTTTAAAATTCGTTGCGTAAATTTAAATATCTAGGGACTATAATGAAAGCTTTTTTACACTACACATGTAGTGTTACGGATTGTAATATGGAAACAAGGATCCAGAAATCCACAAATAAACATAATTTCAGCATAAAAATGTGTATTAGCGAACACGAAACCCACACATATAACGCGAATCAAATGCAACAAATGATTAGTTTATTAATTTAAATTGAGCGTTAACCTAAACCTAATTAATAACTAAGTCGATATGTATAGATTGAGACAGAGATTTAAGAATTTTAAAATTAAGAGAGAGACAATAAAAGAGAGAATTAAGATTAAGAGACAAACCCGCTCTGTTTCTAACAGAGCGTCACCATCCATCATCATCATCATCAGCCTGTTACAATCTACTGCTGGCCATAGGCCTCCCCTAATGTTGGCCACTTATATATTTATTAATTCATAAAAGTATTGTATTTATTCATCTGTATTCTCATTAGGTACGTAGGTATAACTTAGTAATTATAAATATTTGGCTACCTAAAACTATGCATGACACAAGTATTTATTGCACACACTTTTTATGTATTTAATTTATTTATTTATTCAAAATCTTACAACTAACATTACAGGTTTCCTCAATGCGATAGTGTAGATTACTTTTTTAACCTAATTTATTTTGTGCTATAACAAATCATAAATAAAGTAGCCTTTGTAAATTCAGTCAAAGAGCAGCTAAACACGTCGACTGTTTCAGCGACCTCGTTAAATGTGCGCAATGCTCGTGTTAGTGGTGCTTTCTTTAATATATTGGTCCGTGCGTGCGGGACTGCGAATAGAGGCGGCCGCCGTCGGCGCCAGACGTACCTGTCCGGCACGCAGAGCGCCATGCTCTGCAGCACGCCTGGGTGGTACACCTGCTCCCGAAGGACTTTTAGTAGATAATTTAATCATAGCACTCAGGGCTCACATAATAGCAGCGCCATGACCTAAGGGTAGGTACCTTCCTTAAGTCGTTGCTTTAGTTGAGTGGGCTCCTTTTAGTTACGCATCGCGATACAACTGGATACAATGTAAATATTGCCCGGCCCACACTGGGACAGATAGCCTCTAAACTTACCCGTAATTCAAAAAATTTAATGAGATTTCAAGATAACCTCTCATAATTAATAAATAGTACAATAACTAAAGTACTCGTAGATACCAATAAGACTCTTTACAAGCAAGTAAGTTCGCTTGTACAGACTGTCAAAGTTGAACTTGAACTTTTTTAAGTATATTTTCTTAAAGTGTTTGTGCTTTGTACGATCTACTGTTTTCTTCTCATCATTGTATTGTGTCTAGCTTTTGAGTGTTGTTTGTATCTATCTGTATGTTATCAACTTAATTCTCTTCTTCTTTTTTTGTGTGTGTTTAAATACGAATCTTATTATATCTGCCACATCACATATTACCTATCTATAATATGTACGTGTATATATATTTTTATTTATTTATCTACACCTTACCATCACACTCGCTCTCAAACAGGTCCCGCCAGAATACCAGCGCTGCTGCGGCAATGAAGATATCCACATCTCTTTGTCCCTCTTCTTTGTAAAATTTATATTGTTTTAAACCGTGTACCAACTATATGTGTTTCTTTCCTGTGTATTGTGATGGTCAATAAATGTATTTTCTTTCTTTCTTTCTTTAACTTATTTATTTAATTATTAATATTTTGCAAATGTTAAGGATACATTTCTTTGAGTATAATCAAGTTTAAGTTTAATTTCGATATGGAACCATCTTCTTCAGGTATGTGATAATATGTTGACATAGTATGTTACTTAAAATAATGAACAGATTAAGGTACCTACCTTAATGACAATATTAGTGATAACAACTGGAGTCCTAAAATTATTTTATCTGATCTACTCATTAGACAATTTGTTTAGGTATTTAGCTGATTTTAGCTAAACGTTTTATGTAATTTTATTTGGTATAGTCTCGGCTCCTAGAAACTATTAAAATGTTTTGCTACTTTTTGATTTATATCGATTTTAGTAGGTGAAGATTTTAGTACTCTGAAAAAACTGTTATTTCTTACACTAACTATATTAAGCAAAATATTTTTTTTGGTATAGGAACGGCTTCTAATACATTATTTATTTCTAGAAAAGAACTTATCAATATCATGAATAGTTCAGAAAATCAAAATTTTGAAGAAAAATTCATTTTTTTGTTGAATTACTTGAAAACTTGTAGTGAGCTCGAAGATTTGAACACAAAATTAAATAATGTTAAGCATCAATATCGATATAAATGGATGAATGCTGCTAGAATAAAACAAAAATTTGAAAAACAGAATAAAGATTGGCTTGAAACGTCAATTTAGTTTCCGATGTTACAAAATAAACGCGGTCGACAAGTTATTCCGTTCAATGAAAGTTCAGAAAATACTAAGCGAAAGAAAACTCAAGATCTGCGTATTTCGACTTCTACATCACAATTGGTTTTTGTTAGTTGTACGAATTTACGGGCTGAAGGCCAAATTCACGCTTCAAAAGTTTTGAAAGATATTTTAACCAATCCAGAGCACGGTAAAGCTTACCACGAAGCGTATGAAAAATCATTAAAAAAACAACATTATTTATCAGCTGAACATGCGTTATCTGTATTAATTGAAGCGAAACTATCACGAGAGCAGTATGATGTCATAAGAAGAAACGTGCCGGATAAATTTCCTTCTTATAAAATTATTCAATTGACAAAAAAATAATTATATCCAAATATAGTAACCAAGATTTAAAAGGTATAGGGAACACAATTCTCGAAAATGCAGTAGAGAGAAGTCGAACAGAGATTGTTTTTTTTTAATAAGTTCAGATCCTATTGTAACCAGTAAGCAAAAACCAATCAGGCGAAAAGGTAAATATATCCCAAAAGTCGTTTTGTCTTAATTAAAAGCTCCATCTTATAATACGAGTACGTCGGATGACAATTCCTCGGATTATGATTATGATGACGATGATAATCATTGAAAAGAACATTTGTAATATTTACAGGGCTAAGTAATGCTTTTTCGTTTTTTTATTATTTATAATACATTTTTTTTTTGTCTTATTTCGAACTTTTATTGATATAAAAAAAATATGAATGTATTTGCACAAAAACATGTTTCATTATATTAACAGAAACATATAAGGGAATATATAAAAACCCTCAAACACATTTTCAAACCAAGAGTTTATCTAAGGGCACGAATTAAGGTCTCCTGCCCCAGTGTGCGGCCGAATGATTAAAATTTGTAGGTACTTTTTTTGTCCGTTTTTTTTAATATGTTGTTCCTACTTTTGTCTTCCTTTAAAGATAAAGATAAAGATAAAAAACATTTATTTGTTAAATATTTCGCCAGTTTGTCTTTTTATTTGTAATGTTGTATGTCGTGTGAGTGTTAAACAAATAAATGTTTATTTTTTAATCAATCTTTGGCTACGCTCATTCAGCTCTAGTCAGCCATCCTGTGTAATTATGTCTTATTCATCTAATAACCATAATAACTTCCTTAAAGGCAATTTACGAGACCTAAGCGGGAAATAAAACAGAAATTACAAAGTTAGAACTACGCCTTAACTTTGTTCATAGTTAACAGATTGTAAGTCAACACTGAATCTTACTTACGACAGTAAATTTATACTTAAGATAACTTCCTTTTCTGTAGTAAGAAGCTGTAAGTTCCAAGTAATAAGTTAATTTCACTGAGTCGTGAAGATAAAAATAGTGGTTGGGAAAAGATTGAAACTTACGACCACATAAAACTATCATCACAGTCTTAACGAATGCCATTAATGTCAGTAACATAGTAAAGACTGTCTCTATGAATAAAAATTAAAAAATCAAACGCTTCGGTGTGAATGGACCGGCTTGATCGGAGTAATGACCACGACTTCGCAGAATACCAGCGGGAAGTAACATCTGTGATGTGTTTCTCTACGTGGGTAGGGGACCCAAGGACCAATCTGGCGAAAGGGGGGGTTCAATAGTTGGCAGCGCACTCCATAAACAAAACATCGGAATTTGAACTCAGCTTTTACAGTTGTAGAAATTTACTATCCGTTATGAGCCTAGTCTAAAAGTTTCTATCTTCACAAAAAAAAAACATTCAATTTCAATTATCCTTAAGTCCTGTATCGGTCCTATTCTTTCCTAAACTCCATCAAAGTGAAAGGGAACACGAAAACCTACTCCTACTATCTATAGTTTTACGCTACTAAAAGTCCAATGATAACCTTAAGGAGCCCTTGGTCTTAGTTCTCAGTCTGTAAAATGACTATCGAACTGTTACTTTATGGCAAGTCATTCTGGCCCTTTCTAGGGATGTGACAAGGTAACGATTAAGCACGGCAATAACAGGAACATTTTTGGGGATCCGTATACTTTTTTTATTTATGAGAAAGAGAGGCAAACGACCAAGCGAGTCACTTGATGGTAAGTGATCACCGTCGCCCATGGACATCAGTCACATCGAAGGGAGTGGAGATGCTGTTCCGGCCTTTTAGGTAGGTATAGGCTCGTTACTTGAAGATCTCAATGTCGTAGCGGTTCGGAAATACCGCTGCGGGAAGTTCACACCACAATGAGGAGGTGCGTGGCAAAAAATTACGTGTAAAGCACACGATAGTCGACCTCCACTCATCCAGATACGGTACGGTACGGGTGGAATCCTAGTTAACGGCATGTAGTAGGTGGTGAAGTTCAGCAGCGGGTAACTGAAACAACTCCTCGAAACACTCACCAGGGTGAAGGCGGTAAAAGACACATAGAGATGCAACTTCTCTCCGCAGGGCCAGAGAGTCTAAGCGATCATTGAGATACTTATGGCAGGGATCGAATGTGAAGTTACTATAGGAGAGTCACGCTTCGGCATGAAAGGGCTGGCTGGAATTGGAGTGGTACCACGGTTTCACATAAATATTGGCAACGAACTTGACTTCACTGACTTCACCGAAGTTGCATATGGGCGGTGGCGATTGCTTACCATCAAGTGATCTGTCTACTCGTTTTCCACATAGGTAGAATGTACAGTGTCGGACAGGTCAAGCTATACAAAACTGTCAAATTTCCTCAATCGATTTCGAACTCAATGTGTAACAATATAAGGTTTATAATCGAATGAAGAAATTTGACAGTTTTGTATAGCTTGATATGTCCGCCACTGTACCTGTTCCTGATTGCGTCCAAAGTCGTTGCTTCGTAGTCTGGGATACGCTTGGACATGATCCAGGGTATATTAAATCTGGTAATTGCATTTACCGTGGGAGAGCCAAGCTTCGGCATGAATGGCCTGGCTCGACCGGAGAGATACCACGGCCTCACAGAAAACCGGTCTACCGTGGGAGAGCCAAGCTTCTGCATGAATGGGCCGGCTCGACCGGAGTGATACCACGGCTTCACAGAAAACCGGCGTGAAGCAGCACTATGCTATGTTTCGCTGCGTGAGTGAGGGTACCCGAGGCCCAATCCGGGGGATAGGGGGGTTGGCAGAGGTTGGCAGCGCACTTGTGACTCCACTGGTGTCGCGGGTGTCCATGGGCGGCGGCAATTGCTTACCATCAAGTGATCCGTCTGTTCGTCTGCCTACCTATTATATAAAAAAAAAAGGTTGGACAAAGATCGTCTCTTAAAAAAGCATACCAAGGCCGACCCGTGGATCGACGCCCAGTTGGCCAATCTAGGTACCGCTGGAAGGACGTCGTCGAGACTGATCTGCGCGAGCTCTTGGTCAATAACTGGCAAGAAGTGGCGCAGGATCGACCGAAGTGGCAATCTCTTGTTTCGTTTTCGGTCAAGACTCTATTTGTAGTAAGTAATTACAATGCGACTGCTACGTCTTAAGTCTTAAGTCGAAAGTCTTCGACCAGTGCGTCCTTCCGGTCATGACTTACGGTGCCGAGACGTGGACACTCATGGCTGGACTAGTCCATCGGTTCAAAGTCGCTCAAAAAGCTATGGAAAGGGCTATGCTCTAAGGACCGCATCAGAAATGATGTAATCCAACAGAGAACCAGAGTCACCGACATAGCCCACGGAATAAGCAAACTGAAGTGGCAGGGGGCTGGTCATATTAGCCTCAGAACTGACAGTTCTGAGGCTGTTGGAGCGTAAAGTCCTTGAGTGGAGACCGCGATTCGGTAAGTGAAGTGTAGAACGCCCTGCGACAAGATGGGATGATGACATTCGAAGGCTGGCTGGTGTGGGCTGGATGAGAGTGGCCGAAAATCGGGAGCAGTGGCGTGCATTAGGGGAGACCTTTGTCCAGCAGTGGACGAGTTTGGGTTGCTGATGATGATGATGACTGCTACGTAACCTGCGCAACCCTAAAACGTGTTATTAAAATCAAAGGTTTCCCACCTTTGATTGTAATAACACGTTCAGCACGATTGTTTCAAAAACAATAAGAATCCATCGTTTTTTATTTAAAGCGATTTCATTGAACATATAAATAACCACCTCAAATATTTCAGACAATCCGTTGAAATAGCAAAAATGTAATAAAACTTTATCGGCAACTAGATTTATCATTTTTGCTATTACTTTCATAATCCATTTCGGATCAGAAAGATGAGCACCTCGGAGGTGGGTGTTGTAATATTATTATACTAACACCCACCCTGTACCTATACTGTGTGTGGGGTTGCGAGGAGATTGTGTAGGATTATAAATAATGTTCTTAGTCGTCTCAAAAACGGTTCCAAAGATTATGATCTTATTTTTTAGCTTATTATTTCTAGTTGCGTTCAAAGCCATCGTTCTGCAGTTTCTTGGACTATAATTTAGAATTTAGTGAGTCTGGTAATTAGGTAAAATGAAGTGACTACCGTCTTGCCTTCGCAACCCTATAATAGGGGAACCTGACTAACTGGATCATAGCTTTTATGCTAGAGGTAACATACGAGCAAGCGAGTAACCTGATGGAAAGTAATCAATGCCGCCCATGAGCATTCGCGAAATCAAAGAGATCGCTAATGTGGTGCCGGCCTTTTTGAAAAGGAGTACGCTCTTCTTTTGAATGTCTATAAAACGAACTGTCGCAGGCAAACCGTTCCACAGAACTTAGTTACGTGGTAGAAAGTTCCGCGAAACGAATACTATTAGACCGCCATCTATCATTATCATCGTTATTCGTTCAACGAGATTCGTGAATCTTTACCTCAACAATTCAGGGAAAGTACCCACTGAATCCGAAACGTGCAGGTTTCCTCACGCTGTTTTCCGTCATCGCCGAGCTAATGGTTGAAATACTCGGATTTAAAAATATGACTCCCCGATTCGTAGGCGAACGTTTCGAACACTAAATTACCGTTCCTCATAATTATGTTTTGTATGGTAAACATTTCAGCGTTTTATTCAAAAGCTAATTGTTATAAAGTTAGGTCTGATTTCGTATCAATTTGATTAATTTGAAATTATCACTGGAAATAAACTTGTTTAAACGAAAGTACTTAAATTGGGAGCCTTGACCGTGGGAGAGCCATGCTTCGGCTCGACCGGAGTGATACCACGTCTTCCCAGAAATCCGGCGTGAAGCAGCACTGTGCTCTGTTTTGCTGCGTGAGTGAGGGAACCGGAGGCCCAATACGAGGTACAGGGGGTTTAAAGGTTGGCAGTCCACTTGTGATTCCACTGGTGTCGCGGGTGTCCATGGGCAGTCGCAATATATATACACAATAGGTACACAAGGCTGACGTCCGTGGCACTCACTCAGCTGGCCCTACTGAAAATCAGCGTCATGACCTTTTTCAGGGTCATGACATAAGCTGAGTGGGGGCCTTTATGTTGGAGGTCACAACACACAATATATTATTTGCACAGCCTGGTTATTTGTACTCATTTATTTTGATTTTAGATTTTTTGTTTTTCCTTTGTTTTGTTTTCTTTTTTTTCTGTATCTATTTTTTTTGTTTGTTTATTCTTTTGTAACTAATGTTGTACTCGTATGTAGTGTTGTGATGTCCAAAATAATATTTTTTTTCTTTCTTTCTTTCTTACTTTCATTCACTTACCATCAGGTAATCCGACTGCTCGTCTGCCATCTATCACATAAAAAAGATGTTCCGCCCGCCTTTTTAAAAGGTTCTCTTATTTTGAAGGTTTTGAGCACCTCAAAAGCTGTCATAGACATCCCTACCACGCTTTCTTCTATCGAGCCGGTAAGCCGACAATAATTCTTGTATACGACTCTGAAAATCGCGCACGCCGCTCTCCCAGGGTATTCCATTACAATATTTTGCCATCGAAATAGTAGATCGAGCGGTCGGTCGCCGATTGGAGCCGGGAGAAGCTTTTTGAACTGGCGAAAGGCGATGCTTTGTGAATCGGTAGCTGTCGAGATGTAGGTACATAGGTACTTTGTATGGTACATGTAGGTAAGTTGAGCAAAAACGTGCATTCTGTATTTCTTTTGCATTCGATTGTATTTTATGGGAGTTTTTTGTACAATCGGGGAGGGATTACTAATATTTATTTATTTGGACAGCCCCTGCTATATAACACCCTGTTGGTCTAGTGGTTTAAGTACTGGGCCGTGATCTCGGGGTCCTGGGTTCGATTCCCGGGTCGAGCAAAAAGTACCTATGTTTCGAATTTTACGAACATTGCTCGGGTTTGTGATCACCAATCCGCATTAGACAGGCGTAGATATTATGTCTTATCCCATCACATCTATGATGGAGGCCTTTGCCCTGCAGTGGGACAGTTTGAAGGCTGATACTTTACTATTTATTTGAAAACTCAACAGCTTTAAATGCACTTCACATACTAAAGTAGGTTAAATTAATACACTAGCCAACTACAGAGTTCCAGCGCTTATACTTAATCAGTAATAACAGGAAAAACCGGCCAAGTGCGAGTCGGGCTCGCGCACAAAGGGTTCCGTAGCAGCAAAGTCCAAAATTACAGTTAAATCAACCTATCTCAAAAACTATAAGAGATACTTTGATCAAACCAAAAATCGTTGAAAGAGTTAATTAGCATGCATCACCTCTATTTTTTTTAGAATTTTATACCCCGTAGTTATAAAAATAGAGGGGGGGGGGACATACTTTTTACGACTTTGAGAGCTGACATCTCAAAAACCGTTCACTTTAAGAAAAATGTTTTTTAGAAAACTTTATATCATTTTAAAAGACCTTTCCATTGATACCCCACACGGGTATGTACATCGAAAAAAAAAATTTCATCCCTCAGTTACATGTATGGGGGGCCCCACCCCCAATTCTTTTTTTTACTATTTAGTGTCATATTTTTGTAGCGGTTCATACAACACATATTCCCATCAAATTTCATCACTGTAGTACTTATAGTTTCCGAGTAAATCGGCTGTGACAGACGGACAGACGGACAGACGGACATGACGAAACTATAAGGGTTCCGTTTTTGCCATTTTGGCTACGGAACCCTAAAAAAGGCGAATGAGATTAAATATTTCCACATTATCGCGTGAAATGACGCTTTGGCATGAATGAGCCGGCTCGACCGTAGTGATACCACGGCCTCACAGAAAACCGGCGTGAAGCAGCACTGTGCTGTATTTCGCTGCATGAGTGAGAACCATCAGGTGATCCGTCTGCTTCTCGGCCACCTATAACATAAAAAGAAAGAAAAAGATAATGTGCAACAAAATCCAAATCATGATCAGAGACCAACGAATGTGATATTAACTTATTTAACATATTAAGGTGCAGGGTAGGGCACTCTAGCGACGCCAATCGATTTTAATTTTTAGCAACTAAACCGGATCTATTTTAAACGATTTCAGGGTTACAACCTCTCGGAAATCTCTTATAGTGTTTATTAAATAACCATGTATAAATGTTGGGTCCAACGCGTAAGCGAAAAATTGATTCAGTGCGCCAATGTAAATGTTTAACCTTCTATGCTCAATCAATCAGCTTTTCTCGTCCACTGCTGAATGTAGGACTCCTCTACAGAGCTAGACTCGCCCAAAGAGCGCCAACCAACCCGATCTTGAGTAGTTTACATCCAGATCACACCAGCCATCTTTCTCAATTCGTCAGTCCATCATACTGCACTGCCCACTCCACTCCAGTATGTGTCGACTCCATCTTTCATCAGTTTCTCTAGTGACATGACCGGCCCATCTCCACTTAAGCGTGCTCAGCTGAGGCCATGCCATGCTCAGTTGAGGGTTAATTCCTCGTCTTATGGACGTGTGATCGTTAATTACCCCTACTTTCCCTTAATCCTACGCAGCATCAAACATTAACATTTTTGACGACACAATATTTCCTGCCAACGACGTCGGCTATCGCATGTGAAGTAAGCAGGTTTCGGCTGTAACTTGTAACATTCTTTGGCTGTAATAATTTATGGGGCAATTCCTGCACGGTTTGATAATTCTACGGTTTATAGGTGGCTGGTATAGAGTTTATGCGATCGTAACCGAATACGTTCGCGCCGGATCGTATAATTGATGCCTTTTGCGATCATATAATTCTTTTATCGATTCGAATCGATAGCTAAAGTTATATTTAGTAGCAATTATGTTATGAGTGAAATTGAGGTTGTTCTGAAATGAGGTTTTATGTGAAAGGGAGGCTGTTAAGTGCAAAAGAGGTAAAATGTAGGCTAAGTAAGAATTTTGTTCAAATATGTACTAATAGATGGCGTTGTACGCTTTTGCATCGCGCATGTATTACGATTTTTCGGCTAGGTAAGTACCCAGTTCAACCAAATAAATTGTTCCATGCTTTTATGAGTACAAAGTGTTTTTATTTTATTAACCTTAATAAAAGATCAAGCAGTGGTACCATAAGACCAACCTACGGGACTTAGAAAGTTCCTGTTCAGAGGCACTTGCAAAGAAAAATTGTTCACCGCTGCCTAAAGATCGTTATTTTTTATCTTTTACACCCCGAACATACATTTATACATTGTAAATGAAGTCCATTTAGGATTTCAGATCAATGAAATCAGTTCTTCCATACAAAATAGAATATCCAACCGACAATGATATGGAACAGCAGTTTTTTTTTCGCTTATTTTTTTGATCTTACGTGCTAAATGGACTTCATTCACACACACAATACAATTATGAGGTTTTCAGGATGTTAACGGTAAAAAAGAAGTATAGTACGCAGGGTCTATTAGGGTTTATTACAAAAATCTTCATTCAAACTTCAAACTCCCCTAAGGGGTTTAAAATTCAAAAGTCACTTTTTATTCAAAACCGGTGCCCAGACATCAATTTTAAGATTTAAACTTTTAAACTGTCTCATCCCCGTAACTGCATTTCATCCCCTATGTTACCCCCTCAAAGGGTGATTTTCCAAAAACGTTTATGTGAACCGCTTTTTATTTTAATTTTTAATGTACAATTTTTCATTTTCCTAACATCAAAGGTGACTCACTTCCATAGAAACTTCAAACCAACCCCCTTAAGGGTTTATAAAACCATGGTCATGATCCAGAATTTGAAAATCTATGTGCCTTGTTCTACCATAAACTCGGCGGTTAGGGAAAACGTCGTGAGGAAATCTGCACGATCAGGACAATTTTTGAAAAGTGTAATCGTGATTCAGTTTGTCTGGTTTCCCTGTCAAGAGGGTTGCAAAGGCCCGATGGAAGTAACTTTATTAGAATTACCAAACTCTCCAAGTCCTGAATCATAGTCTAAGCATACCCTGGGCTCCAAAGCTACAACAGCCTTCGCTAGTTTTTAAACCCATAAAACAAAACTTCTGACTACACATCCAAGAAACGAAACACGCTTCCTTGATTCAGGGGCTTGCCTTTGACTGACATAAGTAGAAAATATTTTCTTTTACTCGTGAAGAAAACTGTAGCAAGCCCTTTAATAAACAATAAGATAAATGTAGACCGAGACACTTATATCGAATTCCCTGTACGGCGTTAGTTGAATAAAGTACTGTTTTATTACAAGTTTGCTAGACATACTGTCATAGTAACCTAATCAGCTGATAATATTACTGGTCTTTCTTGGGACTTTCTTTATTTATACACAGATTATCAGAATTTCCAATTGGAATTGAACATGTTTTTCAAAATGGCTGGCAGAAGTGGAGAGAAAAGGGATGCAACTGTTTGCCAATGCACCCTGTATTAGGTGGTCGTTTAATAAAATAGATTGATAATTTCATCATCATCATCATCATCACCAGCAACCCACACTCGTCCACTGCTGGAAATAGGTCTCCCCTAATGCACGCCACTGCTCCCGATTTTCAGCCACTCTCATCCAGCCCACACCAGCCAGCTTTCGAATATCATCATCCCATCTTGTCGCAGGGCATCCTACACTACGCTTACCAAGTCGCGGTCTCCACTCAAGGACTTTACGGCTCCAACGGCTGATAATTGATAATTTATTGATTGCTTTTATGGACACACATGCATATACAAGATTTTAAACATTAAAATACACGACGAAAAAAAAGAACCCTTTCCTACTTTTTCTGCATGTGTGCCGAAGCATTGCAAATGGGCCAAAGCTCAGGGGAGTTTTTGCTCAGAGAGTAAAACACTGATTTTCAGCTTAAAATATTACTTATTATGTTGTGGAGGCCACGTAAAAGGAAGACGCAGTCGTGGCAGAGAGACCTGCTACGGGTGGACCGACGATTTGGTGAAGGTCGCGGGAATCCATTAGATGCGGGCGGCACTGGACTGATCTGGGTGGCACAGGACCGACTTGTGTGGAGAACAATAGACGAGGCACCGATTCACCACCGATGTAGTAAAACGTAGTAAAGATTATTATAGTGGTTTAATGGAATTCATGACAAAATCTTGCAAAAAAAACAAAACAGGAAAACACAAAAGGAATAAAGATTTTTTTTTATAATTGGTTGATTATATACCACAGACTCTGGATCCGTGATTTTGTTTGCTAGTTCCAGAGTTTGTTTGCTTGCTTGTATTAGTTTTTTTTTCATTTATTTATTAATAACACAAGCAAAAAACATTGGGTAAGATAGTAATTAAAAAACCACTGAGGTTTACACTTAACTATCGAGTTTACAATATTATCTACTATTTTATAGTGTTGTACATGGTATATTTATCTATAACAGAAATACAATCTAAAAAGGCTTACAAAGTATTGCTTAAGTTTATTTTTAATATTTTTATGTGTTAAACATGTTACTAATTCAGGCGGAAGGTTATTGACAAAATGCGCGGGATTAGGTAATATCCTCCAACCGATTACGGCTACGGCGGCCAATCTCAACGATCAGCCACGTACGCAGGATATATTATAGTGCTCAAGTGTGTGCGCAAACACAAGTGCACTCTCTATTCCCTTACCCTCATATTCCGATGGGACACTACTGTGACACGACCAGAGAGGGATTGGGCGCAGGACCAACGGCTTAACGTGCTTTCCGAGGCACGGGGGTACAAGACCGCCAACTTCCAGACTCCGGGCTGCCACTAAGAATTTCTTACCGAAAACTTAGGTACAAATTTTTTTGGCCCGACCCGGGGATCGAACCCGGGACCTCTTGCACAGCCGTCGCTTTAAAGTGCGACATCCACCACTGCCACCAACCACTGCGCCATCGAGGCAGTCATTAGCGGGATTAGGTAATTAGTCATGCGCTCGCCGTACACATTGTTTGCGCCCGGTTTGAACAGCTGTTTTTGCAATGCCTCGAGTGTATACAGGGTGAGCGATCGGAGTTCTTAGATAGTCATCAAAAAATTATGTTTACTCCGTGCACAAAAATTACTTTTCTTACATTGACTTAATCTGTTTTCTTTCTAACTTAACAATACCGCCCCTAGTATAAGCTAATGATTAAAGAGTTCTTGATGTTTATTACCAACTACCGCTGCCTTTTTACTGACTTTCTAGTGTGTATCTCTTTTAATAAGCTACGACTTAGGGACCTTCGAGAGAAGAGCGTAATCTTTCTTAAAAAGCCGGCAACACATTTATGCTAGAGGCGGACAAACGAGCAAGCAATTATTTATTGATATGGTCAATTAAATGTTTCTTTCTTTCTTTCTTTCAAGCGAGTCACCTGATGGAAAGTAATCAGCGTCACCTATGAACATCCGCAAAATCAGGGAGATTGCTAATGTGTTGCCGGCCTTTTTCGTCTGCCATCTATTGAAGAAAAATACTTCATAAGCCACATCGCTAGAAATATGGCTTCACCTGGCTCTTGTTAATATCGTACGTACTTATGTAAAGAGCTCTCGTAATACACAGCGTAATGAACTTATAGAGTCATTACCATCCGTGACATCGGAATTCTCCCAAATACCGCCACTAATTATCTCCTGAATACCTCATAAGATGAGTCTACCATCAAACGACGTTATCGCGTATACACAGCTATACATGACATGTTTCATAATGTCACTCTCGATTTAAGGAGTTTGTACGCAAATGAGCAGAAAACTCGAGCTCGTACCGATTAAAACAAGCTCAGAACTGCTGATGATGGATTTTTTTTATTGTAATAGGTAGCGGACAAAGATAATCCATTTAGGATTATCTGGTTTCAAGCGAAAGATGGTATGCTATTGTAATGCCATGGACGTGTTGTGCACTCACAACATTAGTCATAGATTAACTTATAATATACTGAGATAGAGGCATTAGTCAGCTGACTACTAGCCAGTGCTAGCGCCATCTAGAGGAAAACGACCAATACTCAACGGCGATGTAGTAATGTCATCTTTGAGAATCAGTAAGAGAGACGATAATTTTTTTTTTTTTTGGCAAACATACAGTCATTTATAAGTACACCAAAATAATGTTTAAGAAATAGTTTGAGAAAATACCTTGTCAGTGCCAAATCTTACTAATCATAATATCGAAAATAATTTTATTTGCTCTATAATGAAATTCCCTTACCTTCTAGATCTGTTTATTTCCCATACTTTTTTAAACTTACTAATGTGTGCAGGCGGCTTGAGGTCATTGTTTCGGAAACACGATTTGCTAGTGCGATGTAAAAATGAAGAGTGAAATCTACCGAAACAACGCCGAAACATCCTTTTTTTTTAGCAATAGGTTAACGCTTGACCACAATCGCACCTGATGAAAATGGACGATGAGGTCTAGGATGATATTATAGTGGTTAAGAAAGACAGACCTCGGCAAGGAGTTCCATATCTTAGCCGTCTGCATCTGCTTGATTGCTTTTTAAAGCTACATCTAACGAAAACCGCTGAACTATTTTTCCCTTATTAAGGAAGGCTTTATTCACCCTCTTGGCTAAGCACAGCGCAAGCACTGCTTCACGTCGATGTTTTGTGAGGCCGTGGTATCACTCTGGTTGAGCCATCTCTTTATGCTGAAGCGTGGCTTTTCCTCTATGAAATAAGGGAATGATAGGTGTTTAAATATTGTTTTGTCCTTATATATGTAGTTTTAAACTTTTATTTATTTATTTAATTACACAGGTCCTTAAACCTAATTACGTAATTAAAGACGGTAACAAAAGTAAAAAAATAATAAAACAATATCAAAAAACAGGCAAACACGTGAATTATCTGATATACCTACAAAGAAAACTAGGTTTATATTGCAATACTACGGAGATCTATGCGCAGTGTTCTTCGCAGAAGGACTGGCATGTGGACACTATACTGTGCCACGGATCTGCAAATAGATCACAATGGGGTTGGTGACCCAAGAGTGCATTAAGGGCAGTGTGCATGCGACACAAGGGATTAAGGGAAACTTTAATAGTTACTAACATTATAATTACTTTGTGGCCTTTGCAATAGCGCCAAAATATCTGTGCTGTGTTTCGCTGCGTAAGTGAGGGTACCTGAGGGTGGTAGCGTACTTGTGACTCCACTGGTGTCGCGGGTGTCTATGGGCGGCAGCAATCGCTTACCATCAGGTGATCCGTCTGCTCGCCAATTACACTAAACAAAAAACTCAAAAATAAGGTACATGGCACAAATCACGTTACAAACTATTCCAATATTTTGCGATTTAAATAAATTTCAGCTCTCGTTGACGCATGCTCAACGTGAAGTCGCGAAATCTGCAAAAGTCTACGCGCTACAAAAGTTTCTTCCAAGCCCACCAGATTATTTAAAGTTCTCCCTAATTTAATCAAACTACATTAACATGTACAGACTGAATTATCTCGCTCGCGCCCGCAACATCGTATTAACAGTTGTAATGTGGCTCAGGCCATTGTGCGTGTTCGTCTGTGGGTGAATTCAACGGGCTTTAACTAGTACGCAGCCGTAGTTGTCAGTACACGTAACCATTCGTCGAGCCTTGTTCCATTTAGAAAGTTGAAAGTTCAATTTCGGAATGGACCGGAGGGATACACTATGGGATTAATCCGATTGAGCACATGATCAAAGAAATTCGGCATGAAGCAGTCACTATACGATGGGTGAAAGCTGGTTTGTAATTTTATGCTTTATACACCGTTAAGTTAATTCGTTTACATCCCGAATGTATACTAATGTGTACAAAGTTGCAAATCTATTAAGTATCTTATTTTTAACTTCCTTGTTGTCTGATATCCGTAAATAATAAATGTAATTCAAAGAAATTTCACGCGCTATCTTGCGTACAAAAGCAGAAACTGTCCTCGAGGTGCATGTTACTCTTCCCGTCTCTCATTCTTCAAAATGACTTCTTTGAAACATCGACGTAAAGTTTCGGATCTGGTTTTGTTGCATAAGCTCGTTCATGGTAGCTTGAGTTGTCCTGGTCTCCTACAACAGGTTGATATATCCGTCCCTTTTTTTTTTTTTTTTTTTTTTTGATCACGGAGGGAAAATGCGTTACGCACCGTCCTATCAGGTCGGGGGACCTGACAGGGTGTGTGGGACTCCCTCTGGGAGGTAACCCCAGAGGTTTACCCACTAAAAACCCTCCGACGCCCGCCGCTGTTGATATAATAGACGAGGTCCACGGTGACTCATCAGTCCGTTAAACCTCGCCTCCGGCCAACGTCCACCCATGTATAAATGGAAGAGCGCCTCAGAGATGTGCAATAATTACACACACTCCTACCCCTAGAATGCGCACCGGCGTGCAGTGCGCCTTCCTCCACTGTCAGACCTCATTGTAGGTCAGCCGGTGCCCCCGCACCTGCCGCCCGAGACCTTCCGGGCAAAGCAATGGACAACATTTCATATTTTTAACATGTCCATATTGTTTTTTTTATATGAAAGTAGACATAAAATGAACAAACCCATATTTTTTCTTTTTTCAAAATTTGTCCATTTTCATGCATAAAATAATTATTGAAATTCTTTTTATTCTAAATAGACGTAAGCGCCAAATGACGTCATCGGACGGCTGAATACAGCGATATTCCTTTGCTTATCATTGTTTTAATAAAAAAAAGGTACTTCTGTCAAAGGTAAATAATACTAGTGTCAACATTGTCAACGTCATTCATACATTAAACGTTGACAAGTTGTCTTTTTTTTGACAGTTACATGTCATGGGTTTGGCATTACGTAAATTTAAAACTATAATGTGCTAAGCAAAGAAATATTTTACATTCTGCCGTCCGATGACGTCATCTTACGTTTTTTAGTTTTGAATTTTTTTTCTCAGTAAATAAGCAATATAAAAAATGAATAAATATATATTCGAGCAGCGGAAAAGTAAACAAAGAATTGGTATTTTTTGTTTCAGAGCTTAGCAATTTTGAAATGTTGTCCATTCCCTGACGAGCCCCCCTTCTGCCTCGCCCCCGGCGGAGTCGGAGAGAGAGCGGATCTCGCTCCCTCTCTCGTTCAGCAGCTTCCTTCTGCAACATCACCTCCTCGCAGAAAGAAGCCACTGCAATCCAAGCACTTTCGGTGCTGATCATTTTTTCGAGGACAGTCGGCAATGACAAGTCTCTACCTCCCAGAGCCGTGGTTAGAGTTGTCCGCGGCCCAGCCCACGCGGGGCAATCCACCATTGTGTGTTGTGCTGTGTCCTCTGTACAGCCACAATGGTGGCATGCTCGGGTTGATTCCGCACCGGCGACAAGACACAGATACCTCCCAAAGCAACCGTGCCCTGAGAGGATCTGTGTTAGCCGGTAGCTCATCGACCCCCACCTTCGTCCGATCCATCTGTCCAGAATGGGTTGAACTGCCTCTAAGATCCGACGTCGAGATCCAGCACCCGAAATACCTGATCCCTCAAGCCGCCGCCGCCATATATATCCGTCCCTTACCACAACCCCAGGCATCCTTCTAGAAATCTTTTTAGTTTGTCTCATTGTAACCTGGTTGGTTTGTGTTGTAACCTGGGTAGGTGTGCTCCTTTATACCGGTGTATGCGCTCATATAATGACATAAATGATCATAACATAGATATTTTTCATGATTCCATCCATACATATAAGCGGAAGTGTAATGATAAGCTGAAGGATGGTGAGTTGTAGATAAAAAATAATACTTAGTAGATAATTTACCTAATATAACTATATTTTAGTCGTAATTAAGTTCAATAATGCTGTATTTACCTATAATAGGCATATATTTTAGTTAAGGCATCCTTGTACTGGTATTGTATGTGCAAACTGATATGTTGTTGGTAAATCTTTATCAATAAATAAAATAAAATAAAATAATAGTTATTTATGAGATGGTCACGGAGTTACTCAGGGATGATTAATAGTAATATTAAAGCACAGGGTTGTGGGTCTTTAACAATTATAGTTTTAAAACTGCAAATTATATAGTTTTTAACAAGTAAATGACGGCCGCTGGGGCGGAAAGGTCCTGATAGATAGATAGATAGATAAATAAAACGTTTATTCGCATCAAAAAGCACACATTCAGAGCAGCATAAAAGTAAGTACAGTAAAATCCCCAGAAGGTCTTATAGTGAGGCATGTGTGCAGTAGTGGTGCGAAATGGCAATGGCTCAGTGAATTGTTTACTCGATGAGCAAACCACTGATTTCCAGCCATTGCCAGTATTGAGGGATGCACGTGACGTGTTGAAGTGGAAGCCACGTACAGGAAGTCGCAGCCGTGGTAGGCCCCCCGCAAGGTGGACCGACGATCTGGTGAAGATCGCGGGAATCCATTGGATGCGGGCGGCACAGGACCGATCTGGGTGGAGAACATTGGGAGAGGCCTATGTCCTGCAGTCGACGTCTATTGGTTGAAACGATGGGGTTGATTTTATTTATTTATTTGGGAAACAAACAATTTAGTTATTTTGAATAATGTACACAATTAAATAATACACAAATCAAACGTAAGTCACACATAAAATAAATGCAAAAAAATATATTGACGAATAATAATAGTTAAATAAATAATAACAGTCAAAACAGTCAAAATACAATAGAAAAGAATACAATTGAAAAGTCAAAATACAATAGATGACGTTGTTTGATTTTTTTAAAGTAACTATCACATTATTGCTTAGCTTTTATAAACTGTTTCATAAATTGAAAGGAAAAGTAATTGATATACTATAATATGCTCGTCTTTTGATCAATTATTTTACTAATTAGTTTAGTATTGAAATTCTGAATTGGTCCAAAAAAAATTAGAAGTATATTACTTCTTAGAGCTCCGTGTAACGTTCATATAACTCAAATGATTAATTTCACTTTTTAAATTAGGCAAACTATAGGATAGGACTGAGATAAATGCTTAGCGCATTATTATGGTAGTTAAATATATAAATATAGACTACCGCGGTGGCGTAGTGGTTAGTGGGTCGCACTTTAAAGCGACGGCTCGAGACAAAAATTTGTACCTAAGTTTTCGGTAAGAAATTCTTACTGTCAGCCCGGAATCTGGAAGTTAGCGGTCTTGTACCCCCGTGCCTCGGAACGCACGTTAAGCCGTTGCCTGCGCCCAATCCCTCTCCGGTAGTGTCACGCTGGTGTCACATCGGAATATGGGTAAGTTAATAGAGAGTGCACTTGTGTTTGCGCACACACTTGCGCACAGTAATATATCCTGCGTACGTGGCTGATTGTTGAGATTGGCCGCCGTAGCCGTAATCGGTTGGAGGGTATTATTATAGTCACCTTTTAAAGGGCACTTTTACATAGTTGCGGGCTTTTGACCAAGCAAAGTTGCAAGTTTGTTGTTATTATCGATAGATTTCAGAGTCCGATTCGAGTTGTAAAAATTTTCGCTCTTACCTGCAAGTGTTTAGGATAGCTGCTTGTTATCAACCATTTCCAGTGCGGCTACGTCACAACCTTCTAACGCGCCGTACTAGCGGATAGCGGGAAGCCTAATACCGGATGGCGGGAAATTAATACAATTTTATTTGATTTTTATAAGTTATATAATTTAGTTCAAATTAATAAGTATTAAAATAATAGTTTTTATAATAAAATAACACTGCGAGAGCCACGCTTCGGCATGAATGGGCCGGCTCGACCGGAGTAATACCACGTCCTCACAGAAAACCGGCGTGAAGCAGTGCATGCGCTGTGTTTCGCTGCGTGAGTGAGGGTACCGGAGGCCCAATCCAGGGGAAGGGAGGTTAAAAGGTAAGCAACGTACTTGTGACACCATTGGTGTTGCAGGTGTCCATGGGCGGCGGTATTCGCTTACCATCAGGTGATCCGTCAGCTCGTCTGCCATGTTAATTTTAATCATGTATGCATGAAGCGCAATAAAATAAGTTAATAAAAATTAGTATGTGATTCGGTCTTTACTGAAAATCAGCGCTATGGCTCAGGCCGTAGCTAAATGCTGAGTAGGGACCGTTTCGACACTTAGCTTTTAAGATATTTCGTCTGTAAATGTCTATGTTAAGTGTCGAACAAATGATTTCTTATTCTTATTACTCTTAAGGATAGTGAAGGTGTATTTTAACAGGTTTAGTATATTGTGGCTCACAAATAATTGCTTTGGTATAACTCCTGTGGTAGAAACTAGTATTCCAATGGTTACATGGTCCATCTTCCATACTCTCTTAATTTGAGCGTGTAGTTCTATGTATTTTCGGATCTTTTCGGTTATTGTTATTATTATATAGGTACAAGTCACATCACGTTAAGAACATTGTGCATTGCGATAAAGTATTGCGATAAAGTATAAGATAAGTTTGAAATAATAATTTAATTTTAATAATGTATTTTAATTCTGAATTTTGATTTTATTTGATTATTTTTTATATATTATGTTATAATTTGATTTGATTTGATTTTATTTATGTAATGTAATGTTATTAATACTAACTTAGTATTAAGTAAACATTGTTACTAACCATCGTGGATCTATGTTCTCTGAAAAATAAATGAATTGAATTGAATTGAATTGATAAAACATTTCCGTTTCTAAATTTTTCGCTATGAACGATTAGATGCGCTTCTGAGTGTACTTTCACCTGCTTAAGTGCAATGGAACGTCAAATCTCCCAAAGGCACCTTATCTCGAACACTCGACACTAATAATCAATCAGATAGTAGCTACCCGAGTAGCTCTCACTTCAATTACTGGAGGATGCGCGAAGTCCTTATCTTGGTGGAACTCATGTTACAGTCATTGGAATATTAGTTCTATTATAAGATTGTGTGTGAGCGCTTGGCAGATGAAACGAGGATCGTTGCTAGGTTTTGCACGATAAAAAACTGCCTAATGCAGAAAGGCTACCATAAAGTAGATGATTACTTTGAATGATAAGGATTCTTGGACATGTTGATCTCTTCGCCTGTCCTCTAATGTATAATTCATTTTAATACTTTTTCTTTGACGATTTATCTAAACAATATTGATTATAAGCATTGTATATCATACTGTCACTGTAATCATAATTTGTATAAGAATGAATATTGTAATTACCATATTATTTGAAAAGAGTAACTACTGAGTTTCTTGCTAATTCTTCTCGGTAGAAATTGACATTCCGAATCAGCGGTAGATTACATAATATTTGACATTCATAAATGTCCTGTATAGACTTAAATTGAATAATGACATTTTTAATTTTTTTTTTGATGGAAACAATAATTTTTTATCTCTCGATTCGACCAATCTTCGTACCTTGATAGCGTCAGATTTGTATAGAATAAATAAAAAATACATTTTATTAATTCAAGCCCATACAGAACATTTATGAATGTCAAATATTATATAATATACCGCTGATTTATAATGTCAATTTCTACCGAAAAGAATCAGCAAGAAACTGAGTAGTTACTCTTCAAATAATATGGTAATAACAATTTTTATTCTCATACGAATCATGATTACAGTGACAAAGTGACATACAATGCTTATAATCAGTATCGTTTAGATAAATTTTCAAAGTAAAATTATGAAATGAAAACATTAGAGGACGCACGTCCTCTAATGTTTTCATTAACATGTCCAGGAATCCTTATACAGAGGAGATTAACATGTCCAGGAATCCTTATCACAAATAAACATGCGTACAAACATAATATAATAAAAAATGTATTGAGATGATTCCTACGGTTAAAATATTGATTTCCTTGAATACTTCTTTGAGTGAGTCACGTGATCTAAGACTGTAGATCAGCCCTTAATATGTATACCTAAATGAAAGCTGACTGACTGACTGATCTATCGACTCAGGGTCTCAACTATGAGGGTTAAAAAAAACTTGAAATTTGTTGGTGTCCATGGGCGGCGGCAATCTCTTACTATCAGGTTATCCGTCTGCTTGTTAGCCGTGTAGTTTATTAGTATTGGATTAAGTAACTACTATGTGACCTATGAGGGGAACCTAAGTAGTCATGCTCACTCAAATGTTTCTGAGGTGGTGACGTTATGTGGCGGGTCATTACATTCCCTCTAATATGGTTGAGTGAAATGATGGCCGACACATACGTCATACTTGTGAACAGGTGCCACCTTTGGGGACTGGCCGCTTCGGTTAACCTCATATTTAGCTTTTAATTTGCTTCATTCTATTTTGTGTTGCATTAGTTAGACTGTTTGCCTTGGTATGAGGATAATAAACCATTGTATAAAAAGTTGGCGATTTAAAAGAGTAACTGGCGAGTGTTTTGCCGGATCTTCTCGACCAGAAACAACTTTTCGAGCCGGTGGTAGAACCGCATTATGTTTATTTACTTTTTTAGTATAATTTATGTATCAACATATATATATGTATTAACATGTAAATTATTACATAAGTACTTATAAATAGTACGACGATATGTAAGTGCTGTGTACAAGCCTATGCAAATAAATAATTATTTAACTTGACTTGACTATTTGAGTTGAACCAACTATGTCATAAAAAAAACCTCATATCAATGTGGAAAATGAAGTCCCACCATCAATTTCAGCCGTCAAGTTGTTAAGCTTTTATTTTTAAAGTCGGTGAACTCCAACCTTAAAAGTGATAAAACCACGCCTTAACCTACTAGAGCGTATGACTCATCTAATATGCATAGGAAGTATGCAGAAGCGTAGCCTTAAGGCTTCAGTGACTGAATAAAGTATCATAAAGGCCATATTCTTGCAAAACTAAACGGGCCTGCGAAGAAATAGACGAAATAAATTAGATTTCCATAGCTAAGCCAAACTCGCTTCCATTTTGTCCTTGGAAGGGAGCGTTCCTATAAAAAATGTATGTAATGTATTTTTGTATTCCGATCGTACACTTTGCTTAGTTTAACCATAATATAAAGATAGTCAGTTAGTAGACACTTATGTAAGCTACTTTTGAAATACTATTCTTTAAAAAATAACAATCAGGACTTCTATGAAAATAATTAAACGCCTATCGGTTGATGCAATCAATCAGTATTGGGTGGTTTAAGTGCTCTAATTTAGTGTTTTTGTGTGTTTAGTGAAGTGCACTGACGGTTGCCTGCAGCTTCGTTTCGTCATTTTGAGATAATCTATAGTATAGACACAGCTTTTTAATATTTTTATTTAGATACACTGCATGTTTGTTTTAACATTGTTTTGTGTGTCGATCGAGGTTTCATGTGGACAACTTTCTTGGACTTAATTAAAATAAAGAGAGGCCGCAAGCTAAGACTATTTCTTAAAGTCTTATAAGTGGTATCGGCAAAATCGGTAAATAATATTTTTAGGTTCAGAAGTGGAAATCAATAAAAAAGACAATTTAAACGAACAGCTTTAGTTTGAATTTAACCATTTTACAAAAACATCAAAATAATGAGAAAACGTTTATAATTCCAACAAATATCATTTGAAACCACTGAAACTGCGATTGCACACTTGCTATGAATTTTACATAAGTAAAGTTAATAATGGACTAAACAATAATCTGAACATAGCTTAGACAACGAATGACTCATCCAACAATGATTGAAATAATGACTCGAATAATGACTCATTGAAATAATATCTCGCGTGACTGTTCCTAGATCCGTGCGCTCTGAGCGCCGACAAGCAAATGGGCTGATGTCCGATCGGCTCGTCTATTTATGGACTTCTTGCTGTCCGTAGCGGCTCTGGTGGGGGTTCCGCTAAAAATACGGTAACGGTAAATAATACGGTAAACATCAGCGTTTTACTGACTGACTGTGACTTTGAGTGATTTTGATAGGACTACCCACTTTTTTCTTACTAATAAATTTACAGGATGACGAGTCTTTTAACTGATCGGTCCACCTTGTTGGTGAACGACCGCGCGATCTTCTGCCTTCGGTGTTCCCAACCACAATCAGTTTTTCTATTTTTATTTCTCGCTTTGTGTGACAGAAATATGTAAGTATGCATCATCGTCATCGTCAGCCCATTTAAGTCCCCACTGCTGGGGCACCGGCCTCCCTCAATCACATGAGGGGTAATTGCCATACTCACCACGCTTGGCAGACGGGTTGGCGAGGGTTTAGATATAAATGCAGAGTTTTCCTTCTCTGGGTGCTGATGATCATGACAGCAGCTTTACCTTAGTCGCCTTTTACGACACCTCGGTAAGAGTGAGGGTGGCCTATTCTACTCTGCCGGGGACCACACGGCCCCCATGTAAGTATGCGTTTTTGGCATATCGTGGACAGTCTAGCCTTAATGCGGAGCTGGGTCAGGATTTAAACTTTCGTGCGTATCTCAGACCAAATTGCGCAGCCGTAATAGATGCGCTAGACAGACACCGAGGGAGGCAGATCATCTGCTCCAGATGCAGCCATTAGGCTGACCACGATCCTCAGACATGAGGGATCGACTCAAGAAAGAGAGAGAGAAAGACCCACTTTTCAGTAACTTGAATTGACCTTGGTACAGTTACCTTCACTTTCTTAAGTTTCTTAATATAAATTGTTTCTTAATGTTGCTATAATATTTTATTGACTGACGTTTACTTTGACTGAATTCGATAGGACTACCCACTTTTCAATTGACTTTTTTTTTAAATAAATATTTCACATCATCACATACATTGATCTGACTCCGAGATAGGTAGCTCAAGCACCTGTGTTACGGATATCAGAATCAACAGTGGGATTACAAATATATACACTTTTCTTTTGTAAATACATACTTATAATAACGCCCAGACCAACACAAACAGATATGTTCATGCACACAAATGTTTGTACTGTGCGGGGATCGAACCCGCAACCCTTGCATCAGTGGCAGTGTTCACTACCACTCTTCCAAACAGATCGTCACACACACTTTGGTAAAGTGACCCTCACTGAGGGGGGTAGTCACAGTAATAACGTTGTTTCTCAAAATAAAAAAAATGTTTTAAAATAAATGACGAATTTACATATTGATATAAATTTTAATAACTAATGTTGACCTTTTCTAAATTCGATAGGACTACCCACTTTTCAATTGACTTTGGTAAAGTTATTCTCACTCAGGAGGGCAGTCACAGTAAAAAGTGTTATTTATAAAAAAATATATGTGTAAACAAATGATGAAATTGCATGTTTGTTGCAATAAAATTTTAAGTTGTAAAACAAATTCGATTCTCACTAACTGAAGTTGAAGTACAGATTGCTAACAATCCGTTAACGTGTTGTGATTTCGAATCTTCGTACCAAGCAGAACTTTTAATGTGTGCACATATATTTTCCTTTTAACATCGTAGACTAATAACTTTGCCATGTTATGCTACATTGAACTTTAAAGTCTAGTTTTAGAGTTCATAATTGTATGAGACAAGTTTAAGGATAAAATTAAAACTAGCTATTTAGTTCGAGTGATAAAAAGGTAAGTATTTTTGTTTGGCGTATTTATAGCCCGACAGTGGCAATGCAATCCTTTTTTTTTTCATGAGTTTTAAGCCTTCGCGTCAGTTAAGCTAACATCCCGTCGTTTCTCTCTCTTCTCTTCTTTTTCATTTTAGCGTCTTGTCGCGATTGCGTCCGAAGTTGTCATTTTGGAGCCCGGAGTCTGCATCCTAATATCGTCGGGGGTTAAAATCTTTTTAAACACAACATTTTTCTTTTTATAAGAAACACATTTCTTTGCATTGCGTCTGTAATATAAAACATTTTATTTTATGAGAAAGGGAGACAAACGAGCAAGCGCCAAGTCACCTGATGGTAAGTGATCACCGCCGCCCATGGACATCAGAAACACCATAAGGAGAAGATATGCGTTGCCGGCCTTTTAGAAAAGTAAAGGTTCGTTTCATGAAGATCTCAATGTCGTACGGAAATACCCAATGACGAGGTGCGTGGCAAAAAATTACGTGTTAAGTGCACGGTGGTAGACCTCCACTCATCCAAATAGTACGGGTGGAATCCTAGTGATATGGCATATTCTTGGACATATTTTATCTTTACGCCTCCTATACAGGGTTATTTGAAAAATATCAACAACATCCTAGTTACGGATTCCATCGTCAGCCCATTTAAGTCCCCACTGCTGGGGCTTGGGCCTCCTTCAATCACATGAGGGGTAATTGCCATACTCACCACGCTTGGCAGACGGGTTGGCAAGGGTTTTGATATAAATGCAGAGTTTTCCTTCTCTGGGTGCTGATGATCATGCCAGCCACTTTACCTTAGTCGCCTTTTACGACGCCTCGGTAAGAGTGAGGGTGGCCTATTCTACTCTGCCGGGGACCACACGGCTCCAGATTTCAATGTCCAATAACAACTTGTTGTATGAGGAGAAATTTAAATCTCAAAAAAAGTCCCAGTTGGTCTGGTTCACATGTCTAAGGGTTGCAAAAAACACACGGCAGTCGTTTCATTGTAATTATCAGACTTCCATATCTTATATCCTGGATGGTGATCCAAGCGTACCCCGGGCTCCGAAGTGACGCTTTGGATGCAATTGCGATTTACACGCTAGTATGAGGAAGTTTTATTTTCTTGAGTTATTCATATGCTTGGGTATATTGCACATATAAGTCATCGACATTGCTCACCGGATTAGCAAGCTTAAGTGGCAGTGGGCTGGCCATATTAGCCGCAGAACCGACAACCGATGGGGTAAACGAGTTCTAGAGTGGAGACCGCGTCTTGGCAAACGTAATGTTGGGCGCCCTCTGGCTAGGTGGGGGGACGACCTGCGCAGGATGGCGGATGGCAAGAGCTGGATGCGAGAAGCCATGCTATCCATGGCTTCTCGCATCCAGCTCTTGCCTCTCCAATTGTTCGCCACTGTGATCTATATCACAGTGGCGCACAATTGGAGAGGCCTACATCCAGCAGTGGACTGCGATAGGCTGATGATGATGATGATGATGTATATTGCACCCTATGGAGTCGCAAATACGCTGCCAACCTTTAAACTCCCCTTTCCCCCATAACTCTCCTCCTCACTCGAAAACATTGCGCAAACGTTGCTTTATGTCGGTTTTTGGGGCCGCGGCATCATTAGGTAATAGGATTGAAAAGTCTTAATCCATATAAACTAGAGATTAAGTAAACTACGTCATAACTAGCGACAATCCTTTTTGTCAGAGATCAGTAGGTAAGGAAAGTTTCGCGATCCATCGGTTCAACTTATAATGATGACGAAACTCTCCGTACGAAAACTTGTTCGATAAAAGCCTGTGTACAGTATAAAAAACAGTACAGTAGAAACTGAATATATTAGATAGATAGATAGATACACTTTATTGCACAAAATTTACAGATCTTAGCCTAAGTTATTATACTAAAACAATGTAGGCGGTCTTATCGCTAATAGCGATCTCTTCCAGACAACCTCAGGGTAGAGGAAAAGTATAGCGAATTAAGAAAAGGGGTAAGGCAGTGCAAGTCAGAAAAAGAGAGAGAAAAAAAAGACATTGTATAAATACGAGTATGGTATATACATACATACATTATATTAAAGAAATATATACTAGCTATAAATACTAAAACATACTACTACATTAAAAAACAAATAAACATACATACTAACAGTTTATTGGATTAATAGATACGTAACCAGGGAAATAGGAGACAATGAAAGGAAATACAAATATATGTATATTATGTAGTACATTATTAAGAGAGTCTCAAGATACGTCTTTGATTCGTGTAAGAGAATGGTCCTAGTTATAAGTGTTGTACATATCCTGCAATACCTAGTTTTAAGTTGTCATACTTTATTTTGAGTGTAAAAAATGTATTCATTCATTCATCATAGCTTACTGTTTTTAAATTTATTGTGTCTTAAGAGTACATAAAGAAGTTTCGGGAGCGATTCGGCCGAATTATAGTAGGGCATAATTTGGACAAGTTTATGTTAAGTTGCTTCTGGAAAAGGTTTAAGGGTAGTTTTGTTAGGGGAACAGAAATTGGTACGATCGGCCTAGGAAAACCGGGCCTGAAACTTAGCAATATCGTAAAGTGGTATAAAAATTTCACCCAAAGTTAGTTGTAAGGCTTCGCTGTTTAGTGATTACTATCACTGTACTTATCAGCCACTTACGCAAGATATACTATAGTGCTCAAGTGTGTGCTCATACACAAGTGCACTCTCTAATCCTTTGCCCTCATATTCCGATGGGTAACCAGTGTGACACGACCGGAGAGGGATCGGGTGCAGGACGAAGCTTAACATGATTTCCGAGGCACTGGTACAAATTTTGACCCGACCCGGGGATCGAACCCGGGATCCCGCACAGTCGTCGCTTTTAAGTGCGACGCACTACCCACTGTGACAACAAGGCAATCAAGACAGTCATGGACATACCAATGCCTGTCTCGGTGGCGCAATGGTTAGTGGGTTGCACTTTAAAGCGACGGCTGCGCAAGAGGTCCCAGGTTCAATCCCCGGGTCGGGCCAAAAAATGTACCCAAGTTTTCGGTAAGAAATTCTTAGTGGCAGCCCGGAGACTGGGAGTTGGCGGTCTTGTACCCCCGTGCCTCGGAAAGCACATTAAGCTGTTGGTCCTGGGCCCAATCCCTCTCCGGTCGTGTCACAGTAGTGTCCCATCGGAATATGAGGGTAAGGTAAGTCACCAACGACATATGATTGCAGTAAAGTAGAGCACGAGCACGACGATACTTTTTTTTTGTAAATACATACTTATAGTAGATAGCAAATACCCATACCAATAGAAACAGACATGTTAAAA
Organism: Marasmia exigua; assembly: GCA_019059595.1. Lineage (NCBI taxonomy): Eukaryota > Metazoa > Arthropoda > Insecta > Lepidoptera > Crambidae > Marasmia > Marasmia exigua. The sequence goes on along the minus strand of CM032464.1, from coordinate 22,280,191 downwards.
CACACAAATGTTTGTTCTGTACGGGGATGAACCCAATAACCTTGTACCAAGAACATCATTCATTACCACTGATCCTAAAGGACTGCCAATGTTATGAATGTTTTCGAGAAAATTAGACAATTTGTTTTTCCAATCCAAAAAGAAAGCGCTAAAAACACAAGGGAGGGATCATTAATTTTAATTAAAAACCTAATCTCTTAAGTTCCTTTCTTAGTCAACATTATGGATCCCTTTTGGATATAACTTCCCGCCTTTCTACAAATCTATATTTATCAGAATCAGCTTCTGTTCATTAACTTAATTAATTACAATTACGTGGTAATGAAACAGGAGAGGCAGGAATGTTTTTTTTATGAATATCTGCTTATTTTTTATAATGCCACAGTTAGGTTTTTAAATATCAATTGAGGTGCATAAATACTTGGCCTGAACTTGAGCGACACAAGCAGAAGTTGCATGTCACGGAGATGAAAATGCTGCGGTGGATATGTCGAGTTACACGGAAAGACTGCGTGAGAAACTCACGCAAGCATAGAAGCCTTCCATGTTCGTGACATAGCTGAGAAACTGCTCGAGAGGCGCCTACGTTGGTTCTAGCGATGGGTCGTTATCGGTTTTTGAGATAACGTAACGTAAGCGTTATGTGATTTCCAATAACCGGTTTCATATCTAGTGATTTTTTATAACTAGTTATTTTCACAACGTTTCTGAAGCAAACGTGATAATTGTAACGTAAAATCCTTTGGTTAGGTAGCAGGAGGTATAACTTAATGACTTCACGCACACGTAACACGTCCTTTTTTTAGGCGCGTTTTACAATACTCGTTTTACTTGTTCACGTTTTCAAAACTATGTGTAAGGAAGCCAATGTAAAACGTCTTTTTCATTTTATCATAACGAATAATGTAAAACCAGTGATTTTGCGTGAGTAGTGAAAATAACTAAATAACCTAGTAAACCTCTTGGTCCCGGCAGAGGAGGTAGACCTAAAAAGGTGGCTTGACGTCGAAAGGGATGACATGCGTGTCAATAAATTGACCTACATTGGATGCACAAGATCATGCGAAGTGGATGAGTAGAAGCCGGAAAGCGGACACCGGGCAGGGACCCAACCGGGACAAAACGCTAAGATGATGATGAAATACAAACATTCCCGAATTTGAATCCGTTATGAATTTTGAAATTTATTTCTAGAATATTCGAAACGTTACCGTGTGGGGACCACACGGCAACGTTTTAAATATTAGCAGAATAGGCAGAGTAGAATAGGCCACCCTCACTCATACCGAGGTGTTGTAAAAGGCGACTAAGGTAAAGCTGCTGGCTTGATCATCAGCACCCAGAAAAGGAAAACTCTGCATTCATATCAAAACCATCGCCAACCCGTCTGCCAATCGTGGTGAGTATGGCAATTACCCCTCATGTGATTGAGGGAGGCCCGTGCCCCAGCAGTGGGGACTTAAATGGGCTGACGATGATGATGATGATGATTCAAAACGTTAGATAATTGGGTAAATGAAATTTTAAGTGATTGTTACATGCATGGGATGATCTACGAAATGATAATTTCTTATATTAATTTTGATTGTTGTTTTTTAAGAAGTTGTTAAATTGGATTCGATGACTTGCCTATGATTACTGTATTGTTTTAATCAGTTAACATTTTTTTTTTATATTCCGTAAATAGAGTTTTTTGTTTAAAGTAGTTTTACATTTGAATGGTATCTCACTTGGTATCTAAATTAACAAAAAAATTGGAAGCCTTGCCTATTTCTTAAAGCGGGAGAGAGCCGTAAAAGCGCCAAATTTTATGTCACAGCTTCCTCAAATAAATAATGTAACTTTAATATAGACTTGTCCATTTTCAAACATTTAATTTGCACCCCTCATTCCAGTTAATGAGCCGAGGGGAAAACATCGTTTGTTTTAGCAAATGAACGTAAATTGTCGAATTGGCTATTGAGAACTGAACAATCATGGCCCGCTTATTCATAGCTCTGTCTATATACTTGTTCTGTGTTTGTTTTATTGTAAATTTGGTTATGGGATAGATATTCTTATATATAAGTGTGCTAGGTTCAATTTCAATTGCTGAGTCAATTATAAGCTATTAAATGTCAAATGTCATAGTCATGTTCCAGTATAACATGAGCTTACTATGTGGCCATTATATTATATTTATTGCGTGTTATTGGTCTTACTGTGAAATAAGAAGGCTTAATGGCTATGATATGGAGACTGAATTGGTATGCAAGAGTAAATTTCTATTGTTAAGCATAGGCAAGTTAGCAAATTTTTCACAACATCACATACGTTGATATGTCTCCGAGATAGGTAGCTCAAGAACCTGTGTTACGCATATCAGAACCAACAGCGGAATTTCAAATAGATACATACAATACTTCTAATTCTTTTGAAAATATTTGTATTCTGTAAATTTTCCTTTCGCCGCACCACTGCACTTTCTGCATAACCCAAAGGTTGACTGGTAGAGAATGCTTCTTGGCATTAAGTTGACCTCATTGTAACAAAATTTGTGCGGGCAGAATTGCAAATATATACATATACGAGTACATTTAATAGTTGTCTTTTGTAAATACATACTTATACTACATAGTAGTTGTGTTGGTTCGGTGTCTGGGTGTAATCGTATCGTATCAGCCTATAACTGTCATAGAAATCAAGTTATCGCTACTATGATGGGATTAGGCTTAATCACCACGCTTGCCAAATGCGGATTGGTGATCACAAACCCGAGCTATGCTTGAAAGATTCGAAACACGCTTATTGCTCGACCCAGAAATCGAACCCAGGACCCCGAGATCACGGCCCGGTACTTAAACCACTAGACCAACAGGGCGTTATATATGTAATATATGTATTAATGGGTGTAATATATGTATTTAAGTATATATTTGTGTGCCTCTGTTGTCTGATATCTGTAACACAAGTGCTTAAGCTACTTAGTACGGAATCAGGTCAACGTATGAGATGTTGTGAGAATTATTATTACTTATAGTAAAACGTTCGTACCAAACGTTTTAAATGTACATTCATGTTGCGTACAGCTGAGGAATGGAACTTTCTGCCGGAAGATGTGTTCCCTGAAAGCTATGATCTGAACGTATTCAAGAAAAGAGTGAATAAGCTGTTACTAGACAGACATGATCCATACTCGGCCACAGCATCACTTACCATCACGTGAGATTGGCCAAATGTCTGGCTATTCTAATGTATAAAAAAACATCCAGACCAATACAAACAGACATGTTCATGCACACAAATGTTTGTTTAGTGCCGGGATCAAACCCGCAACCCTTGCATCAGAGGCAGCGTTCACTACCACTGATCCAAACTGAACCAAAAAACTGTTGAAGATGAGGAGGAGGAATGGCATTTTCTTCTTGTAAAACTCATGTAAAAAGATTTGTATGTAATACAGATACCAAAATCTGCAGGTTCTGTCGCGAGGACGAGGAAACGATTATCCACGTCCTCGGCGAGTGCATAGCGCTGCACCGCTGCAGAAGCCGGCACCTGGGAGCACACATGATCTCAGCTGACGAGATCAAGAGCTCCCCCATCAGCTCCATTCTCGGGTTTATCCTGGAACTGGAGCTATATGAGGTGCTGTAATAGGTTACGGGGCTGCCACAATAGATCATCTACTGGTCGCAGTGGCTATGAGACGCAGGGCTCACCCCATTTCTATCAAATAATAATGTAAAATATTGCAAACCAGTATCAGAATCCTAGAAAGAAAAAAAATTACGCACACGTTAATATCGTCCAACCGATTACGGCTACGGCGGCCAATCTCAACGATCAGCCACGTACGCAGGATATAGCATAGTGCTCAAGTGTGTGCGCAAACACAAGTGCACTCTAGTGTGTGTGTGTGCGTGTGCGATGGAACACTAGCGTGACACGACCGGAGAGGGATTGGGTGCAGCACCAAAACGGCTTAACGTGCTTTCCGAGGCACGGGGGTACAAGACCGCCAGCTTCCAGACTCCAGGCTGACAGTAGAATTTCTTACCGGAAACTTAGGTACAAATTCTTAGCCCGACTCGCGGATCAAACCCCGCACCTCTTACACAGCCGTCGGTTGAGGCTACAGTGCGACCGACTAACCACTACGCCACCAAGGCAGTCAAAATGCACACGTTAACAAAATATTAACAACCGAGCAATCAAATTGTTTTTATATAAATTTAAAATTAATTACCTGGGGAATTTCACATAATTAATACGTTTGGATGTCATAATTATACGGTACCAATTACATGCAATGTCGTGTATCGGAACAATCAAATTCCATAATTATTGTCCACATGTTGGTTATTTGCCATGCGGTATAAAATTTAAGGGTTTATGATTTTAAATTTTGTTGTTTTATTGGCGCCGAAACCCTATTAGTTGTTAATTTAAATCTATTTGAATGAACGTGAAGGTTGCCCAATTGATCCAGTGGTGACGACATATAATTTTTATTCATCGTGATTTTTGAACAATGAAAGACAAAATATCTTCGATTCGCTAAGTCCTTTTATTTTCTTTAATATCAACCTTGTGTATGTTAGCTCAATAGAAAATTCGTGACCTCTCTTTGTCCAGCATAGTTGCAGCTATGCTGGATGATGAGAGGACCTGGTCGGCCTTCGCCCACTTCTGCGAAGAAGTGGTGGCGCAGAAGGAGGTGGCGGAGCGGGAGCGCGAGACTAACCCCCTCGCAGAGGACGAGTTCGGCGGAGAACTCTTCGTCCTCTCCGTGGAGGTTGCCAGCCGGCAACAGGGACGGGGAGCCTTGTGCCGGCACTGTCATTGGCACCTCCACCACTCGTTGGGGACGGCTCAGCTCTTCCGGCTGTCCCCAACCCCCCTCCTCCCAGCCTGAGGAGGGGCGTGGCCGCACACCCCTTGTATGGGCCTGTGGGGGAGTGGGGTTGCGGGGAATAACCTCGAGCAGTTCCCGTGACTTCATTCCATACTCACGGGTGGTTGAGCCCCGGGAGTTTTTAGTGGGTATGCCCTCAGGTCGCTTCTTGCTAGAAGAAGCGGCCCGGAGGGTGAGTCCCACAGTACCCTGTCGCCCCCCGGCGGCAGGGTCTGCGTAATGCAGTTCTCCCGGGAAACCAAAAAAACTCTAGTCATTACTGTTAAGTATATATACGATATAAGACGATGGTTACATCGTCTATAACCCAACGAGGTAGATTCGCCCATAGTGTGAGGTATCGTAAAGACATCATCAAAGACAAATTTAAATTTTTAAATGTGGGAGAGCCACGCTTAGGCACAAATGGGCTGGCTCGACCGGAGTGATACCACTGCCTCACAGAAGTCCGGCGTGAAGCAACGCCTGCGCTGTGTTTCGCCGTGTGAGTGAGGTTACCAGAGGCCCAATGGGGGGAAGGGGAAAAGGTTGGCAGCGCACTTCTGACTCCACTGGTGTTGCGGGTGTCCATGGGCGGCGGAATTGCTTACCATCAGGTGAACCGTCTGCTCGTCTGCCACCTCTCATATAAAAAAAAAAATTAAGGACCAACAAATTTTTTTTTTAACTAAGTGTTGATTTTTTTATTTACCTTTTGGAGTTATACCACGGCCTCACAGAAAACCGGCGTGAGGCAGCACTGTGCTGTGTTTCGCTTCGTAAGTGAGAGTGCCGGGGGGCCCAATCCGAGGGAAAGGAGGGCATAAATGTTGGCAGCGCACTTGTGACTCCACTGGTGTCGCGGGTATCCATGGGCGACGCAATCGCTTACCATCTGGTGATCCGTCTGTTCGTCTGCCACCTATGACGAAAAAAATAGTAATCTATTTAACCAATAGTCAAAGTGAGGGCCTATTCTTTGTAATATAACTTTAGGTCAAGCTAATTTTTGCTCAAAAATACACATTATAGCGATGTTTAATCATTGGTTACTTATTTAAACCATTGGATCAGTTTAACTACGGATCAGAAAATTGGTCCTTGCTGTGAGAAAACTTGTACATTCCAAAATAACGCAGTCATACAATAAAAGATAAAACATAAAGCAAGATTGAAAAATGTAGAGCCAGTCTTCAAACTACTTGACTGTCTCAACGTTGGCAAAAATATCCAAACAAAAGCATTCACTCATGCACGAGGCGACTCCGACAGACTGCGTATTAGTGTCGCGAAACTAAGTCAAGTTGGTAAGTAACTAAAAGTTTCTATTATAATAGACGTAACGTTTAAAATTGTTTGGTTGAGGTACAACTACTTAAGAAGTGCAAGGTACAGATGAAGGCGGTTAAAAATTGAAAACGTTAAGAACGTAAGATGTTTCTTTATATTAATAATAATAATAATAAGATAATAATTCTCACAACATCTCAAACGTTGACCTGATTCCGTACTAAGTAGCTTAAGCACTTGTGTTATAGATATCAGACAACAGAGGAACACAAATATATACTTAAATACATATATTACACCCAGACACCGAACAAACAGAAGTGTTCATCGCACGAATGTTTGTCCAGGGTGGGGATCCAACCCACGACCTTTGGCGCAAGAGGCAGAGTCACTACCAATTGCGCCATCCGGTCAGTCGAATCAGTCGAATTATAATACATTCAGAGATAACTATCTTATTGTGAAGCAGTTTACTGCATTTAGCTACAACATACAAGTTATAATAACAATGTTTTGATGACATATTTTCAAATTAACGTAAAATAAATGGATTTGAAAAAAAATATCAAAAACAAAGAAGCAAGTGATACAAGGTACACACACACACACACACACACACACATACAGTCGTAGCAAAACCGTAGCAACCGTAGCATTACTCTAAATGTAGCACAACGCTTATCTTCAAGCTTATGTGCAAGCGTAGCACAATTAGCGTGGTGATTGCACGAGCAAACCTCGATCGTAGCAAAATTTTTCGAGCAAGTATAGCGCAAAGTTTGAAAAAGCAAGCCTAACGTAGCAATAGGCCACCCTCACTCTTACCGAGGTGTCGTAAAAGGCGACCAAGGTAAAGCTGCTGGAATAATCATCAGCATCGAGAGAAGGTTAACTCTGCATTTCTATCAAAACCCTCGCCAACCCATCTGCCAAGCGTGGTGAGTATGACAATTACCACTCATGTGATTGAGGGAGGCCCGTGCCCCAGCAGTAGGGAATTAAATGGGCTGATGTTGAAAGATATTAAAGTTATACAAACATCATAGCAGATTTATACTAAGTGTAGCACAATTCTGGAGCAAGCGTAGCAGCATTATTATAGCAAAAGCGTAAGACAATTCTAGCGTAAGCGTAACACAATTTTATAGCCAAGATTGTTTACATAATTTTTGTAATTTGATCTTGTACAAACATCGATAGATGAGTTATAGTAAAAGTGTAGTACAATTGTGGCGCAAGCGTAGCAGCATTACATTATGGCAAACAAGCAGACGGCTCACCTGATGGTAAGAGAATTACCGCCGTTCATAGAGATCTGCGACACACGGGATTATAGCGCAAGCGTAACACAAATTATATAGCCAATGTTGTTTCAATTTTTCTTTGTCCAAGGGCACTCATAACTTAAACCACACACAGCCTAGCAAATACGACAGTGGAGTGACAGCTACAATATATTCAGAGTGCGCAGACGTGTGCTGTTTCGTACATTGTTAGTGCTGTGTTGATGTGTCGAGTTCTGCCCCTTACTATGTAGATCTGGAGTTCCGTGCGATGCTTGAATGGATGTTTTGTGCCCATGGAGTAATTAAGTGAAATTTTGTCGCGGTTTGTGTGAACTAGCGATTTAAGTGAAAATGCTTATGTTAGTGGGAGTAGGGTATAATACACAGGGTTGTGACGAGTAATGGTTTAAATGAGTATACTTGAGTATGCCAAGAACAAATTTTCAGAGAGATGAGGCTTGTTAGGGATGTGTGAAGAAAGATACGCAAATTAATTATTTTTTATGAACTTAAACTGTGTGGTGAATATTGGGGGAGGCTTATGTCCAGCAGTGGGCGTCTATTGGCTGAAACTAAGCTCATGATGATGATGAACACAGGTGCTTGAGCTACTTATCTCGGATTCAGATGAATGTATGTGATGTTATATTATATACCAATTTTATTGATAAAGTGGGGAAGCACTGGCAGGCGACCCATTGTCTCGTCAAAATCCCGGTAATCAGTCCAGCAAGATCCTATCCATAGATCCAGCATACTTTTTTTTTTATGTAATAGGTAGGCAGACGAACAGACGGATCACCTGATGGTAAGCAATTGCCTCCGCCCATGGACACCCGATACACCAGTGGGGTCACAAGTGCGCTGCCAACCTTTAAACCCCCTTATGCCCTGGATTGGGCCTCCAGTACCCTCACTCACGCAGCAAAACACAGCACAGTGCTGCTTCACGCCGGTTTTCTGTGAGGCCGTGGTATCACTCAGTTCCCTTCTTATCTGCAATAGTCCTTGCACCTGGCGGGTGCTGTCTTTAAATGTATCTCTTCAAGAGTGCAGACAGAGACAGTATCCGCTAGGTGTACACATCCCCACTTACATGATTGTGTCTCAAAGGGGCCTCTTCGTGTTAGATCTGTATCCCCACGTACGCCCTCCAAAAGGACCGGCCTTGTGCCATGATATTCCGCAAGAGAGATACAAAATAATCATATAGGTAATAATTTATTAATTCTGGCAACAAAAGTAAAATTACAGGGCCATATTGATTAGTAAACATAAATAACCCAAGTTGAATCCTTTGAATTGCATCAACCGACGCATTGCGTCAGACTATTCTCGACAGACTCGAGTTATTAATAGACCTCTGTCTAGTTTCTGAAACTTATAAGATCTGGACCAATTTTGATGACAGGTGTCATCACAAGAAAAGGTGCTTTTGGAAAGTAGAATCGAAATAAGGGCTGTGGATGTGACACTCGTCTACTAACGTGACAGGTGGATGGTTTATACATATTTATTTTCTTGTGAGAAATTTTTCCCTTTTATTATTTACAGTGATAGGTACAGTGGCTAGTAGCAGGATATAAAGTACATATCAATCAATGTCTTAGTGTGACACTTTTATCTACATTCTTGATTTGGGGAGTCTGGTATTTACTATGAAGCGACTGCCTTCGCAACCCTTTAACAGGGGAACCAGACCAACTGAACAAGTGTAACACGTTAGATCCAATTTTGTCAGAATAATCAATACTTTAATTAATCAAGACGAGAATTAACACGATATTTATTATGTGATACAACATATATAGATAGTCCGCTCGTGACCACGGCTGCTGTAACGTAGCCGAAACGTCGAGTAAAATATGTGAGTACACAATGTTACCATACTAAATATCGTGTTAATAAATTAATGTGATACCATACTAACTATCGTGTTAATTCCCGTCTTGATTAATTATAGTTACAATGCAACGCGAAAATTAAAAAAATAATAATATTATGGAAAAATCAAAATGGCGTAGTCACTGTCACAGCTGTCTTTGATTTTAACATTACATGTATAACCCTACTTAACAAAAATAAACCAGTGTCATTATCATGAACCACAAAACAATACATATTGTTTTTTGCCGGTTATTAATATCATTCATCCATTTACTCGTAAAAGAAGGTATAGCTATACTGACTTTGGATGAACACAATAGAGTTTATTACGAAAATAAAGCAACGGAGTTATTTACTAGATGGATAGTTATTCTTTTGTAACTTTCATGTTGGTCGAATGTGCCCTTAAAAGTAACAAATGATCTCCTCAAAAGCTTTTTCTCTCTTTCAAGCTTACTCATTCAAAAACTTCGATTCCGTTAATAAGCTCACTATAATACGTCGACAAACAAGCAATCGAGTCAGCCACAATAGCGGCCCGATAAAATGCTCTCCCACGCCTTTTCTGCTTTTATTGTACTGTTTTTATTTAGCCCCGATACAGGCTGTCCGAGAAATAATGGGTCGAGACTTCAAAGGATGTGTGGTATTGGAGGATAATGTTACGCATACCTCGGACCCCAAAAAGATCCAATAGATCAATTCTCGACCAACTGACGATCCACTATTTCTTACCAAAGAGTACTAGGTTACTTTGGCCATATCGCCCGGAGACAGTCCGACAACTTGGACAAGTTAGTTGTTGTGGGGAAGGTCAATGGTACAAAGTACGAAGAGGCCGTTCACCTTTTTGGTCAGACAAAATAAGAGATGTAACCGGACTCACTTTGCCGATTACCCTAAGACAAGCTGAGGATAGGGAAGAATGAAAAGACCTTGTCACCGCCTCGGTAAAGGCACGACCTTCAGCAATGAAAAAATCGATGAAGAAGAAGACTTCAAAGGATGCTTGTTTGTGTCTTGTAATAGTTAAGTCCTTCTCTCCTCATCCTCATCACGCGCGTAATTTAGTTGCATCATATGCTGTCGCTCCGATACGCTTGGACCACGATTAAGGATTTGGGGAGTCTGGTAATTACAATGACACTAATCATGTTCATTGGTCCACATAGCGTAGCAGAGGTGGAAAAGGGTTCTAAGCTATGATCTTTGTATGAAAACATGAGTACCCTGGATGTGTGCTGCACTTAGATGCGTGCTATGGATGCGTGCTACGCACGCGTGCTACGGATGCATGCTATGGGTGCGTCCTACAGATGCACGCTACGGATGCATGCTACGAATTCCTGATACGGATATGTGCTTCCTCGCACATCGTGACCGTTTCGATGTTTCCTAGCGTAACTTTCATATGTTTTTAGAATAGCTGAATAATCACATCTCTAGTGCAAAGTCACACCTGTCGCACCACAAACATTTTGCAATATATTCTATTTCAAAAAGTCACCCTGTAAACACACAGACGCAATAAATCGGCCGTTCGGTGCACCGAGCCCTCAAAAGGAAGTGTTGATTAGTTTTCTTTCGGTCAGTTCATTTGCCTCCTGGGCGCCTTTGTAAACAGGCTTGATGGGAACTTTTCTGATTACGGACGGAGTTTATTTGTTGGATATTTAGTGGGGTCACTTATTTGGAGATGCTTCGCGTAGTGATCTCTTGGATATAGCATCTTCAAAGAGAGCGTGTAAGTATGTAATTTGCTATGATAGTGTATTTGTGGTAAAATCTCCTGAAGTAGGTAACTATCATCTAATATTAACGTATTATACCGGCTTTGGAGTCCGGGTTACGCTTAAACCATCCTAAAAATCCTGAATCATTATCTCATGATAATCTGGGAATAAATCGACTGCCATCTGACCTATCTAACCCTTTTATAGAAGGACCAGAACCAACTGAATTTCTGTTTCACGTTTTATACAGTATTATATTATTGTGACATTAAAGAACTATTTTCAAACTACAAAAACAGTTTTAATCTCTTAAACAGGGTGAAAAAAAACATAAGAGGAAAACCACCTTAAATGTTTGGGTAAGCATTTTTAAAATACCTAAATGAATAAATATTTCACAACATCACATACATTGATCTGAGTTCAAGATAATAGCTCCAGTACCTGTGTTACCGATATCAGAACCAACAACAGAATTACAAATATATATATTTAATACTTTTTTTTTGTAAATACATACTTATAATACATAGAAAGAAAAGGAAAAATCCTTAATTTTTTTTAAAGAATTTTTACATAAGTAAATGTTGGTTTTATTTTTATATTTTTTACTTCTTAATCTATGGTGACTTAATGGTGTTTGTAAAATATAAACTTCTCTCTACTCATATCAACAAACTTTGTTGGCCTTAAACCATCTAAATAGGTCCAGCATATCCAATATCAACAACATTAAATAGCTATGCATTCCTACGGAAGGGAGCTAAAAAAGACCATCCTAATGGAAGCAAATAAACCCACATTACACCTTCCCAATGTGCTTAGAAATACCAAGAGTGCCAGCTATGGCCCTGGACATCCATTGTTGTTTGCTCTACGGACCCTTCCTACAGGAAAAAAAGGAAAACAGTGAGACATGTTTTTGTAAGCACATCAGAATCGGACCCTTAATTGCTTATAACTGTAGGTATTAGATTTGCAACACATAATAATATAAAGTTTTTTTTTTATATGAGAGGTGGCAGACGAGCAGACGGATCCCCTGATGGTAAGCAATTCCGCCGCCCATGGACACCCGCAACACCAGTGAAGTCACTAGTGCGCTGCCAATCTTTTCCCCTTCCCCCCATTGGGCCTCCGGTAACCTCACTCACACGGCGAAACACAGCGCAGGTGCTGCTTCACGCTGGTCTTCTGTGACACAGCGGTCTTGTGTGTTCAGTACATCAACAGTTTACCCATATCGGGTAACTTCTAAATAAATCTTAGTTATAATCATAAAATACCTTTAAAATTAATCAGATATGTATAATAATTAATAATCTAATATATCATAAGTATTTTGATCAATTTAATCAAAAGTCAATTTAAACTCAGGCGTGTGTAAATTTGTTTGCCATTTTATGGTTAAGTATATTGATCTCTCTTTAACACCATAAAACCTACTTTGTACCGTACGAGTATTTATGAAAAATAAAGATTCATTCATTCATTCAAATGCTTTATCCTCTCAATTGTAGTACACATGAGGCGTTTCATACAATTTACCATTTTCATCATCATCAGCCCATTTAAGTCCCCACTGCTGGGGCACGGGCCTCCCTCAATCACATGAGGGGTAATTGCCATACTCACCACGCTTGGCAGACGGGTTGGCGAGGGTTTTGATGTAAATGCAGAGTTTTCCTTCTCTGGGTGCTGATGATCATGCCAGCAGCTTTACCTTAGTCGCCTTTTACGACACCTCGGTAAGAGTGAGGGTGGCCTATTCTACTCTGCCGGGACCACACAGAGTTTTACCATTTTAGACATTAAAATTAATGTAAGTAAATGAAGCTCGTTATAGAAACATATTTCAGTACTAAACCCTTTACTAGACCGACGTGTTTTTAAGTGCTTGATTTACCATGAGTCGAAGATATTACAAACAAAAAATGCTTAAAAAATAAAATATGTAATATATAAAACATTCGAGCACTGTTTCTCCTTACTACTATTTGATTGATCTAGACATTTTAGGGCACGTGTGTACAGGCATCTTCTAGGCAAACGCGTATCATTCTAGACCTCAAATTACCTTTCCATCTATTCATTCCACATAATCTTGTGTAAGGTCAGAAGCGCAAAAGTATAAAAAATATAGTCATTATTCCACAAAGGTTCTCTCAAGTTTATAATATAATCCTCTACTTTAGACAATTAGATTATTTAAGCCTGCTGTGTCCTAGCCAAAGTCACTCACAAAAGGATTATGGCACCTGTGGGATCCAAACTTAACTTAGGCTTTTAGCAGGTGTTAGCTTAAACACTAAATCACAACACCAAGGGACTAATGTGTCACTAAAGGCAAGTTTTGCGCAAAACAGCAAAGTGAAAAGACTGTGAGTGTGCATAATTATATGTCGCAGCCATCTGGTTAAATTAGCCATCCAATTGGATGTTTGGACGTTCGTGAAACGTCTGCATCCAATTGAGTATAATCACTCACTTTGATTGCCTTGGTGGCGCAGTGGTTAGTGGGTCGCACTTTAAAGCGACGGCTGCGCAAGAGGTCCCGGTTTCGATCCCCTAATTGTGCCAAATATTTGTACCTAAGTTTTCGGTAAGATATTCTTAGTGGCAGCCCGGAGCCTGGAAGTTGGCGGTCTTGTACACCCGTGCCTCGGAAAGCACGTTAAGCCGTTGGTCCTGCGCCCAATCCCTCCCCGGTCATGTCACAGTAGTGTCCCATCGGATTATGGGAGTAAGGGAATAGAGAGTGCACTCGTGTTTCCGCACACACTTTAGCACTATAATATATCCTGCGTACGTAGCTGAACGTTGAGATTGGTCGTAGCCGTAATCGGTTAGAGGATATATATATAATCACTCAACTTTTCACAGCTCTACGTATTGAGACTAAGCCGTTTCGAAATGACTAATCAAGACTCAACCAAGTAACATATTTAGTTCCGCTTTTCTCCACTGTAGCGATAGTAATCGTCAAAATAAATATGACACCAGAAGTAAAAACAGCTGTGCATGTTGATGAGTCAATTATCTGGTCCTAAAGTGCAATTTTAAGTAAATTGAAGGTAAAAAAAAGTAAATAATCTTTTGACGGTCGATTTTGTTTTAAGGTGACGGGTAGGGCACACTAGCGACGTCAATCGATTTCAATTTTCAACTACTAAACCGGATCTATTTTAAACAATTTCGGGGTTACAACCTCTAGGCAAACACTTATACTATTTATTAAATAACCATGCACAAATGTTGAGTCCAACGCATACGCGCAAAATTGATTTTTCGCGTACAAAACCGGACCGGATAAATGTTTGCCGAGAGGATGTAACCTCGAAATTGCTTTAAATAGATCCGGTTTAGTAGCTAAAAATTAAAATCGATTGGCATCGCTAGTGTGCCCTACGATTTGTATTAATTGTGACGAATATAGGATATTGTTGCAAAAAATGGGCAATGCGATTCTAAAAAAAAGTATTTGTTATTTTACAAGACATAAGTATCTGACACAAATTATCCCTCTACAAGTAACTTAATTTTTGATTTACGCCTAAAGTGGCCACGTTTAGCAATTCTCAAAAATTTGGTTACTTCTAAAGGGATATTTTGTGCTAGATATATCTTGAAAAATCACAAATACTTTTTTCTAGAATCGAATTGCCCATTTTTTGCAACAATATCCTATATTCGTCACAATTAATACAAATCAAAAGGAGGCGCTAGTAAGATCGCGGTGTCGCCTTAAGGTGAAGGGTAGGGTACACTAGCGTCGCCAATCGATTTTAATTTTTAGCAATTAAACTGGATATATTTTAAACAATTTCGGGGTTACAACCTCTCGGCAAACACCTAGGTTTATATCAATAATAACTTCTTAATTGAAACATATTTTTTCTGTAAAAGTATCCAACACATTCCTAGACTTTGTCCATTTAAGCACAGTTAATAATGGAGTAGTAGCATTAATAGTTAGTTTACAAATTAAAAAATAAATAGTAAGGGAAATAACTCTTCTAAGAAAATCGCCACACAAAACGGCAATTTCATAGGGGAGGACCTGATATACTGTTGGTTTGCAGCCATGCTACCAGCAGCCAGGTATGCAGTGTTTCGCTACGTGAGAGAGGGTATCGGAGGCCCAATCCGGGGAAAGGGGGGCTTAGGGGTCAGCAGCGCACTTGTGACTCCACTGGTGTCACGGGTGTCCATGGGCGGCGGCGATCGCTTACCATCAGGTAATCCGTCTGCTTGTGGCAGACAAGACAGACAGACCTATGACATAAAAAAGCCACCAGTCCCCCTGGAGGCAGCTGCTGGCGACCCGAAAGAAATTATGCACGTCTCGTGTAACCAGTTTTTTGTGATCTCCTCTCACATAAAGCTTTGAACATCTTCACGGCTTAAATAATAATATTAGCTTCCAAACGATTTCGGCTACGACTGCCAATTTTAACGATCAGCCAATTACGCAGGGTATATTTTAGTGCTCAAGTGTGTGCTCAAATACAAGTGCACTCTCTATTCCATTAACCACACATTCCGATGGGACACCAGCGTGACACGACCGAGGAGGGGTGGGGCGCAGGACCAACGGCTTGACGTGCTTTCCAAGGCACGGGGGTACAAGACCGCCAACTTCCAGACTCCGGGTTCCGACACTGAGAATTTCTTTACAGAAAAACTCAGGTACGAATTTTGGCCCGACCCGGGGATCGGACTCGGGACCCCAAGCGCAGCCGTCGCTTTAGACTGCGACGAACTACCCACTGCGCCAACGATCCAGTCAAATTGACTGCTTCAGGGCTTATATACTAACGATAACTGACATAATATCTCGTATGACTGACATATGACATGACTGACTGAGCAGACAAACGTGACTGATCAGCAGATCTGGACCCCAATTCTTGTGCTCATGATATTTTGAAAACATGGCGGATATTACCTGAAAACTCCTCGTTCCTGCCCCGAGCCATCAAGACATGGAGTGCCCTCCCAGCTCATGTGTTTCCTCCTTCATACAATCCGGGGTCTTTTAGGCGGCATCTCAGCAGGCCACCAGGGTGAGGATGGCGGACTCAATGGGTACTTTGTTAACTCTTTTGTGTCTGTCAACCTCATATTTGGATTTCACGGTCGCTAACCATCAGGCGGAGTGAGGTCATCTTGATTGGCCTTTCTATATAAAAAAAAACATACATAAAATCAAAAAATGTGAGGGTGTCCGAAGATTCATAGCCCAGCTCCAGTTGGGGACGCCGTGCTCCGCCAGTCCGCTTGTGACCACGGCTGCTGTAACGTCGCCGAAACGTCGAGCAAAATATGTGAGTACACAATGTTGCATCACATAATAAATATCGTGTTAATTTCCGTCTTGATAAATTATAGTTAAAAAAACCATACAAAAAAAATATATTTTAGTGATATATGTCGTATGATTATAAGCGTCACGAGAATTGGGCTCCATGAGCCCAATCTCGTTCTCGTGATATTTTGAAAACATGGCGGATATCACCTGAAAACCATACAAAAAAACTATGTTTTAGTGATATGTGTCGTATG
Source organism: Marasmia exigua (assembly GCA_019059595.1). Taxonomy (NCBI): domain Eukaryota; kingdom Metazoa; phylum Arthropoda; class Insecta; order Lepidoptera; family Crambidae; genus Marasmia; species Marasmia exigua. The sequence goes on along the minus strand of CM032464.1, from coordinate 22,263,554 downwards.
ATAATATATATCACAAGCACAAGAATTGGGCTCCTCGATCTGCGGACATATCGAACGTGAAAGATAATAGTTGATTGTGGAGATACTTCCATTGCACATGTCTAACCGAGACATCAACCATTAAAGCTCCCTTTTTTCGGGTTAGGCATAAAGACTTGCTTACTTGAACCTTTGTATACTATGCCTTACACATGGCCCTCATAAATTATGGCAACACTATGAAAACCCCGTGCTTTAAGGGTCCAGGAAGGAAAAAACGACCGGATGGGCGAAGCGTTAAGTACAAGATATAATGGTGGCGGAGACTGCGTTCAGTAATTAATGTGTGTGAATATTTCTGGGTTTTTGGGTAGGAATTTTAAAAGTTTTGTGGGTTTTTACGAAGCATGTTTATTTTGACTAAGTAACTGTTATTATCATTATCATTTCAGCCAATATCGATATACTACGGCCGTTGGGGTGGAATGGTCCTCAAGTGGAGGCCGCACGTACAGGAAGTCGCAGCCGTGGTAGGCATTGACCGTAGGTGAGCCACCTTTCGGCATGAAAGGGCCGGCTTGACCGGAGTTATACCACGGCCTCACAAAAAACCGGCGTAAAGTAGCACTGTGCTGTTTTTCGCTGCATGAGTATCAGCATACCGGAGTGTACCGGAGGCCCAATCCGGGGGAAAGGGGGGTTTAAAGGTTTCCAGAGCATTTGTGATTCCACTAGTGTCGCGGGTATCCATGGGCGTCGGTAATTGCATTCCATCAGGTGATCCGTCTGCTCGTCTACCACCTATCACATAAAAGAGGTGGACCCACGATCTGGTGAACGTCGCGGGAACTGGATGAGGACAACATTGCGGGAGGGCTTTTTTTTTCAATTTATTTAATGAACCACAAACAAGTTTACAATAAACTTAAGCTAAAACTTATATCAAAAAAGAAACTTAACAATTGCAAACTCAACACCGATGGTTACATTTTACGTAAAATTGAAATAAACATGCAGGACTCAAGTTCTTATTACATAGTCGAAATTAACTATATTGGTGTGTTGGTGATGTGTGCGTAGTGTGTGTGTTACTTTTTAAACGGAAGATATAATAAAAATAGCAGTGTGTGTAGAATAGGTTTCTAGTGTGTGTGAATGTGAATTATTTAGTAGTTATAACTCACACTTATTTATTAATTATAAAATTACTCACTAACAAATTTTAGTGAGTAATTTTAAGGCTTTGTCCAGCAGTGAACAATTACTATGCCAAGTATTATATCTTGCCGACTCGTTTACACAACTAGCTATGTTGTTTCGGGAAATAAATACAATTAAGCTGCCTCAAAGGTTATGACGATTTAGGTCACTAACAACGACTGTTTGGCCATCTTTACTCGTATATCCGTTCCTTTCACACGCACTCTACTCCTTTTTTGTTTTTATGCGACTGGTATATTATCATTCGTTTTGGGACGGTTTGGTTGCAGGCCTTCTACCCGGACGCAGACACCAATTTCTCCATTATAACAAAACAATTTAGGCAATTAACTCGCAAACAATCGCTTAACCGTTCGGGAACAATAGGCCGATGAGTGTGAAGGACGGACACAACACACCACAAGTGTTTTAGTAAAATAATATACAAAAATTATTTCCCACACAATCATTAAACTCTGGGAGAGCCACGCTTCGATATGAATGACGGCTTGACTGGAGTGATACTACCACCTCATAGAAAACCGGCGTTAAGTAGTGTCTATTCTATTTCGCTTCATGAGTTAGGGTACCGGAGGACCAATCCGGGGAAAGGGATATTAAAAGAATGATTGCTGACAAGGGATGCAGAAATGAAGTGGAAATATTTCGCAACACTTTATATACTTTGATTTATAATAGCTACATTCTTATTATCGCGAAAGCATCTACTTTCACTTGATTTCTCCGTCCCTGGTACTTTTAAATAAACAAATGACTATCCTGCGATATTTTATTTTAATTTTACATACCGGCCACGATGGCACTTAGTTTGTATCACCTGACCCGTTAAATAAATAAACTTTTTTTTAATCTGGCAGCGGACCTGCCAAAGTCACCGGTCCAGATAGATAGATAGATAAAACATTATTTCGCATTAAAGTTGACTATTGACACACATAAATACAAGGAAAAGAAAAACAAAATTAAAAATAAGGTATAATTAATACAAATGCATTTAGAAAAAAAAACAATGAAATTAATAATAAAAAGAGAATTCCAAAAAATATTAAAGGTATGCAAAAGGACGGATCATGTGTGTCATTGCTCACCGGATTAGCAAGCTTAAGTTGCAGTGGGCTGGCCATATTAGTCGCAGAACCGACAACCGATGGGGTAAACGAGTTCTAGAGTGGAGACCGCGTCTTGGCAAACGTAATGTAGGGCGCCCTCTGGGTAGATGGAGGGACGATCTGTGCAGGATGGCTGGCAAGAGCTGGATGCGAGAAGCCATGGATAGATCACATTGGCGAACAATTGGAGAGGCCTACGTCCAGCAGTTGACTGCGATAGGCTGATGATGATGATGATGTGTGTCACAGCAATGCAAAAGAGCGATACCTCAGTGATGTATCAGATGGGATAGAGTCGCAGTTAGGACGTCACTTGTCCCTGTATGCACCCGCGCTGTCGCGCAACGAACTAGTTGCTTATCAGCACGCGAACAATGTGTACAGCAAGCGAACGACATCAATATCAATATTTTATTTTCAAAAAACTTAGAAGTACAGTGATACTTACTCACTAGGTTTCATAAGCAAATACTTAAAACTAATCTTGTATAAAGCATCCTATCGAAACCTTAATTTTGTCAATATATACTATTTTATTCATCATAGTTCTTCGCCTGATAAACAAGTTGCCATTTGATCTGCGGGACAGTTTGACACCTACCAATTTTAAACTTAAGGGAATACTGTCTTATTGCTAGGGTAGTAATGTCTTAAGTTTATTATGTTACTTATTAAATTAATTAGCGTCGCTAAGTCAAGCTCTGTGGTCGCTAAGTCTCTTTGTTTTGTCAAAAAGATAAAACTGTGTAGTTGTATGTTAAGTGTAATTTGTAATGTTATTTGATGTTTGAGAGAGACAGTGAGAAAGATACGCTTCGGCATGAATGGGCTGGCTTGACCGGAGTGATACCACGGTCTTACAGAATACCGGCGTGAAGCAGCACTGTGCTGTGTTTCGTTGCGTGAGTGAGGGTACCGGAGGCCCAATCCGGGGAACAAAAAGGGGGGTGTCCATGGGCCGCGGCAATTGCTTACCATCAAGTGATCCGTCTGCTCGGCAGACGAGCCGACCTATCACATAAAACAAAATTAAATAAAAAAAAATCCAGTAACTCGCACGAACAAGCTAAAAAAGAGCTAGGCAGGCTTATCAAGTGATAAACCTAGGTAGGCTTATCACTTGATAAGTGCTGCTACGTAGCTAGGTAGCAGCTCGTAGCGGTCTTAAAACCTGGTAACATTGAACCTAAAAGTACCTACCTACATTATTTACGGAACGTTTCTTTTGCATACAAATATTCTTTATCCATCTGAAATACTAGCGAAATGCAATCCATTTGATATTCAAATGGCATAGCGAAGATAAATAAGTACGAGTATCAATGTCTTATTCCGAGTTCGTGGTCCACATTTTGTTGTGTTATTAACCCTGGAATAAATCTTATGGAAGAAAATTTTATTGGGGTTATTCTAACCGCCTAAAGAGTATTTTTTGCTTTTTATGTAATAGGGCAGACGAGCAGACGGATGTGGAGTCACAAGTGCGCTGCCAACCTTTCCCGTGGATTGAGCATCCGGTACTTTCACTCACTCAGCAAAACCCAAGACAGACGCTACATCATACCAGTGCACTCACTTCACATTTTCATAAGGTAAAAAATAAAACCTTAAATTGCAATTCTTTTGCGCAAAATGGAAAACTCCAAATGAAAACTCTAGAGCCTATGCACAGTGTTTTTTATGTGAAAGGCAACAGACCAGCAGATGGATCGCCTGATGGTAAGCGATTGCCGCCGCCCATAGACACCCGCGACACCAATGGAGTCACAAGTGCGCCGCCAACCTTTAAACCCAACTTTCCCCAGATTGGGCCTACGGTACCCTCACTGAAACACAGCACAGTGCTGTTCCACGCCAGTTTTCTGTGAGGCCGTGGCATCACTCCGGTCGAGCCAGTCCGTTCATTCCGAAGCATGGCTCTCCCATGATCATAGTTTGTACACGCGGCGTTTTTTACGCGTTGACGCACGTCAAAGCGGTTCAAATGCATTCAATATATCTTTTGTTTGGTTCTATATAGTGCCGTAAGCGCGCGTTCGTGAAACGCACATCGTCGCGAACACCATAAAAATACCGTGTGTGTACTCCCATATATTTTTTTATGCTAGTGTCGACAATCGAGCACGCGAGTCGCTTGATGGAAAGTGATTACTTTCCATGCCCATGACCATCTGCGAAATCAGAGACATCGCTAATGTGTTGCCGGTTTTTTAAAAAAAGAGTAGAGTCGTAGCCGTGTCGATGTTATTAAAGATAAAAACTTATTTTAAGTTTTTAGGCAAATCAGGAGATTGCCATGGTTTAAGACGAGCTTTAAAGTTTTACTTTTTAATTTATGAAACACTTATATGAAAAATACGCTATGCTCGCTTAGATGTGCCTGTGAGAATATTTGTAAAACAAATAAATACTGATTTGACGACCCGTTTGGAACCGAGGGTTGCGGGTTATTATTATTTATTTATTATTTACTGATTTAACTTTTTTTCATTTTTTTAAATAGGTATACCAGAAATTCCACGGACACTGGTTACGTGCCTTTTTTGTGCTTATTTTTTTTTTATAAAAAGTTTTCCGCGATATAATTTAAATTAAAATAAATAAAATTACAATAGCTTTAGATTAGGATTATGCATGTTCATTGATAGTAGGTTGAATTTGAATTTAGTGTAATTGTAAGTAGGGTGTTTTATTGCTGATTTAACTTTGGTTAGTAAAATTGATTAAAGACGTTACTACCTCACATAAAATACCCTTTTAGGGTTTAGATACCCACGAGAAACCGTATCTACTCGTAATTATCTAATGGAAAGTAACGTTGAGGTTATTCTTTCAAAAAAGTAACGTTTTGGTCGAATGAACTTTCAAATCGCTGTAACCTACACACACCAGTGGACACTACCGTTGGAGAGCCATGCTTCGGCGTGAATAGGCCAGCTCGACGGGAATAATACAACGGTTTCAAAAAAAATCGGCGTGAGTGAGGACACCGGAGGCCCAATTCGGGAGAAAGGGGGGTTTAAAGGTTGGAAGCGCACTTGTTGCAGCAGACGGATCACTTGAGCGATTGCCACCATCCATGGACACCCGCGACTACAGTGGAGTTACAAGTGTGCTGCCAAAATTTATACCACATGTGACTCCAATGGTGTCTTGGGTGTCCATGGGCGACGGCAATCGCTTACCATATCCGGTATGACGGTAATCCGTCAGCTCGTCTGCCACCTAAAATAAAAAAAAATCATAAAAAAATCCCTGAAACCATTTCAGATTTAACGGATGTCACTGTATCACCCTCACGGAAAAAATGTTCATCACACACATGTCTTATGAATATGCATTGTTATTATTTGAAAGGGTTCAAGATAAAATAGGGGATGTCTAATGAAAACTGACAGTGAAAGATTATGAAAGGTACAGCGCCTGCAATGAGATTTATACACCTCGACTCTTAAGACGGAACGACAAGGTTCATATTTGAATGAAGTTCTTTACTTATTAGTGCATGTAACTGTACGGAAACGGGAATATTTGGTTGTTTGTTTCGAACTAGCGATCGCCCGCAGATTCGCTTGCGTGCTATTTGGGTAGCTTTAAAAAAAATCCGCAAAAGTTTTTTTATACTCTCGATATGAAACCTCTGTGTGCCCTTATATTTGTGTGTTTTTATAACGTAGTAGTTTTTTTTATGTGATAGGTGGCAGATGAGCAAACGGATCGCTTTATGGTAAGCGATTTCCGCTACCCATGGACACCCGCGTCATCAATGTAGACACAAGTGCGCTACTAACCTTAAAAACCCCCTTTCTCCCGGATTGGGACTCCGGTACCCTCACTCAAGCAGCGAAACACAGCACAGTGCTGCTTCACGCCAATTTTCTGTGAGGCCGTGGTATCACTCCGGTCAAGCCGGCCCATTCATGCCGAAGCGTGATCTCCTACGTTTGAAACATAGTATAACACATTTTTACATGAAATAGCAATTTCTTACATACATTCTCCTAAAATTACTGTTTATATATTCCTAACATATACATATGATTGTAAGTACCAAAACAATATGCCATCATTTTCAAATGCTTCGGAACTTTTCAGATCCACCCATAACGACCGCCCCGGGTTCTGCTTGTTTAAACCTATATAATTGGCTTTTAAACTTAGCATAATTGGATTGTTATCAATATGAAACTAACCCCTAATACCACAATAATATCGTCCAACCAATTACGGAAACGGCAGCCAACCTCAACGCTCAGTCTTGTACGCAGGTTGTATTATAGTGCTTAAGTGTGATCTCAAACACATGTCCACTCTCTACTCCCTTAACCTCATATTCCGATAGGACACCAGTGTGACACGACCGGAGAGGGATCGGGGGCAGGACCAACGGCTTATCGAGCTTTCGGAGGCACAAGAACGCCAACTTCAGACTCCGGGTTGACACTGAAAATTTCTTACAGAAAACTTAGGTGTATTTTTTTTTACATGATAGCGGACAAACGAGCAGACGGTGCACCTGATAGAAAGTGATCACCGCCGCTCATGGACATCTGCAGCACCTGAGGTATCAATTATGCGTTGCCGTGTCTTAAGAAAGGAGTAAGCCCTTTTCTTGAAGGTCACCAGGTCGTATCTGTTCTATCTATATTTTGGGCCCGGCCTGGGGATCGAACCCGGGATCTCTTGCGCAGTCATCTCTTTAAATTATACCTAGTAACCATTACGCTAACGAGGCAGTCACCACTTATAAGATTCGGGTGAGGGGGTCCCGTTACATTAACCGTGGATTGAAAATCTGACAACAGGGAGAGTCCTCATGAGCGGCGGCAACCGGTTATCATCGGGTGATCCACTTAAAAATTTCATCTCGCGTTCAGGCGGGACTCGAACCCACACCTTCCACAATCCGTGTGAATGTTCTACCAATTAGACCACTGAATGCGTTACTAATCCGACGAAATTTGTAAGTGCTTGATTCGACATGAGCTGTCGATAGTCTCATCAATATTGTAGGTATATTTAGAATATCCAGTGGAAATATTATTACAAATATTTTCGCCGGCTTACTAACGTGTTCAGTGGTCTAATTGGTAGAACATTCACCCGGATTGTGGAAGGTGTAGGTTCGAGTCCCGCCTGAACGCGAGATGAAATTTGTAAGTGTGTTATTAACTTAGGAATAAATTGAAAAATATTGCTATAAAAAAAAATATCAACTATCAGGTGATCCGTCTGCTTCTCTGCCATCTAGCTAACACAAAAAATAAGAAATCTACCAGCCCACGCGATCGTAAGAATGTCGTATCCCCAGTACCTATTCATTTACAAATTTATAGAATATTTTTTGTTTATGAAAAGCGAAAAGGCAATGATTTATAATATTACGTTAAAAAAACGATAACAAAGTCTATAAATAACAAAATGGCACTCCCAATTTTCCTCACAAAACATTACTGACATTATCAAATGCCAATTTAGCGTTACAATATAGAAGTAATATCAGTAAAGTCTGTGGAGCATATCGAGATACACCAGTGCCTTCTGATCTCCCCGCAAGTTGCCACTTGAGGCATGCAATAGGCTGTGTCCTATTTTTTCCCTTGTTGATAATATAAAAACCCCTCAAAAGTGAAAACATCGGTGAACGAATGGATTTGTTAGCTTGGAAAGACTCTTCGATATAGGACAATTTGAAAATCAATTAAACTTAAAATAGACTTGCCCAAAACCCTCCATACAAACAGCGACGCGAGGCGTGACATCAGCCCTCACTAGATTGTGCGCATCGCGAGATAGCTTTGTTCGATAGCTAAATGAAATAGTGCGTTTATGAAAAAAAATCGATAGCTATATAAAATAGTGCGTTTATGAAAATGGTTTCTTAGTAAAAGTTGCTATAAATTGAATAAGATATCGATTGCTATAAAAATATTTCGTAAATTTAAGACTTAAAATTTACTTGCTTATCTTTGCCTTTGAGGGCTCATAACAAAAATAATTCATAAGGTATCAAGCTGAAATTTGGTACATAGTTCCTTTTGACCATTATTTCTCAATCAATCTGCAAATCTCTGATCTAGTTCACAAGCCTATTCTTTGGGCAATGTCTTGGCCCTTGGTTCCCCTGCGGATAAGACCTGGCAAAAACGTATTTTTAAAAAAAATTGTAACATTTGCATTTGGATCAGTGCAGAGATGCGGAACAGTAAAAAATAAAAAAATAAAAATAGTTTTATTGCTCAATATACTAATGTATGACTTGATACGTGTAACTAATGTTACACGTATCAAGTCTCCCCGGTAAGTAATGCAATACTTGTGTTGGGGATGACTCGATCTCTCCCATGGTTTAGTTACACAAAATATATTGAGTAGGTAAGTACTAAATTAACAAATTAAGGTAAACAAAGGGTGTGTATGTGTGTGTGTGTGTGTGTGTGTGTGTGTTGATGTGTGATTGTGTGTTTATAACATTATATTATTTCCAGGTTTTTGGAGATTTCAGTGTTTTATTTATACATATCATTATTATTGAGTTTATATTTGTATGAGTGTTTTATTGTTGATCAGGGGAAGTAGTGAAGTGGTTTCAATTTATTATCTTATTAAGTGGTTTTATACCTAAGTGTTTATTTATTTATTTTATTTTATTTTATTTTAGTATATTTTCAGTTTCCTCATACGTGAGGGATTTTAGCCAGCTTATTAGGGTTTGTTTACATTTAAATTTTTCTTTCGGATACAAGTTGAGGATTTTATTTGTACGTGTGATGATCGAGCATTGTACTGGCGCTCAGCAAATGCTGTACGAACCGGACGAGAAGGTACCACGGTATATTTTCGTCTCCTACTTAGGTTTTCCGGGTTATATGGTAGTTTCCTATGCAAGTCGAGTATGAGGTGTAAGACGTATAGTTTCCTAACTGATAAGAGGCCACAGAGATTGTACAGTTCCTTAGTTGAGAACCTGTATGGTTTTTGGTACATGACCTTAATAAGGGACCGTTGAGCTCTTTCCAATTGAAGAAATTTCATCTTTGATGCTCCACCCCATGCAGGGATACAATATTTTAGTACAGATTGCGCTAAGGCAAGATAGATTTTATTCAGAAGGGAACATGTCATTACATAACGCAGCCTGCCAAAAATCCAAATCAATTTCCTTATTCTACCTGAGACGAGATCTAAGTGAGAATGCCACGAAAGCCTGCTGTCGATCAATACACCGAGGTATTTTGTGCAATTGACTTTTACAATGCAAGGGCAAGTGCAGATACCATCAATTCTATTGGCACAGTTATGAACTTTAACCCGAAAGTCGTCACTTGGTTGGGATCTTTTGTTTGGTGTGAAGCAAATAAAGTTTGTTTTTGTCGCATTGAGGGTGAGTAGGTTAGAATTTAACCAAGCAGCGATCTCTGCTAAACCATTTTCTGCTGTCGACTGCACTGCTTCCCACGTTTGTCCGTAGAATACAACGGTTGTGTCGTCCGCGTAGGAAAATATTCTTCCCTTACAAGTCTGAAGCGAACATAGCTGATTAATATAAATCAAGAATAGGGAAGGACCGAGCACCGAGCCCTGCGGGACGCCATAGCAGACGTCAATTTCTTCACTACGAAGGCTATCGATTTTGACCACTTGTTTTCTATTTTGCAGGTAGTTTTCAAATAGGGCAAGTGGTGTACCTCTAATCCCGATGTCTTCGAGCTTTTTTATTAGTATGGGGACTGAAACTGTGTCAAATGCTTTTTTGATATCTATGAACGCGGTAAGGCATTTCTCTCCTTTATCTACTTTATCGGTTATGTAATTGACTAAGTCTGTAACGGCATCTTGAGTAGATTTTCCTTGCCTAAACCCATACTGAGCATCTGATAAGATTTTATTTTTATTGAGAAACGAAAGGAGTCTTTTATTTAGTAATTTTTCGATTATTTTAGAAAGAGATGGTAGCACTGAGATGGGTCTGTAGTTATTGATATCGTTTTTGTCTCCTCCTTTATATACTGGGGTGACTATAGAGCGCTTGAAAGAATTTGGAAAAATACCTTTTTCGAAACATAAGTTAGCTAACCGAGTTATTAGGGGGACTATGAAAAATCTACATTTTTTTAGTAATTTCACTGATATTCCATCCCAGCCACAAGCGGATTTGGTGTCAAGACCCATGAGGATACTATCCACTTCCGCAAAGTCGGTATCCAAGAGGGCGAAAGTGAAACGCTTTATTTGGAACATCTACTCTCAGATAGATCCGTGATTCATTCCGATCATTCGGCTCACTCGAATCACACAGTTCATTCGGATCATTCGGTTCACTCAAACTTGAAATTCATTTGAGTCGAATGATACATTCGAAGCGAACATTAGAGATTCAGAACAGTGTATCATTCGGCTGAGTCAGATCACTGAGTTGTTTCAGTAAAAAGTTACACACATCTTTCTCATCGCTTCTGCTACGATCACGCAAGAAGATTCCGACCGGTAGGGCAGGTCCTCGAGTGGAGTAAGCGAGCAAACCAATAACAGTTGGCCTGTTGGTTTGTAGTGTTAGCTCCGTAAACTTCGTTGATGTTGCGTACCGCTTGTACCGCGATACTGCTACGACGGTACTCACATTCCATAATTACCTGAATTCCTAACGTATCCATGATGACGAAATTTGAAATGTGATGAAAATGTAGCATTATTAAATAAACAAATGACTAGTTTTAGAAAAAAATCCATATTTTTAAAATAAAATAAATTTGAAATCAGAATTCTTAGCTAAAATAAAAAAATATGATTAGACGTCAATTTCATAGAAACCTTTATATGTATAAAAAAATGATGTAGGTACCATTTTTCCTTAATGAGTCTACGCGAATCCAAACTGTAGGTATGATGTTGCTGTTCAAAGGGAGCTTCCCTTCTCCCTAGTTTGATGAATGAAGATAGTTTTATTGCACTCAAAATATAATAATCCTCCAACCGATTACGGCTACGGCGGCCAATCTCAACGATCAGCCACGCACGCAGGATATATTATAGTGCTCAAGTGTGTGCGCAAACACGAGTGCACTCTCTATTCCCGTAGCCTCATATTCCGATGGGAAACTACTGTGACACGACCAGAGAGGGATTGGCAGCGCAGGACCAACGGCTTAACGTGCTTTCCGAGGCACGGGGGTACAAGACCGCCAACTTCCAGACTCCAGGCTGCTACTGAGAATTTCTTACCGAAAACTTAGGTACAAATTCTTGGCCCGACCCGGGGCTCGAACCCGGGACCTCTTGCGCATCCATCGCTTTAAAGTGCGACCCACAAACCACTGCGCCACCGAGGCAGTCAAAATATGATGATAATGTAATGGCGGTCCCTCCAATGTTATTACCAGACTAGGACCATGAGAGAGCCACGCTTCAACATGAATGGACCGGCTGGACCGGAGTGATACCACGGCCTCAAACAAAACCGACGAAGCAGCGTGTGTGCTATTTTGCTGTGTAAGTGAGGGTACCGAAAGCCAAAACCACGGGATAGGGGGTCTAAATGGTCACTTGTGACAGGTTATTTGTCTGCTAGTCTGCCACCTATCACTTAAAAAAGGTTTGTCTAATCATCATTCACGTAGTTCCTGTGCACTATTGATAACATGGAGGGATTGATAAGCTAAGATGAGATATATAAAAGTTCTTTCATACTCTATAAAATATAGTTACATTAAAATGACACCTGTCACTTGACCTTTATTTCAATAACCATAAGGTTTATCGGTTTATCATTTAGTCCAGTTTCATTCTATCATCGTCATCATTTCAGCCAATAGACGTCCACTGCTGGAGGGCCTCTCCCAATGTTTTCCACACATATCGGTCCTGTGCCGCCCGCATCCAATGGATAACCGCAACCTTCACCAGATCGTCGGTCCATCTTGTGAGGGGCCTGTCACGGCTGCGATTTCCTGTACGTGGTCTCCACTTGAAGTACTTTTCGCCCCAACGGCCGTCTGTTCTCTTCGTTATGTGCCCTGCCCATTGCCACTTGAGACATGCAATCCTTTGGGCTGTCTGTGACCTTAGTTCTCCTGCGGATCTCATCATTTCTGATACGATCACGCAAATGGTCTCCGAGCATATCCCTCTCCATTGCTCTCTGGGTGACTGTGCACCTCCTTTATCGCCACATTGTAAGCGGCCACGTTTCGGTTCCGTATGTCATCACTGGCAACACACACGCATTAAAGACTTTCTTCTTGCGACACTGCGGTATATGGGCCGAAAATATGCTGCGTAACTTCCCAAACAGCTCAGCCGAGTTGGATTCGTCGATCGACCTCTTTCTGGAAGTTAGATTTACCAAGCTGGACATTTTGTCCGAAGTTAATGTACTCGTTCACAACTTCCAGTGTAGAGCTTCCAACCTTTATTTTTCTGGGACATCAACGGCTTTCATTCTAATCAAGCTACATTTTATGGACTGTAAGCTATAAGTTCAATACGGTATACGACAATTTTTATTTTATTTTTGCAATCAAAAGACCTCTCAATGATAGAAACATCGTTGAAAGAATCACTTGATTCTCATTTAAACTACCTGAGATATCACAACTTTAAAATCACATTATTTTGGGCAAACCCAAAACGCTCCATACAAATGGCTACTTAGATGTGACGTCACACTTAAGTATTTTGTATGCATTTCATTTGAATTTTGTATGGTAGCTGTATCAAATGGTCCGTTTATGTCAATGGTTCTATTATAATAATTGGTGCAAATTGTATGTGTTATTCAATGGTATAATTATTTTTTAATAATTTCATACTTTTAAAATGGACTTGCCCATGAATCTTTGAAGGACCATAAAACCGGCTAGACGTTATATTTTTTATTGAGAATTTTTGCCATTGGCACATATTGACCTATATTTTGATAAAATATTTATATTTTGTAAAATCTTGAGCTTAGTCGTATACCCTATTAGCAAAGAAGTGGACGAAAAAATTGCTGTTCCATTTCTGCCTTACTGTTGTAATGGTCATTATACCCATCAATTTTGTTTACGTCTACACACTACGTAATTGGCGAGTACGCCACCACCCGTGCGTGAGCATGACTTTATTTAATATATCACTGACGTCACAGTCGACGTCAGAGGAATCCCTTTCATGTACAGTGTACCAGGAATTCCGGTCGGGTGCGTTTGATTTCTGAGGTCGTGTAACTGATTGTAGCGAGATATTAAATTGTTAAGTGGCGACGTTAGATGTTGTTCGGGGTTCTCGACCTTGTATGTGTCTTTATTGAAGTTAATAAATTTACGTTTCATCATAAATCTTAATGATTTTCGCGAAATATTCGAGAGTAAACGGAGAAAGGAATAATTGAGTCACAAGTAGAAGGGCTACAAAAGCTTTGAATGTCTTATAGAAATATTTAGGCTCGTTTCTTGAAATTTCAATATCATATCGTTGCGGAAATACCGTCGCGGGATAAAATTTCACTCAAAGAAGATTAAGTAAAGCCTCTATTAACATTTATCATGTCATCGCAACTACGATGGTATTAGGCTTAATCACGCTTGCTTGCGTTGGTCTAGAACGCCCCATTGGTCTAGTGGTTTAAATACCGGGCCGCGATCTTAGGGTCCTAGGTTTGATTCCCGGGTCGACCCAAAAGTATGTTTCGAATTTTTCGGACATAGCTCGGGTTTGGGATCACCAATCTGCATTTGGTAAGCGTGGGGATGAAGCCTAATCCCATCATAGTAGCGATAACTTGATTTCTATGATGAAGGCCTTTGCCCTGCAGTCGGACAGTCTATCTATAGGCTGATACTTTACTTTACTTTTACTTTACGCTTGCTTAATGTGGATTGACAGTCATAAACCTGAACAGTCGAACATAGCGTAAATTCAAAATATAGATACATAATGTAGATATTCTTTACTACGCAGAAACAAAATACATACCTAATAAATAAATTATTGGTAATTTGTTAGAACAGAGCGTTGATAAATGAGAGAATGGAAAGTTAGGTGCACGGTAGTAGATCGCTTATCATTCAGATGGTACAGATGAATTTTTAGCTTGCGGCGAGTGTTATGGTGGGGAATTAATGCTCTTGAAACCCTTCCTTACCATGATATACTGGTGTCGCGGGTGTTCATGGGTGGAGGTAATCGCTTACCATCAGGTCATCCGTCTGCTAGTCTGACAGCTATCACATAAAAAATAAGTGGATAAAGATACACAGAGATGCAACGTCTCTATATAGTGCCAAATAGTCTTACCCATTAGAGATGGTGGATATCGTTTACCATCAGGTGATCAGTCTGCTCGTCTGCTAAGTATTACATAAAAGAAAGAATATACAAAATATATTTTTTTCTTTTTTCTTTCTAGCAGCCAAAGTTTTTTTGACGAGATAGGTGGCAGACGAGCCGAACGGATCAGAAAAATCAGCCTAATCATGACTGACTATGGCTTTCCTTATCTATACTTACTATTTCTAAAGAGATAACTCCTAAAAACAGCGGCAACGCCTAAAGTAATCCGAAAACACAAAACGCTTGCACAATGTAAGCGAAATATAGCGCCATCTATGGGTACAAAGTTTAACGAATGTCCCGAAACGAAGTGAGGTCGTACCACTAGTTATTCATAAACATTCTTAAATAAAACTGTGTCCTAAAGCAGTTTCTACTGTATGGAGTTCTGTTCTCATCTTTGGGATGGCTCAACCAAATACCAGCATGAGGCGTAAGAGAGTATTGGGAGAAGGGCCAAGAGGCTAATTGGCGACGACGAGCTTGTGGGTAAGAGGCTACAATGCCTTGAACACCGACGCAAGGTAGCAAGCTTATCGATCTTCTATCGGATCCATTTTGGAGAGTGCGCCACGAACTGTACAAATGCATTGGAGCATCTCGTTCTTCCACTACTCCACCAGGGCAGATTCATCAATTCGACAACCGGTACATGGTAGAACTACTAAAATCCGCATAAAGAGGTTGAAATCCTTTTTCCTTATTCGTCTGCCGAAACAATGAATCAGCTTCCTGAAGAGGGTGTTTCGCTTAGAAGCTACATTTGGTGGTTTTCAAAGCGGGGGGGTGGGGGGGGGGGGCAAGTGAATTAGGTATCCTTCTAGGTATTCGTGCTACATCTTAGACCATATTATCATTTACCATCAGGGTGCTAAATATGTCGAGACGCTTACTTTCTACTAGATTAAAAACAAACAGGTTTTTTTCTTTCAAACATTTAATCAGATTTATAACACCGTTTTAGCTAACAAAGATTTATTGAACTTTAAAAATAAAGCCTAAGGGTCTTATTTATTAATTTGTTTTGTTTGTTAAACAGAATCAACAGTGGGATTACAAATATATACATTTAATACTTTTCTTTTGTAAATACATACTTGTTATACATGGTAAACACCCAGACCGATACAAACAGACATGTTTATGCACACAAATGTTTATACTGTGCGGGGATCGAACCCGCAAACCTTGCACCAGAGGCAGTATTTACTGCCACTGATCCAAACGGGTCGTCATATTGTCTGTAATAAATATCCTCCAACCGATTACGGCTACGGCGGCCAATCTCAACGATCTGCCGCGTACGCAGTATAGTGCTCAAGTGTGTGCGCAAACACAAGTGCACTCTCTATTCCCTTACCCTCATATTCCGATGGGACCCTGGGATACTGAGACACGACCAGAGAGGGATTGGGCGCAGGACCAACGGCTTAGCGTGCTTCCCGAGGCTCGGGCGTACAAGACCGCTAATTTCCAGACTCCGGACTGCCACTAAAAATTTCTTACCGAAAATTTAGGTACAAATTTTTGGCCCGACCTCTTGAGCAGCCGTCGCTTTAAAGTGCGACCCACTAACCACTGCACCACCGATAATACCTATATGCATCTATAACACTGTCTTAGCTAACAAGGTTTCATTGAATGTTTATGAATAAAACCTTTATCCATATTTTGTACACTTTGTAAAAACCTACTCTAAGCTGCACTATTTGTGTTGTTCCCATTGAAGTTCACTATTAACATTCATAGCGGGTAAAATCTCTTACATAATAAAACATAGCCGTTCAGTGTTTATCCATTATTCAGCAACTATTAACCTATCTGTATCCACGTTCTCGTATACAGTAGTCTAAAACGTATACAACCATTCGAATAGAACCCTTATTGCAATAGCAAAAGCGGCATCTCTGTTGCTGAGTTTAACTGTACTGGTACATATGTTTTTATTGCTCTGTTTACAGTGGGAATTTAAAGCTATAAATGAAATAGATATGTTTGTTTGTCCTTTGACATTTTGATGTTTTCATTGATCATTGAAATAATTTAAAAAGTGTGTTATACACAATATACTTAACTGTAATTTGAGCGATTTTCTGTTTTGTTCTCGGAAAGCTCTTGGAATAATTATGGCTTGATTCCGACCAAACTTTTTTTAGTGGTTTATATTCTCCTGTTTTGCGGCAAAAGTTTTTTTTTGCAATTAAAACCCTAATTCTTCCCTTATTTTGCATTTTTACAATACCCTTATTTTGAAACAAATAAGGGTATATTTTCTCATTATAAGATTTTTCCTTACCAAAACTTAAAATTTTGTCTAAACGCATGTATGCAGTATTTACCGATCTACAATATTGTATGTACAATATTTCATAATTATTTTTCTTACATTAATTTAATGTTTTTTTGATAACTTAACAATACTGCTACTAGTACAAGCACATTTACACATCTAAGTACATTTAGCTTCAAATCATTAAAATTCTTAAATTGATAAACACAAACTTTTTAAGTAAATAAATCAGTTAAAAAATTCATCTCGTGTTCAGGGTGGGACTCGACCCCACTCCTTAAACAATCCGGGTGGACGTGCTACCAATTAGACCGCTGAAAGCGTTACTAAGACGACGAAATCTGCAACTACCGAACACCCGCCTGAACACGAGATGAATATTTAAATGTGTTATTTACTTAAGAATAAATTGCCAAAGATTGCTATAAAAAATATCACAAACTTTTTATATACATAATAATTAGTAAAGCAAATAAATAAATAAGTAAAGTAAAAAAAACTTTCATGTATTTTTGTTTTTTTTTTGTGTCAATAATATGTTTAAGACACGCAATTAATTTCGTTAACCTACTAGCTACCGGCAAACTTTATTCCGCTTAGTTTTTTTTTTGTGTTCTCGTGATATTTCCACAGTTTTTTTCTGCAATTTTATTGAGGTAGATAAATTCATGGAATAATGTCGTTTGCCTAGACACAAAAGCACTCTCTTTTCCTAAACCCTCATATTTCGATGGGACACCAGTGTCACACGACTGAAGAGAGATTAGGCGCAGGACCAACGTCTTAACGTGCTTTCCCAGGCACGGGAGTACACGCCAACTTTCAGACTCCGGGCTGACACTGAGAATTTCTTAACAGAAAAACTCAGGTACAAAATTTTGGCCCGACCCGGGGGTCGAACCCGGGACCCCAAGCGCAGCCACTTGCTTTAAATGCGACCCACCTACCACTCCGCCAACGAGACAGTCTTTTATGTCATTTCATTCATGGAATATAAGACCTTTGGAATTAGTTTAAAATCTCCTCTGATATTGATATAACACTTAATTTAGTTTTATAGATTATATCGAAAAAGATAGCATTTAAAACGGCAATCTTTCTTCGGCAAAGCTTTAATTTTCCCTTGAAGCTGTGTTTAGAAGTCTAGTAAGTTTCTAAGTGAAGCCGTAAATCGTTAGCACTTTGTTCCGTTCCATTGGTGGCTGTTAACATAGACTTAGGTGCTCGGAGTCATAAGAGTCTTATGTGGGAAACACTAGGAAGATAAGTAAGGACTCATCATCATCGTCAGCCCATTTAAGTTCCTACTGCTGGGGCACGGGCCTCCCTAAATCACATGAGGTGTAATTGCCATACTCACCACGCTTGGCAGACGGGTTGGCGAGGGTTTTGATATACATGCAGAGTTTTCCTTCTCTGGGTGCTGATGATCATGCCAGCAGCTTTACCTTAGTCGCCTCTAACGACACTTCAGTAAGAGTGAGGGGCCACCTTCACTCTTAGAATAGGCCACTATTCTACTCTGCCGGCGACCACACGGCTAAGTAAGGACTATCAGCGTATAAACTGTTCCACTATAGGAAAAAGGCTCATAGAAAATGAGTCATCGCTACTATGATGGGATTAGCCTTTATCACCACGCTTGTCTAATGCGGATCACATACTGATTGGTGATCACATACCTTAAATTCGAAAAAATCGATTTTTTTTATGACATAAAGTGGCAGATGTGCAGACGGATCACCCGATGGTAAGCGATTGCCGCCGCCCATGGACATGCGCGACACCAGTGAAGTCACAAGTGCGCTGCGAATCTTTAAACCCCCCTTTCCCTTTTGGAAAACTGGCTTGAAGCAGCTGTGCTGCTGTTTCATTGATGAAGCCTAATCGGGGGAAAGGGGGTTTAAAGGTTCGCAGGCATTTGTGACTCCACTGGTGTCGCGTGTGTCCATGGGCGGTGGCAATCACTTACCATCGGGTGATCCGTGTGCTTTTCTGCCATTATATATATGAAAAAAAGTCGGCGATTACCATTTACAATTGAAGTGGCTCCCTTTGGCCTAAATAAAAGCAGTCCTTGTCCTACCCCTTAAATAGACGTAGCTCTATTTACGGGGCGATATAAAGAAAATACGGTCTCCCACCAAGCTTAGATAACTAATGCCGGTGATTCTGTCTACCCACAAATATTTGTCCTGACGCGGAAATGGAACCATGGGCCGTCGCTTGTCTAATAGGAGATAGACGCAATATCCTCCGACGAAAGGGCAAATGTGTCGTCAAATATATTCCATAATAGCTGACCCTGTGATAATGCTCGTTGGGCGAAATGCTCGGTTAAATGCCAATGGTTGGCGTTCCCTGCTTATTTAATTTTATTACGACTATTTTAGGAGCAGTATTTATTTTCATTTGGGGAAGTCATTTGGAGTACTTTCGTAATGGAAAAGGTGAGGTTTAAATGCTAAGGTTTGTATTCGTACCTACATAATAGAATTTTGTAGCTGGATAATAGAAGATACGCTAACAGCTATCCTTAACGTTGGGCAACGCTTAATTTTCTCATTCATCTCAGTAAAAATCTCCAACTATTCAAATTTTTGTCAATTCTTTTTTATTATTAACACTTAATATAAATCGTTTTTGAGGATATTAGATACGTTTAAGTTTCTAAATAAATTATACGTTTGTTTCTCAGAAATATAGCGTAAAGAAAAAAATGCCTTGACCTAAGTGAACAGCTGATTAATGGGATTGGAATAGATAGATAGATGGATAGATAAAACGTTTATTTGTACTGCTGCATATACACACATTAAAATAAAACAAATGACACACATGCAAGAACACAGGAACATTACATTATAATTAGGCATTAAATTAACAAAAAAATAGAAACAACAATAAGCTGTTCACCTGTTGTGATCCGTGTGTGCGCTGCAGCAGTTCAAAAAGGCCGTGGCTCAGTGTATAGCTTTGCCCGAGCAGACAAAACACTGGTATTCTGCCACTACCCCAAAATACAGTCTAAATCAAATCTAATTTTATCTACGTTCAGAAAATCTATATAAAATAAAGGAACCGTGTAGAACTGTTTTATTGTAATGTGTGAGTGAAGTATAATATCAGATGAATGTATGATGACAGCAATCGGAAAGGGAAGTAATCGATAAGTGCATCAAAATACTTTGGTATACCCAACATGAGTATGCGTGTAAGTGTAAGTTTTGCATGCTTATATGTTTCTACACGGCAAAACGCGCTACCGATTGACCCCGTGGGATACCTAAGCGTTGTTTATCTAGAAGAGTAATTTTTCATATGTTTATTGAAAGAGTATTTAGATTAGAATAGAAAGGCAAATTTTTTGTTTTAATTAGTATTTTTTTTGTTTTGCAGAATATGGTTCATTGACTATACTCAAAGTTATGGGACATTTGAATCACATAATTATGTGATTTGAAACTTCAAAGGCGGCAATGTTTCATACAGCTTGTGTAAAAGATACCAGTGATTAAAATCTACCTACTAACATCAGAATTTTATCATATTTTATAAACCGTGCTCTTACACGTCATTTTTGCCACGCACCTCCTCATTGTGGAATCAACTTCCCGCAGTATTTCCGAACCGGTACGACATTGAGATCTTCAAGAAACGAGCCTATACTTTCCTAAAAGGCCAGCAACGCATCTCCACTCCTCCGATGTGGCTGATGTCCTTGGGCGGCGCTGATCACTTATCATCAGCTGACTCGCTTACTCGTTGGCCTCCCTTTCTCATAAAAAATGTTGTTGAAATTGAAGAGTGAGGGTAGTTAAATATTTAAGCACAAACAACTTAACGAACTAATTAATTCATAGCTGAAAAGAAGTCAATAAAAAGGGATTTTTATGAAAGACCTATTTATAGTTTCAACTTTCTTTGAACAAGCAGCTAGTGATGTGGTATACAAAACTGTTATTTCGTGCAGTTAAGTACCGCGAAGTGATGTTACTCGTAATATAAGTTTTTTTTTATGACAGGTGGCAGACGAGCAGACGGATCACCTGATGGTAAGCGATTGCCGCCGCCCATGGACACCTGCAACACTTGTGGAGTCACAAGTGCGCTGCCAACCTTTAAACTCCCCTTTACCCCCGGATTGGGCCTCCGGTACCCTCACTCACGCAGCGAAACACAGTACAGTGCTGCTTCACGCCGGTTTTCTGTGAGGCCGTGGTATGACTCCGGTCGAGCCAACCCATTCATGTTGAAGTCGTGGCTCCCCCACGGGAATTAATGATTGATTTGTACTGCTATTGTATGTCGAGTGAGTTGTCACGTGGACAACTTTTTGGACTAAATAGAGTCTTAAAACCAGCGATTGCGTTATAATGGTCTTGGCTAAATCCGCAGATCGATGAAATCAAAACACCTGCATTTTGTTGAGCAATAGTGACTTAGACTGACTTTGGCGGTTGAGTATCCACTTTTTAAAATAATTACACTTGATGTACCAAATTTGATATGCAGTATAATCTGTAAGAGAAAATAAAAACGTTTAAAACAAGAAAAAACATTTCTCATTTGATAGTGATGAAGACTTACATGTATCAACAATAACTACACCACACAAGAGTACTTGGGCCATTTACTTATAATCATTTCAGCCAGGGTAGGCTTCCCAATAGAGTAAAGACTAAAGTCGATTATATGGAAAAAAATAATTTCTATTCTGAGATCGAAACGATGAGGACATCGTTTGGAAAAGTGGTAGTGAATGCTGCCTTGATACAAGGGTTGCGGGTTCGATCCCCGCACAATACAAACATTTGTGTGCAATGAACTGTCTTTTCTTTATTGGTCTGTAGTGTTTCTATGTAAATATAATATGTTTTTACAAAAGAAAAGTATTAATGTATAATTGGTAATCCCACTGTTGATTCTGATATCCGTAACACAGGTGCTTGAGCTACCTATGTGCGGAGTCAGATCAGTGTATGTGACCTTGTGAAATATTTATTTATTTATCTACCCATTATTGAAAGCATTTTCTTCATCGATCAACGTTCACGTCGTTTACTCGAAAACATTTTCTGTTATACCTATATCACTCAAATAAAACTTTACAAACAGCATTATCAATCTCTAGGTATTATTTCCAAGGCATTTTTATAGAATGTTTATTTTTATTAAATTGCTAATCTAGATAAAATTATCTTTTGTGTAGAACTTGAAAGAATTTACTTTTTAATAAAGACGTTTCAATTTAAGAAGTTTTCTTATTTACGAGTAGATCGCAATTTTGTTTTTCTGAAATGGTGAATTATGATTATATTGTTTGGGCAAACATATTCGAAATAATTTGTTTTTTTAATTAAGTCGAAAGCTGAGCTATGACGATAGATAGGATGTACCTAATTATCTTCATAGCTCAGCTTTCGACTATTCGATAAATCATCCTACTGTTAAGGACAAATATAATCACACTTTAACCGTGATTTAACTACTTATTAGTATTGTAAAAGCACGGTTATAATGTGATTACCTTCGCTTAAAAAGTTGATGATTTCGGCCCTAAGAGATAAATATGATCAGAGGTTATTCCTTCTACACTCTGATTTTACCAGTTATTGAAGTCGATCTTTATACTTATTCGTGAAAAAAATCATACAAGATTAGCCTGTTTAGGTAATTTAATAAATATCTTTTTAATCAATTAGGTAGCTCAAAAACGAATAGAATAACATATTAAAAGACTGTACTATACACCCTATATAATCTAAATTCGACATTCCTATGATATATTCCTATGAAATAAAACATTTAGAAATTGTTTTTTTCTATAGGACCTTAATTTGTAGTTAACCAATTTTGAGATTATAGGTAGTAGGTAGGTGGGTAGGTATTTAATTGAGACTAAAAATGAGACTCGTCAACTCTCTCGTTTTCCCAATACTTTTATATGGAATTGAGACCTGGACCTTAAAAAAGGCGGACCGCGATCGAATCGTCCAATATGTCTCCATCTTCCGTGAATTAGATGAGGTTACGGGTGTTAAGGCGGCAATCGCTTACCATCAGGTGATCCGTCTACTCATTTGCCATCTGTTACATAAAATGACGTTTTAAGGCCCGTCACCGATTCAGGGATTGAATAAAAAAATGATGAAAGTCCTTAAACAAATGTTCATGACTTTAGCATTAAATATGACGAATAGTCTACATGATATATAACCACCGTTTACCCATTTAGGGATTGAATAAACATACTAAAATGCCTTTATATATTTTGCATAAATTTTCATGACTCTAGCACTAATTTTTTTTTATATGAGAGGTGGCAGATGAGCAGACGGATCACCTGATGGTAAGCAATTCCGCCACCCATGGACACCCGCAACACCAGTGGAGTCACAAGTGCGCTGCCAACCTTTTCCCCTTCCCCTCCATTGGGCCTCCGGTAACCTCACTCACACGGCGAAAACACAGCGCAGGCGCTACTTCACGCCGGTCTTTTGTGAGGCAGTGGTATCACTCCGGTCGAGCCGGCCCATTCATAATGGCGTCTCTCATACGAGAATATTACCCCATTTCACTCCTTTTATCGTCATCATAATCGTCAGCACATTTAAGTCCTCACTGCTGGGGCACGGACCTCCCTCAATCACATGAGGGGTAATTGCCATACTCACCACGCTTGGCAGACGGGTTGACGAGGGTTTTGATATAAATGCAGAGTTTTCCTTCTCTGGGTGCTGATGATCATGCCAGCAGCTTACCTTAGTCGCCTTTTACGACACCTTCTTTTTTTTTCTTTTTTTTTTTTTTTGTTTTCCCGGGAGAAATGCACTACGCAGACCCTGCCGCCGGGGGGCGACAGGGTACTGTGGGACTCACCCTCCGGGCCGCTTCTTCAAACAAGAAGCGACCTGAGGGCATACCCACTAAAACTCCCGGGGCTCAACCACCCGTGGGTATGGAATGGGGTCACGGGAACTGCACGAGGCTATTCCCCGCAACCCCACTCCCCCACAGGCCCCTATACGGGGTGTGCGGCCACGCCCCTCCTCAAGCTAGGAGGAGGGGGGTTGGGGACAGCCGGAAGAGCTGAGCCGTCCCCAACGAGCGGTGGAGGTGCCAATGGCAGTGCCGGCACAGGGACCCCCGTCCCTGTTGCCGGCTGGCCACCTCCACGGAGAGGACGAAGAGTTCTCCGCCGAACTCGTCCTCTCCTTGCTCGAAGCGGGCCTGCGAGGGGGTTAATCTCGCGCTCCCGCTCCGCCGCCTCCTTCTGCGCCACCACTTCTTCGCAGAAGTTCTTCGCAGAAGTGGGCAAAGGCCGACCACGCCCTCTAATTATCCAGCATAGCTTCAACTATGCTGGACAATGAGAGGCCATGTCCGACCTCCGCGACCAGCGCTGATAGCTGTTGGTCGAAGGACGGGCACACCACCAACGTGTGGTGCGCCGAGTCCTCCGCAGCGCCGCACTGGTGGCACGAAGGAGTGTCCTCCCGCTGAATACGGTACAGGTAGTTACCGAAGCAACCATGTCCGGTAAGTACCTGCACCATACGGAAGGACAGAAACCCATGGTGGCGCTCGAGCCACCGGTCCAATACCGGGGCGAGCGCCGGCCTTTTACGACACCTATGGTGGCCTATTCTACTCTGCCGGGGACCACACGGCTATATTTTACTCCTTTAGGAGTTGAATAAAAATGCTGACTATTTTTATTCAATTATAAAAAGCCCAAATATCAATTTTCATGACGGTAACACCCTTCTTAGGAATATAAAATAACTGAAAGTTAAGTCAATTTTCACAACCCTAGCACAAAAAATGACGAATCTCCCATACTTACCCTTATTCCACCCCTTTGGGAGTTGAATTTGAAAAAAAAAACTAAAGCCGGTATATTTTTAATTTTGATAAATAATCTAAATCCAAATTTTCAAATCTCTAACATCAAACATGACAGATTTTCATACTAACACTAACCCCCCTTTCACCCCTTTAGGGGTTGAATTTTTAATAATCCCTTCTTAGTGCGCGCTTAAATATAAAAAGTACCCATATTCCAATTTTCATGATTTTAGGTCTAGTAGTTTCGGCTGTGCGTTGATAGATCAGTCAGTGGGTGACTGGCCGAGGCGTTACCTCTTTATTAAAATTAAAGATAGTACGGTTTTTTTTATTGATGATATGCTTTTTTCTTAGCTCCACACTGAACTCTAGAGTTAAGGAAGAAGCCTGCGATAGAGCGAGCTTACCCAAACGCACTGAAGTCTAAAGCGGAGGTTAGAGGGCGATGATGATTAAAACATGTTATCTCGTTATATGGGATATGCTTCAATAAATGTTGATAAATCACATTGCAAGGTTAAAATGTATTTATTATTATTTTTATCGACCGGCAATGGACCCATTATATCTAAAGATATCCTTTCAAATGCAGAACTTGCAGTGTTTGTAATAACCATTGGTTCCTTAGTAATATGATTGGAAAATTTATGAAAATTGACATTTTCTGACGTAGTCAATGACGTCATTAGTCATTCCTGGCCAATAATAGTACTGTTTTAAATTACTTAACATCCTGCTTACCCCTGCGTGTCAGATAAAAATCATTTAATATTATCAATATTTTAGACAAGATATGACTTCTTTACACTTCCGTTAAGGTATATTACAAAAGCTTTAAAAACTACTTTACTTAATTTACAATATTAATTTTTCATCATCATCTTTTAAGCCAATAGACGTCCACTGCTGGACATAGGCCTCCCCCAATGTTCTCCACACAGATCGGTCCTGTGCCTCCCGCATCCAATGGATTCCCGCGATCTTCACCAGATCGTCGGTCCACCTTGTAGAAGGCCTTTCACGGCTGCGACTTCCTTGTACGTGGCCTCCACTCGATGACCTTTCCGCTTCACCGGCCGTCTATTCTCCTCGCTATGTGCCCTGCCCATTGCCACTTGAGCCATGCAATTCTTTGGGCTACGTCTGAATTAAGGTAGTTCTCCTGCGGATCTCATCATTTCTAATACGATCACGCAAGGAGAATCCGAGCATAGCCCTCAACTAATTTCGCCGAGCATACTAATTTTTACTTTACTTTATTTAAATTACGATACTAGAACGCCATACAATTGAATTCCCTCGTACCAATGAAACTAAACTCCAACGATTTTTTCGCAAATTCTCAGAAAATCGAATCTCGGAAACCCGTCAATTTCGAATCTCGCAACCGACGAGCGAATCCGAACCGAGAACGGCTCCCGATGCGCTTTTGTTACGAATCTAATCCGATTTGTTTACGGTGTGTGACGTCAGAGTCTGTGAATCGCGCTGGGATCTCTCCGGTTTAGGGACTATTCAAATGCAAATCAGAGGGGACGCAACATTTTTAGGTTATGATTTCAGATTAAACAAACGATTAATACGTGTGAGCGAAATTCTGTTCAAAATTATTGTGATATTTGGCTTTGTTCAAATGCCGAGTGCTACTTGATATGGACAGACAGATTTTTATAACCCAACGTATGGTACCTTGGGTTATCAAATTATGTTGCATTTCTAAAGAAGAAGAAAGAAGAAAATACATTTATTGACCATCGTAACACGGAAAAAGTAAATATGTACAATAGGCATAACACGACACGATACAGATAAAAAAAGAGAAGAGGCGATATAAGAAGAGGTGGTGTGGTTGTGTGTGGTCAATCAGGTCCCAACCTCAGCATTTGCTGTTACGGTACTATCTGCGGGGCCGCAACAGCGCTGGTATTCTGGTGGGCGCTGGTATCATGTAAGTAAATAAATAGCTATAAGTATAAACACGTATAATTTATATTGAAAGATGTGTGGACTAAATGGCAGATATACAATTGTATTGGTACATAGGTATATGACAATTTCTAGACCTGAATATCAACTTAATGTCGACCGAGTTTGATATTTTATAAGGAGTCTAGCGGTAGGAGTCAACCACTCCGCGTGGACTGATGCAATTCAAAGGTTTTAAATTAGTAACTAGTGGTTTTTAGTGAACAAAATGTGGTGTTTGTTTGTGCAGTGAAGTGCCGCAAAGTGATCCTGATAATAAGAATCGTTGAATTGTATTGTTTTAACACTGCCATTGTGTGTCGAGTGAGTTGTCACGGACAACTTTCTTGGACTTAGTAGAGTCTTAATATCAGCGATAGTGTTTAGAGTGGTATCAGCAGATTCCGTAGGTCGATAAAACGTAAAACATCGGCGTTTTATTGAGTGACTGTGACTTTGACTAACTTCGACTGTTGACTATCCACTTATTCTCAATAAATTACTTGACATTGGCGGAATCACACGCGCGGCCTGTAACCGTGCGCTGAATAGGTCTATCAAAAAATATATTTATTGTATTATATTGTAATCATGTTGAAGAATATCTGGTTCCCCAGTTGCGAAAGTCAGACGGAATCAGTTTTATAATGATCAGATTTACCAAATCCTGAATCATTGTTCAAAGCGATTTTTTTAGATGTAACCGGGTTGGCTGGTACGCTGATTTTTTTACGTGATAAATGACGTTGACAGACTAACAAACGGATCACTTGATAATTTTATTTCCTGCCGCCCATGAACACCTGCAATACTAGTATAGTAACAACCTTACAAAGTTGGTTTTCTCTAAGGCCATGGTAATAGTGAATAGTGTTTGTATCGAAAAATTACCTCAACGAAAAAGATATTTGACGAAAAATTTTGCAACAAGTTGATATAATACAAGATTAAACTTTTAAAAAGCTATTTCTATGTCCGAACTCCGTCGTCTAACTTTAAACTCAATTTTCAACCACCACGACTAAAAGGAAATCGCACATGCGTTAAATTGAATTCTTGGCGGCCATTATCTGCTCATACCGGCAATGTCATATCGAACAGTTAAGAGGTACCTGCAGTTCCACAAGGTTTTTTTTTCTGTTTCGGATTTTTTCGTTGGCACAGGCAAATGGTGGCATAATACCATTGGTTTTCGGAGTTAGTAGACACAAATGTTTATTATTTATTTGGTAGTTAGTATATTATTTGCATTGCCATTAATATTTACTAAGATCTAAAAAAAAGTTTAGGCAAATAAAATTATCATCATCATTTTCAGCCCATAGACTTCCACTGCTGGACGTAGGCCTCCCCAATATTCTCCACGTCTTGCCTGCCACAGTTGTGATTTCCTGTGCGTGGTCTTTACTCTAGGACATTTCCTCCTCAGGGGCATCTGTTATCCTCGGTATGTGTCCTGCCCATTGCCACTTGAGGCATGCAATATGTCTGTGACCTTAGCTCTCCTGCGGCAGAAATGATGAGATCATCATTTCTGATACGATCACGCAAGGAGACTCCGAGCATAGCCATCTCCATTGCTCTCTGGGTGACTTTGAGGCTTCTTAATCGGCAGATGTAAGCGGCCACATAAAGGCCAAATATAATCAACTTCTATAAAAATGAAAGTGTGAAAAATTCAGGTAAATGGTAACTCTAGTCACCTCTTAAGACATGACGAGTTTTACAATATATTTTCTGAGGAGCTCACCTGATCACGTACTGGATTTGGCATCTCGTAGAATATTGCATTTTGTAAAATATTATCCCAAGCTGTTTACAGAAAGCAGCTAGAAAACAGTACGGTTGGCTGCAAAGTAAACATTTTAGTACCTTGTCATAATAGCGATATACGTCTAACTTCTACTTTCCTACAAGAATACGAACGGTATTATTGTGACAAAGTACTAAAGTGTACACATATTTTTGCTGTATTGCTAAGATAAGAATGAAGTTGTGGTTTAGTTTAATGTTTGTATGGGATTATAGATGAATCTGAATGTTCTCTCACTTTTTTAAGGGCCAGCTTGACCAGTGTGATACCACTTCCTCATAGAAAAGTAGCGTGTAGATGCGATTGCATTGATTTTCTCTGAGTGAATGAGATTTCCGGAGGCTCAATCAGGAGAAAGGGGAGTCTAAAGGTTGGTAAGCACTTATGATTTCCCTGTTGTTGCAATAAGGTGATCTTTGTGTTTACCTGGTACCTATCACAAAATAATAGGAAAAATTAAAATGAAAATTTAAAAAACCCCCGTCACAACTAAAGCTCTTTCATTTGATACCTATATTGAGGCAGTTGGAACAACAAATAGGTTATTCGTCATTTTCTGACGGCGGCCATCTTGGATTTGAATTTTTTCACAATTAATATATTATTCTACTCAAGCCCTTTTATATGATACCCATATTGTGGGACTTGCGTTAAAACATAAAATCCAAATCTTTGTGACGGCGGCCATCTTGGATCGATTTTTGTCCAACATAGCTAAGAACACTCCCACCTTATTCATCTTTCAAACAAAAAAAAACAAAATCAAAATCGGTTCATTTGTTCGGGAGCTACGATTCCATAGACAGACACACAGACGCACAGACACGTCAAACTTATAACACTCCGTCGTTTTTGCGTCGAGGGTTAAAAAATGAAAGTGAAATCAAATCCTTAAACGTCAAAAGTAAATGTCAAATACTTCCTTTGTATTGGTACAGCACGATTCCCGAAGACTCATTATTTTGGTTCAGGAATGCATTTGATACTTATTCTCCGACGTAGGTAACTCTGTTATATTGTAATACTAGCCTTCGCCCGCGGCGTTGCCCAGCGTTACACAGGAACCTACAATTTTTGAGATAAAATGTTATCCTTTATCCCTTCTCTGGTTCTAAGCAACCTCTTCACCAATTTTCGGCTAAATAGGTCCAGCCGTTATAAAACACTTATTTATAATAACAATAACACGACTTTTTTATAAATATAGATTTTGAGAACATCGCTCGATTTGATTTTAAACAATTTCGAATTTTATTAAATCTCAAAGTGGTGTTAAGAATTTTACCGTCCTATTCACATACGCTCTGAAAAGCGATCAGCCCCTCAATAAATTTTACTTAAATGGCTTTGACCTCAGAGATTTACTGAAATCCAAGAAGATTGGCAGTTTGCGCTGAAATTTAGCTACATCTAAGCTACTAGGGTGGCCAGGGGTTCCAAACATTTTTTCAAAGTTAAAACGTAAAAACATACAAACATATAAATCGGTTCTCAATATCACAGTCTGATATGTCAAGACAAAATTGACAATAATCTACTATGGTTCAGTTGCAAATACAGAAAAACGTACCGAAAAAGCCTTTACAATGGGTTCTTAATATTTATGTCTTACAAAAATCTAAATGAAAAACGCCAGACAAATTCATACCAGTCATCCGGTTTTAGCCGAGGGAATTTCTAGAATTTGAAAATATTGAAACGATAGATATTGGCGGGTTTCCAACACATTTGAAACCTAAGACCTACAGTAAGTAAGTGCCTTAATTCCATCTTAGGCATTGGGACATCGAAGCTGTCAAATGCTATGATTTTATTAACATCACAGTAAACAAAAATATAAATCACTTTTAGAAAAACTCGTATTTTATAAAAGATTAAGCACCTACCTAAATTCTGAACCCATTACCCACACTTTTATTTAACGTTTAAGTAAAACGCTTTTTTAGTTTTCTAATGCTTATTTATAAGCTAGGTTACCAACTTTTGCTAAAGAACCTGGCAATTTGTTTATATTATGTGTATGAAGAGTTCACAATTTACGAAATACTCCTTCGCTTACTTTCGCATACTTAAGCGAAAATGTTCTATTCTTCTCTAAAGTTACAAACTTAAGTCCTTGCTGAGAATTTTAAGCAAAAAGAAGAAGTAAAATCCCTAAGACCCATTCATTAGGTAAGGTTCTCAACCCCTGCAAGGTAATCTACAGACGGCGAGTGCAATAAAACACCGGACGTGTGAGACGGGTCTTGTGCTGCAGTTTACGGTGGACTAGACTGCTGGGCGAGATACTATCATCGCACATTGTATGGTGCCAACTCGAACGGTATCTCTTCTTAGTAGTTGCTATAGCAGAGGAAGAGATTAGGAAATGTTGTTGATATCTGCCATATGTCACGTCACACTCATAGTAAAATTACTATTTAATTAGTTATACAAAGGTACTTAATAAGCATATTCGATCCCTGCTATATGTATTTGATACACATTGTCTGATATTTATCCTTCAACAGATAAAAAACAACTGTCCGTAAGAGAGTTACGCTACGGCATGATAGGACTGGCTGGAGTGGAATGATACCAAGGACTCATAGAAAACCGGCGTGAAGTAGCGGCGAGTGAGTGAGGTCGGAGCTTCTTAATTGGATCGATGACCGATGAGCGATGGTAAATTAGTGGGTAAGAATGAGCCATTCATGCGGAGGGTCGAATCCGAGCATGCACGTCTGGATTGTTCAAATATATTACCCACATGTGCCATTTCTATCATAACCTCGGCGGTGAGGACATTGTAAGATATCCTGCACATTTTGATTAGTTTCTGAAACGTATAACCATGATTATAAATTCGAAGTCAAACGGCAGTCACTTCACTGTACTTCACTAGGCTCCCTAAATATTGAATCATAGTCTAAGCGTACCTTGGGCTCCTGTACTTTGAACGCAACGAATTCGGGAAAGAGGAAAGATTAGCAGCGAATTTTGCGGTAGATATCTATCTAGATCGGTTGCACAACATACAAAACTTAAAAGCTAGGTATATATCGCCAATCATCAGGACTCGTCTGCTCGTCTACTTGCATCTCACGAAAAGAAAAATTACGTACAACTACGTAATTGACTATCATAGTCAATATCTCATTTTACTCTCAGCAACCACGCAACACTTAAGCTATGGCAGCCCTCTCCTAGCATACAGAGCTCCTCCATTATTAAGTGGGAATAAGCCGGCAGCGAGCGCTAAGCCGCGGCGCAGCGACGTGTCGGAACCTAGATTGCAGCTAAGTACGTGACCTACAGCCGCGTCTGCTTGTAAAACAGGCTAGCTGGAAAGTCTAAAGATACCTTAAGCTAATTTCAAATTCTTAAGGATAACTTTTTTCATAAGATCGTTTACACTGCAAAGGTACGTGTCGGAAACTAGAATGCAGCGTAGTATAGGATAAGGTTTTTTCCTCCATTTTTCATAACAATTTCAACACACAATGCAGTTAGGTTGGTACTGCAATATTTTGAAATTGACTTCTATTAGCTCATTTAAATGTGAATGAAATGTTGCACACTAAACAATTTGAATAAACAAAAGTTAAATCCAATACTGATGTAAGAGTGGCGCTTATCAAACATATCTCTGATACGTGAGATAATAAACGAGATCCTAGTGTAATATTCTGTGATTTATACAAAGCATTCGATTGCGTCAATCATGAAACCTTTACTCATGAAGTAAAAGCCTTACGGAGTCTAACATAACCCACTTTGCCTCATCAAATCTTACATATAATATAGGATTTATAAGGTAAAGAATCAAAGAAACTGTTTCCGCTCTCCACTAATCAAGGGTCTACCTCAGGGCACTACATTTGGGCTCTTATTTTGAGCTCCTCCATCCTCTTAACTACATGCGCAGCGCCGTGTAGGTAACCTATATTGCAGCTAAGTACGTGATCTACAGCTGCATCTGCTTGTAAAACAGGCTAGCCTGGAAAGTTTAGAGATACCTTAAGATAATTTCAAATTTTCAAGGATAACTTTTTTGTTAACTTCTATACACACGATGAAGGTACTACAATATTATAATATCGACTAGTGACCTCAATTACTGTCGCCAAAAGGTGTTGCGCAACTAAGCGCGGAAGATTCCAGGATTTCCAATTAGGTAACGTCAAGAAACGACCTAAACTGACTCAGCCCTTTCATTCTTCTAGTTCGTATAGTATTCAGATTTTTTAGTTTGAGATAGGTAATATTGATGAGATAGATGATGGAGTGTTAAATGTCTTGCAGCGTTAATGCGCACCAAGTACAACTACTACTACTTACAACTTTAAAGGTTCATCTCATTTCACCCTCAGCAACCTCGAAACACTTCAAGATATCTTTTTTCATTTCATTTATTAAATCATTCTGTTGGCGAAACGTTCATGAAAATACCGTTCGTTCATGGGTCAAATGACTGTTGGTGAACCGTAACAGAATCTGTCGCCACCCAAGAACACCAACAACAACACACAACAGCGTACTCTGCAAAACTACAGTGAAGTCACAAGTGCGCTGCTAACCTCTTCCCCCTTTTTTATTTCATAGGTGTCAGACGAGCAGACGGATCCCCTGATGGTAAGCGATTGCCGCCGCCCATGGACGCCCGCGACATCAGTGGAGTCACAAGAGCCAACCATTAAACCTCGCTTTTCCCTGGATTGGACCTCCAGTACCTCCGATACACGCCGTGTTCTGTGAGGCCGTGGTATCACTCCGGTCAAACCGGCCCATTCATGCCGAAGCGTGGCTCTCCCACGGGTTTCCGATAAAAACAACATAACACACCCGAAAACATTTTAATACAGGGTGAGTTATGTCGGTACACATCATGAGCTTAAGCGAAATAAGCAGAAAGTAAGGCCACCAACAGAGTTATTATGCATTAAATCTTTATAGCAAGCCTCTGAACTTTATAACCCAACCATAACCGCCCACAAGTCTCTAAAAATAAATACAAATAAAGCAAATGTATCTCGTACAATCATGGCTTTACAAGGTACAACTATGTAAGGAAAGATGCCTTACAGTTTCACCAATGACCATAGATATTAAGTTTACCTATGAAATTGCCGTTTTGTGTGGCAATTATTTTAGAATTTGTATTTTCGATACTAACTTGTTTTTTAATCGTTAAATAACTATTAATGCTACTACTCCTTAATTAACTGGCTTTAATGGACAACGTTTAGAAACGTGTAAGACAGTTTCTCAGAAAGATTTTTTTTATCGAAAAGTTATGATCGATAAATATGTCAATGATGCCAAGTAAAAAAGGGTATTTTTTTGCTTCACAAATACAATAATATTTGATCACTATTTAAAAAGAAAACTTAAAGTTAAAACTCGAGGAACACGAACGAGGACACCAAAATAAAACCTTAAAAATATACTTAGTCTTAAATCAAAATAAAATTATAGGATGCTGACTTTTTGCTCATTAAAAGAGTAATACATCTTATTGGTGACCCGTGGAACCTTGAAAAACCTATCGGTCCTGTGCCGCCCGCATCATAGTTATCCTTTTTAATAAATTATAATGTGCTATTATCGTGTTTTTTTTTTCAGAATAGACGTGTGTTACTCTTTACTGAAACGACACACATACAGTGATCCGACTCAGCCACTGTTCCAAATCTCTTATGTTCCGCTCCGTACAAATCATTCAACTCAAATGGGTCTCGAGTCCGAGTGAACTAAATGATCCAAATGAGCTGAATGATCCGATGAGCCGAATGATCCGAATAAGCTGAATGACCCGAGTGAGCCGAATGATCCGAATGAGAGGAATGATCCGATGAGCCAAATGATCCGGTAGAGCTGAATGACCCGAGTGAGCCGAATGATCCGAATGAGAGGAATGATCCGATGAGCCAAATGATCCGGTAGAGCTGAATGATCCGAGTGAGCCGAATGAGCGGAATGAGTCACGGATCTATCTATCTGAGAGTCGATGTTCCAAATGAAGCGTTTCACTGGTCCGCATCTCTGCACTGATCTAGTTGTACATGTTAAATTTTTTTGAAAAATACGTTTTTGCCAGGTCTATTTCAGAACACCAATAGCTATCCATCATCACAGCTGCCTTGGGGGGAGTGTCTCCCAAATCAAGTTAAAATCAAGTGTAATTAAAATTTGCGTTTTAAAGCGAATTCAAAGTCAAAGTCAAATAATTCTTTATTTACATACCCATCAACACCCCACAATCTCAAACACATCACTCACACTGATGCCATATTGAAATATGAGTGTAAAAGAATACAAAGTGCACTTGTCTTTGACGTTGGACATATTATAGTGCTCGAGTGTGTGCGCACTATTATATGTCCTGCGTCTCTGGTTGTTTATTGAGTTTTTTTTTTATTGTGTCACAGTACATTAGCTCTCCTCAGCCTGATGGTAAGCAAGAGAAGAGACAACGTTGCAATTACAACGGATGCAAAGTCATCGCTTCCGTTGGCACTACCGTACTGGCCCTCGAGATGCTTCTTCACGTTAGCTTTTCTTCTTAAATTGCCTCTCCGAATAGCGAAGGTTGTCCGTCAACCTAACATATTCTTCTCGGTCTCTAGCGAGGCGAAACAGCTCGGCGGCGCTCGCGATCACCGTCCACTCCTGGATGTTACGCAGCCATGACTTTTTCCTCCGACCCACACGCCTCTTACTAGCTACTTTCCCCATCATAATAAAATGCAACAACTCGTATCTATCGTGTCTTAACACATGTCCTAAGTAGCCACTTTCCTCTGCTTGATAGTCGATAAGAGTTCGCGTTTCTGGGGCAGTCCAGCTAATGGCAAGCATCCGTCGATAAGCCCACATTTCGAATGCCTCGATACGCTTTCTGATGTCTTCCTTGATCGTCCAAGCTTCGCATCCGTTTAGAAGAACAGGCCAGATATAGCAACGGAGCATCAGGATGCGCAGGAAAAGTTTCAGATTGCGATTACAGAGAACACGTTTCGTGTTGTTAAAGGAGCTGCGATCACGTTAGCATTTCCACCCAAATCCCAAATATCGGTTAGAAGGCCATCATTACTACTCTTACACCAACGTCATCCGCTCTAGCGCAATTCAAGTTATTTGGTCTCCTTGTACCCAAATGTGCCAACAAATCTCTGTTCTAACATAACGTGCATAGTTTAATTTCGCTACACATTTGCCAGTTTCGTCCCATGTCTGGTTCTGTGTTTATTGCAGTTTTAAGCGGGGACAAGCCAATTCCAAACGCAATTTGGATGAAGTGAATAGGATGCGCTGTTCAAAATGTTTTTTGGTTAGTTATTGCATTTGAGGGCTACAATTCTGTTCTGTTTTGGCACATATTTTTAACTTTTTATTTTGAAATCTGTAAATTACGTAGGTACTTAATATCTTTAATTCACCAAGAGTCGCCTTGGCCAGATAAGGTCTCACAGAAAATCGGCGTGAAGCAGCATTGTGCTGGTGAGTGAGGGTATCGGAGGCCTAATCCGGGGAAAAGGGGGGTTCAAAGGTTGGCAGTGCACTTGTGACTCCACTGATGTCGCGGGTGTCCATGGGCGATGGCAATTGCTTACCATCAGGTGATCCCTCTGCTCGTCTACCACCTATCACAAAAAAAACAACAAACACCATTTGACATTATGCTTGCACTGCTCAGCTAGTGGAAAAAATACTCAAAGGTACGTTATAGACTTTTGAAATCCAGAGTGAACAGTCAAATACCTACCGATGAGTGTGAAGCAATGGCTGCACTATGTTTTACCAAAGTCAAAGCTTGCATAGGCTTGTACACAGCACTTACAAATCGTCATACATTATCATCTTTTGAAATGGTCAATAAATATAATAATAAGTTACATGTAGTTACTAATGCGATTCTACCACTGGCTCGGAAAGTAGTTTCCGGTCGAGAAGAGTGATGAGGCCCAGTTTTGTAAGAACGGGAAACGGTTTCCAACGCACTTGTGACTGACTCCACTGGTTTCACTTACCATCAGGTGTTTTTTTGCTATTTACGAGTATTATCACATAAAAATCTTACATGAATCACGTTTGTACTTAGCACTGCAAAACACTAGGGTTTATAATTTTAAACAAAGTATTATAATATAGTATAAGTAACACAAGATGAAATTTTTGAGTGTGTTATTTACTAAAGAATGAACTGCAAAAGATTGCTATATAAAATATAAACTATTAATTTAGCAGTCTCATCTTACTGGTGGTAAAATATTTGTAATAATATTTCCACTGGATATTGTAAATATACTTACAATATTGATGAGACTATCGACAGCTTATGTCGAATCAAGCACTTACAAATTTCGTCGGCTTATTAACGCATTCAGTGGTCTAATTGGTAGAACATTCACCAGGATTGTGGAAGGTGTGGGTTCGAGTCCCGCCTGAACACGAGATGAACTTTTTGAGTGTGTTATTTACTTAAGTATTGTGTTCACGCTGGTCCACATCTACACAAAGGACACATACAAGACTTCAACAGATACATTTTTTATGTACCTATGATTATAATTTTTCCTAAATCTTAAATATTAATGAGGGAATTATGGAAGTGTAATTTGAGCTTATATTTGATGTTTTTTGTAGTCAATTCATCTCGTAGTTCCGTAGGTAGTTTATTTATCAGTCGAGGAACAATATAATCCGATGTTCGCCTACCGTACTCATTGCTCGCGCGGAATAAGATGCAGCTCAGTTGACGTCGAGCTACCGAACGTGTATACCGGGTGTTCAATTGGTAGCTGATTATTCGTCGTAAAGAAAAGAGTTTTTCAGGTGATCCGTCATATAAAAAAAAATACTAAATAGTTTTTAGTTTTTTTTTTGCCAGAAAAACAATGGATACACATGGGTTTACTACCTACATAGCTGTGTATTATGCAATTTTAGTTGCTAATTGAAATATTTTGAAAAGCAAATCTGATAAAGGACGCAAAGACAGAACTATTTCTAATTATAGAGGAATATAATTTCCCTTCTCAATACCGGCTTTTACTAAGCTATCCAGATCTAGATTTGCATTTGAGAAAAATGTCATAAAGCAAAGCTTTTAAATCTGTTAGTAAAGTAAGTCATATTTTCAAGAGGAATAATCTATGAAGCCTTCAATGCAAAGTAAATTGTAGTTTCGCTCGCGTGGTATTTGATTTGCCAGATTACTATGTGCCAAACCAATACTGCCTACATATTATGTCACTTTCCATGCCTTTATCTATCTTTACTCCACTGGTGTGGCGGGTGTCTATGGGCGGCGGTAATCGCTTATCATCAGGCGATCCGTCGCTAGTCTGCCAACTATTACATAAAAAAAACCTTAAAATAAACACGTCTTTTTTTCTTCCGTCTCCGTTTGGCGAAAAAAACAAATAAACAGACACACACATACGTTTTCCCATTTATAATATTAGTATTATTAAAATTCTTAGACTGACTTTGTAAAGGGATTCTAGTGTGACACGACCGGAAAGGGATCAGGCGCAAGAACAAATGAGGCGCGGGGGTACAAAACCGCTAATTTCGGGCTGACACTGATATTTTTCTTACAGAAAAACTCAGCTTTGCAAATTTTAGCCCGACCAAACCCAGGGAACTTGAGCCGCCAAGCGCAGCAAAAGTCGCTTTCAAAGTTCAATCCATAAGCCACTGTGTCACTGAGCCAGTCAAAGAGGTTGGCAGTTTATTCATTCAGTTCATGGCAGTCATAAATGAAACGTTACAAAATCGATAGATCGCTTTAAAATATATCGAAAATGTCCTGAGGCAAAACCTTGTTGGTAGTCAGGATTTCTAGTTGTATTTTTTATTATGTTACATTTTAATTAGCTTATTTTGATGTGATCGATTTTTGAAGGCTGTATCCTAGGCCGCTAATTTGAGAATAAAAAAAAACATTAGGGGACCAAAATTTCCACACCCGTTTGTGTATATATACATATACACATATACCGTGTAACACCTCCGTCGGTAATACGGTATGTTCCTTTCTTCTTCTTATTTTATTTGTGGCAATCAACTTCTCGACTGAGAATTACTCCTGCCATTATCATTTTTTAGATTTTAGGCATTATTAAGCGGGACAACCGAAAATAATTCGCCAATGTCAAGTAACTTATTGAGAACCAGTAGGTAGTCAACAGTCGAAGTCAGTCAAAGTCACAGTCACTCAATAAAACGCTGGTGTTTTGCGTTTTATCGACCTACGGATTCAGCGGATATCACTCTAAAAGCAATCGCGGGTTTTAAGACTCTATTAGGTCCAAGCAAGTTGTCACGAGACAACGCACTCGGCACACAATAGCATTGTTAAAAACGATACAATCAACCGTTTCTTATTATTAGGATCACTTTGCGGCACTTCACTGCACAAATAAACACCAAATTTGCACACTAAGAACCACTAGACACTAATTTAAAACCTTTGAATTGCATCAGCCCACGCGGCTTCTTTTAGCCCTACCCGCCGAATCCCTAGTTTTTTTAATAAACAACGCTCATGTTTTCAATATTCGTAATCTGACGTGATGTTATTTGAAAATAAAATGAACAAAAAATCCTAACCTCAATATTTTTTGGCCATTAATACCGTTATAATCCCATCTTTAGAAAAGTGGCAACAATTAACTTTTTTCTTAATTAAGTGTTCTTCTGTAAGTATCATTATTTTTTTTCCACGCACGGGACATTTAAATCGGAGTCCGAAAATACATAGGACTTTGCCGGTCTCCTTTGCAATATGTCCGTACTGCAATTTAAATGCACTAGCAAAGCAACTCGTTAGAGGAATCCGAAACACATTTCATGTGGACATACGATTTCCTTGCCGATTTAAATTGAATTCGACACGAGTTTCAATCACGTTAAGGTTAGCCTTTTGACTTTTCTTTCTACGAGTATGTTCCTATTTAGATTGCCGCTTTTCTAATTCTATGTACCAGAGGTCTAATGTTTGACAGTGACTGTGACCTACAAATGGAACACTAACACATATATTTTTACGTGATAGGTGGCCTGATAGTAAGCTATTATATTTATTTATGTATTTAATATATATCTGCCACATTGTACACTTCTTTTAATATGTAACATACATGTATATATCCGTGAATAGGCCGTGTGGTCCCCGGCAGAATAGAATAGGCCACTCTCACTCTTACCGAGGTGTCGTAAAAGGCGACTAAGGTAAAGCTGCTGGCATGATCATCAGCACCCAGAGAAGGAAAACTCTGCATTTATATGAAAACCCTCGCCAACCCGTCTGCCAAGCGTGGTAAGTATGGCAATTACCCCTCATGTGATTGAGGGAGACCCGTGCCCTAGCAGTGGGGACTGAAATGGGTTGATGATGATGTATATATCTATCCCCACCTGCAATATATATTGTATTCCTTCTTTTAGATCCTACCTAACTCACTCGCAACCAGGTTCCACTAGAATACCAGCGCTGCTGCGGCATCGCAGATAATACCGTAGCAGCAAATGCTGAGGTTGGAACCTGATTGGCCACCCCTTCACTTATTCCTTACAAAATGTATATCCCCTACTAAATGTTTCCGCTGTTGTAC
This sequence comes from Marasmia exigua, assembly GCA_019059595.1. Lineage (NCBI taxonomy): Eukaryota > Metazoa > Arthropoda > Insecta > Lepidoptera > Crambidae > Marasmia > Marasmia exigua. The sequence continues at coordinate 22,223,411 of CM032464.1, read as the reverse complement.
GAGTATAGCAACTACCTATGCTCTGCATCTATTCATATGTTATGTCATTCTGTATTATTGTATATTGATTGTGGCCAATAAATGTATTTTCTTTCTTTCTTTTTACTTTCGCTGCCCATGCAACAACAACACTATTGGTGTCACAAATGCGTTGTCAAACTTTAAACCCCTATCTCCCCTAAATTGATCTTCTTAAAACCTCACTCACGCTGCACAATACGCCCAAAATCCCTTTCAATTTTGAATCCGACGCTCTTAAGCAATTTTCTTTTATAGAAGCACAGTATATTCTCCCAAGCCCAAGTTGCAATTACAATGGAAACGATGTTGGCATCGCCATACAGACCCACGAGATGCTTCTTCACGCTTTGTTTGAAGAAATTCATATTGTAGGAAGGGGGAAATACATGCGCCAGCAATGAGTTCCATTTCTTGATGGTACGGCGGAAATAAGAGCTGCCTAATTGTTTAGTCTGTGATGGGATGTTTTTCACTGTGAAACGGTGACAGCGTTGTCTGGCGTGTGTAGTTCTGTGAAGAAATAGGGCAGGTAGTATGAAGGAGAAAAGCTCTTCAGAGCATTCAAATTACACAAAAACAGTTGAAACACCAAGACAAGCGTTTAATACTACCTTTATTACATCCAACAAGGCCACTTAAAGACCAACAGAATACCTAAAGTTTCCAGATACGAGGTATTTGATGTTATAGTTTAATTAAACTATCTTGTAGTTTCGCGCCCGCATCTGCTGCATAAATCACCATATTATAAAGCTGAGTGGTTCCATATTTCACTTGAAAGTAGACTTGAGTAGTTGAACGAATTCAATACTTGCAGTTCACTTGATTAGGCACCTCGTTTGTCAAGTGAACTGCTAGCAATACCTATTCTTACTCACTCTTTACATTTTGAATGGATCAGAAATTAGACATCTGGCCAATATTTAGCATCTTTAAAATGTAGTAGTCAACTGTAAAAATTGGAGACGAAGTCACAGTCACTCAATACACTGGATTTTCGGCAGATACCATTCTTGACGATGTAGCTCAAAGGATTAAAACGCGCCTTCCATACGATGGAATCTACGATCGTTGTTTGAATCCGATCAGGCATTTCTGGTTTTTTCTACCATTCGTTCGGCGGTTAGGGACAGCATCGTGAAGAAAACTGCACGTTTTGGATAGTTTCTCAAAATTGTGAATTCGCATTGCGATGGCGCGAAGAAAACAGATAAACATTACAAATGGTTTATTCCAAGGAAATCTGCAATAAAATTGTTACAGCAACACTAGGCACTTGCACAAGTTGCTGTTGAAATGTGGGAGAGCCACGCTTAGGCATGAATGGGCCGGCTCGACCGGAGTGATACCACTGCCTCACAGAAGACCGGCGTGAAGCAGCGCCTGCGCTGTGTTTCGTCGTGTGAGTGAGGTTACCGGAGGCCCAATGGGGGGAAGGGGAAAAGGTCGGCAGCGCACTTGTGACTCAACTGGTGTTGCGGGTGTCCATGGGCGGCGGAATTGCTTACCATCAGGTGATCCGTCTGCTCGTCTGCCACCTCTCATATAAAAAAAAAAGAAAAAAAAGAGTTATACCGCGGACGCGACTCCTCCGAGAGCGACTGCTATTCGATAAGCGCCCTCCAGAGGTCGGGCTAGTTGAACACTCTGTCCTCAACTAGTTAAACTTCAAGAGTGACCCAGCATCAGCTCTGTGGGCAATCACATTGGCAACTCATTCATTGACATCATTCTTCGAAAATTGAAAAACTTTTTTATTTTAAATAATTGGCCATAGTGTTACTAAGGGCAGCAACGAAGGAGTTCGGCATCGTTACAGTACCAATAATATTTGAGATAATGATTATATTCCGTGATCCAGCTGGTCTGTTCCCCTCTCTAAAGGTTGCGAAGATCAGACGGGTGCCGCTTCAATGTAATTATCAGACATTCCAAAACCTTGATCTTGGTGCAAGGGTACTCTAGGCTCCGGGATGAGATAACGTACCTATGTCTAAAGTTTGCAAAAAAAATACCGTATACAGTAAATTTGTTGTATGGTATGATGACGGAAATTGCTTACCATCAGGTGATCCGCTTGCTGGTTTGCTACCTATCACATAAAAAAGTGACATAGTTTCCGTAAACGTGTTTATTAAAAAAGAAAGAAACGTTTTTTTAGATAAGTGAACTATTTGGCACATGTCTACAAGGAACTATCTGGCCACGGCTAATCTAATCAAGAAAATGAACAAGAATATAAAGAGGCTGAAATTTATCGCTTGCATTTACCGACGAACCGAAAATAAAACAAAATAAAAGGTATTGTGTTTAAGATTAATTCTTCAATTAAATATAAGAGGTTACCTATTTGATCAATAAAAAATGAAAACTTTATGAAAATGAAAACTTTATTAGCAATATACATTTTTACAATTATTACATAAAGCTGGTCCTCACACTAGGCTAAGCCTGTCCTGTGAGGAACAGTAGACGATTTCAAAGAAATTGTTACTGTATCATGCATTACTGTACATTAAGAGACAGTTTGGTATTATACCTAGTGAACAAAGTTTTGTATTTTTGTGGGCATAATGTAAATAGTGGGTGTAGGTGTGAGTGAGTGAGTGTAAGTTTGCGTGATTGAGAGAGAGAGTATAATTCACAGTAGGAAGTATCACAATATAGGTTTAAGTAAATCTTCCGCCTCATTATAATTCCATTTCAGAAGCATTTTTGTTAGGAGCCGTTTTGTTTGGGGGACAGAGAGGGATTTAAAGTTATAGAGGCCTGCGAGCTTGTTATAGATTCGCGGAAAGAGGTAGTAACCGAAGCGATGGGAGAAGGTAGTTCGTGTGAATGGAGTTGGGATTTTGTAAACTCTTTTTTTGACCAATTCGCTATGTACATTGGAGTTTATTACCTTTGTGTGGGTATAAATTGCAGCTCTCACCAAGAAAAGTCTCCTTACGCTAAGCACTCCAGCCTCGCCAAAGAGACTAAAAATTCTCGCAAATAATTTCTTAACTTTTTTTGAAATAATAACGATCATTTACTAATTAACGCTTTAATGTTTTACATACATAATGCAAAACCAATTAACTTTACGATAAAGTGGCCAAGAAGAGATCGCTTCATAGTAATTGTGGCAGACAAAAGAAAACGCACGTTGAAAGTAGAAGATAAATATAAAAAAATAAATAAATGAAAAATACAGACCAAATTAGTACATCTTCCAAGCAGATTTTATTACAAGAGAATCAACGATCAAAAACAATGACAACTCCTGTCAAGATAAATAAATAAAATATATAAAAAAATAAACTAGACCCAAGGAGTCTGTCTTCGACGGCGACTAAAGCCGCCTTATTTGACCACTGTTCTTGTAATCTGTAGTTATAATTTGTAAAATAAATTTTCTTTGTGAATAAAAGTATAGCCGTTCATTCACCTGTCACTTATTCAGACATCGATAAGAAAACATTATTATTTTGATCGAAATTATTTCACGTAAATCTGTTACTGATATTACTCTAGAAATATTATTATCTGATAAAGAAAACCGCGCAAGTCTAACATTTCTGAGTAACAATCAACGTAATCGCGTTAGCAATAAAGATCTAAAGAACTTCATAATATTATTGTGAGAGACATGATCCAATTTACAAAGAGCTGTGGTGTTCTGATGCAAAATCTTTATTACGAATCAATTCTTATAATTTTGGCCTGATATTAGAATAGTTATTCACGGGATTTCTACCATGTACCTTATTTTTGAGTTTTCGATATTTTGGGACTATTGCCATGGAGTAACTGAAGTTTTTACTGGTAAGATGTTACTGGCAGACACTGGCAGACAAATCGGTCTACCCTCCTGCGAAGGAGGGTAGACCGATCTGCGGTACCACTGTTCACTAACTCACTACTTTCACACACCGGTTCTCGACACAAAACACTCACAGTATCTGGCCGCGAAATAACTATCCCATAAAAAACAAAACTTGTCAAAAAATCCAAGTCTCTCATTTAGTTCTTCTGCCGTGATAAGGTTATTGAATATTTGAATAATAATGTTAGTAATCATGAAAGTTTGAAACAATATTTTGGCATAGTGATCTTAAGGTGACGGGTAGGGCACACTAGTGACGCCAATCGATTTTAATTTTTAGCTAATAAACCGGATCTATTTTAAAAAAATTCGGGCTTACAACCTCTCGGCAAATACTTATACTATTTATTAAACAACCTTGCACAAATGTTGGGTCCGTTTTTGTACGCGAAAAATTGATTCCCGCCAAAAGTGGCCGCTTTTACCCTAAATCAATCTTTCGCGTACGCGTTGGAACCAACAGCAGGTTTCCTCACGATGTTTTCCCTCACCGCCGAGCTAATGTAAGAAATACCGTGGGAGAGCCACGCTTCGGCACGAATGAGCTGGCTTGACCGGAGTGATACCACACGGCCTCACAGAAAACCGGCTGTACTGTTTTTCGCTGCATGAGTGAGGGTACCGAAGGCCTAATCTGGGGGAAGGGGAATTTAAAGGTTGGTAGCGCTCTTGTCACTCCACTGGTGTTGCGGGTGTCTATGGGCGGCGGCAAAATCTTACCATCAGGCGATCCGCCTGCTCGTCTGCCACCTATCACTTAAAAAAAGATAAATATGCACATTGTTTTGTAAAATTTTGAAGTTGCTCGGATTCGAACCTTCCGAATGGTAGCCACATTCTGTATTTTTTTTATAATATACTGAGCAGACGAGCAGTCGTCCGTGGACACTCGCCACGCCAAAGGAGTCACAGGTGCGCTGCCGGCCTTTTTAAAAGACCTATTCTGAGAAATCGTCATTCTCTGCAAGCAATTTATCACTGTAGTATTTTTGATAATTTGAGTACAGCAACTCCTTCAAACACGAAATTAGATACGAGATAATATCTCACCAAACATTACAGTACAGTCAAGCCAATACAATAGTACAAGTATTATCTATTTGGTCACGCCGAAGCTGATAATGTTGGGCTAGAGTTAACTGGTTAATTATGCAATAGAACCAATCAGATCGTCTGATTAGGGTCCTGGCAACACAAACAGATGATCAGCTATGTATTAGCGTGTTAATCGACTATCGAATGATAGCGGATTTATATCTTAGGTTGACCTCTGGTCGCAAAATTGACAAAGATAAAAGATTATGATTTCTTTGGCCGCAGGACACAAATTTAAACATACATTTATTGAACATGAATGAAATATACCTGACTAATAAAACTGGCCAAGTGCCTAAAAACGATAAGAAAAACTTTATTTCAAATCCATATAATCTATTTACGTTATTTTTAGGGCTCCGGAGTCCAAGATGAACTTTTACCTTTGAAATTGATTTATGGTACGATTCATCATCAAATATATTATGTCGCTTCAGACCAAGTTCGTAATAATAAATCTTCAGTAAATTGGCTTTTTATGTGAATGAGAAAGAATGATTGTTACGATATCGTAAACAGTACGTAACGATGAATCGTATCGGATATGGGGCTCTTGAAGTAAAGCGATGGTAGCTCTTTGAATAAGATCATGCACTTTTAAGAACGAGAGATTTTAGGTTTGAATACATCCTTTCGACACCACTATGTCTAGTACTTAAGTTTTGTTATGATCTGAAGCGACATAATATATTTAATGATGAATCGTACCATAAATCAATTTCAAAGGTAAAAGTTCATCTTGGACTCCGTAGTCCTAAAAAATAACGTAAATAGATTATATAACATAATTTTGAAATATAGTTTTTATCCGCTTGGATTATAATCCAAGTGGTACTACTACAGTGCGTTTCGCAAGTCATTTCCTACCACGCAAAGTAAAACTGTGGAACCAGCTGTCATCCGTGGTGTTTCCGAATAGATACTACCTGGTGACCTTCAAGGAAAGGGTTTATTCCTTTCTTAAGGCACACTACCGACGCCAATCGATTTTAAGTTGTTAGCTACTAAACCGGATCTATTTTAAACAATTTCGGGGTTACAAACCTCTCGGCAAACAATTATACTATTTATTAAATAACCATGCACAAATGCGGACCCAACATTTGTTACGTGAAAAAATGATTCACGCTAAAAGTGGCCGCTTTTGGCGGTAATCAATTTTTCACATACAAATACGGACCCAACCAATAGTGTCGCTAGTTAGGGCTACCCGTCGCGTCGCCTTAAGAGCCGACAACGCATAATTGTGATACCTCAGGTATTGCAGATATCCATGGGCGGCGGTGATCAATTTCCATCAAGTGTGCCGTGTGTATAATGTAAAAAAAAAGAAATATTAGGTGGCGTAAAAGTTCGTTGATTTCGTCGGTATGATATTCAGCTATAAGCTGTTTCAGAAAAACAGATTTCTTCTTAATGTTTATCCAAACCACCGAACTATTAATATAAATTCATCAGCAAACTGCTATCTAACATAATTAATTCTAGATCCTACCCTAAACCTCCAAACCAAATCACTCTAGTTTCCCTAATATCTCACAACAACTACCTAATGCGAGTGATCGAGCCGCTGTAATCCTCTTTACAAAATCCATCATCTCATTGAGCACGAAATTGATGAGTGATTCAATTATTACATAGCTAGTGTGTTATTAGTATGCAAATGTACCCCTACCATATGCGTGTGAAAATGTATTTTCTCCCTTTTTTTTGGAAACACACGGATCACCTGATGGTAAGTGATTAAGAATAAATATTTATGATTTGATTGATTGATTATGATTTTGCCGTGTGGTCCCGGCAGAGTAGAATAGGCCACCCTCACTCTTGCCGAGGTGTCGTAAAAGGCGACTAAGGTAAAGCTGCTGGCATGATCATCAGCACCCAGAGAAGGAAAACTGCATTTATATCAAAACCCTCGCCAACCCGTCTGCCAAGCGTGGTGAGTATGGCAATTACTCCTCATGTGATTGAGGGAGGCCCGTGCCCCAGCAGTGGGGACTTAAATGGGCTGACGATGATTTATGATTATGATTACCGCCAGCCAACATATGCCAAACACCTGACAACCCTGTTTTCTTCATGTCCGAACAACGCAATTGGTGAAAAAAGTAACAGTGATTTTTCAAGATGTGAATAAGTATAGACCATCAAAAGGTTTTTAGCTAAAGGAAACCTGCACTTTTTAGAGAGTTTCATACATTTTTGATTCTATTGTTTTAGTTCCCTGCTAATGGATGGTGAACTTAGACAATTGTCTAAGGTTGCGAAGGTCAGACATTATTTGAGTCATTGTAATAACCAGACTTCCTAAGTCCTGAATCATTTTTAAGCAAATTCAAATTTAACATGAAATCATTCATATGAGGCAAGGCGCAATAGCAGTGATCATACGTAGTACCTTTTTTTTTTGGTCAATAGGCTAACGCTTGACCACAATCGCACCTGATCGAAAGCGACGATGAGGTCTAGGATAATACGCGTTTGCCTTAAAGATGCCTGTTGACTCTTGCTTTAAAGATGTCCAGATAAAACCTACACAAAATCGAAATAATACCTCATATTATAAGCCTAATGTCCGCATGCGCCTCCTTTTCTTATGTGATAGGTGGCTGATGAGCAGACGGATGACCTGATGGTGAACGATTGCCACCGCCCATGGACACCTGCAAAAATTGTGGAGTCACAAGGGCGCTGCCAACCTTTGAACCCTCCGTTGAGGGTACTGAAGGCCCAATCCGGGGGATTCGGCCTTTGGTACCATCATCCGAAACACAGCACAGTGCTGCTTTACGCTGGTTTTCTGTGAGGCCGTGGTATCACTCCGGCCTTTGTAACCTTTGCAACGAGCTGGTGGCCCTGATCTTGATGTATTTGAGTCAAATCCAAATGTTTTCAAGAAAAGTGCCATGGTATTACCATGACACTCTTGTGTGACACTTTTGTGACCAATAGAGCCACGGTAACGTAAATATATTTTAGTGTTAAGTATATTAAATTCATAAAAAAATTGTCATATTCATTCTAGAGACAAGTTGTGGGGTTATAGCTTAGCACCTAAGTATACTTTAACTATTATAATATTGTAATCTTTGATTTGTCCTGTTTTGTGTCTTAGTAAATGAAATAAAATAAACATACCCCAGGCTCCAAAGCGACATAAAAATTACACGTTGAAATGAGTAGGATATTCCTACGGACTGAATTTTTTCTACTCGTTCTAAGGTCCTCTCGAATCCCAAAACAATAATGAATGTTAACATCACCGCACATCGATTTCAAAGCTCCCTTACAATATTAGTATTCATCCAACTTGCCCCAAGCTGTATCTGTTCATCCTTATTTTCCCAGCGGAGACTGGAAAATATATATTGAATGGAGTAAGGCTGGGAGAGATGAAACTGGGAACTTTGTTTCTATATCCGCAGTTTCAAGCCAACGCAGATTAGATATTTTACTATTCTTGAGGATCAACGGCTGGATCAGCCTCTTTTATATTGTTTATGTTTTTATACTTTTTTTTACTAATTTACCCCTGATTGATTACTGAATATCAGTAGGGCCAGCTGAGTGATAATATGCCCCACTCAGCCTATGTCATGACCCTGAAAAAGGTCATGACATAGGCTGAGTGGTAGCTATGTTGGAGGTCACAACACACAATATATTATATGCACTGCCTGTTTATTTGTACTTATTTTTTTGTTTTTCCTTTGTTTTCTTTTCTTTTTTTCTGTATCTATTTTTTTTGTTTGTTTGTTCTTTTGTAACTAATGTTGTACTCGTATGTAGTGTTGTGATGTCCAAAATAATATTTTTTACTTTCTTTTTTTCTATTATTGTTTTGTTTATTGTGGTTGTAATGTCTCATGTCTGATGAACGAGAAAATACATTGTTTTGCTAATATCAGAAGTTTTTGTTATTATCTCACCAGCAGATTGATATACAGTCCATCGTCAACAACTATCATAAATGTTCTGTGTAATGTTCCGATATATCGTTGAAATAAATCTGGCTCGCCAACACACACCACCGTCGGGCACCGTTTGACACGTCCGTCCCGCTAATCAGTCCGAGTCAACTGACATTACTCTATGGACCAGTGTTGCCAACTTGCGGCATGTGCGCTCGAGATAGGGAATACGCTACATTCTGTACTGTCTCATTCTTGCAAAATGTATTCTTTAATCTTAAGTAAATCTTTATCCCACTACAAAATATTGGTAGACTAAATATGTGCAAGATCTATTGCACATAGCAACTATTGGTGAACTAGACTCTGATAAACTCCCTGTACTATCTCTGGTATTCCAGTAAACATGTGCGTGTATCTATTAGCATTGCCTCGTTGGCGCAATGGTTAGTGAAAAAAAAAGGAATAAATTATAAAAAAAAATATATCTGAATATTAATTTGGGAACAAAGAGCAATCACTCACAATGAAGTCAGTAATAACCTTTTTATATTTATTAAATTTGGGGTCAAAATTATCTAAATCATAGTCATTTATTCACACTTAAAATCAAAGTCTGAAATGGTGGTAACGGTGGAAGTACCAAATGATAGTAGTGGATCATCCAACCCAGTTTCCCCCTATTGACGTGTAACCGAAGCAAAGTAAAAAACAAACATTGAAATTCTCATCAGGCGGAAACCTTTAAACACAGATTGGTTGTAATTGAACTGTAACATTAACAGGACTAGGTTTATTATGCAGGTTTCGTTATATCCGTACTGCATTAGGTTTATGTGAGGAGTTTTTGGAGAGGTTCCGTTAGATGTTAGAATTTTATTAAGCTTTGTAAGTAACATTAAAAGTGGGCTCGACTGCCTGTACCTTACTACCTACCTGAAGATTTCCGCGAATCATTTGTTACTTTTTTATCTAATTTGGTCTTGCACGGTTCCAGAGGAATTTTCTCCCGCGAACGCTTCCGCGCATAAGCTGTTATTAGAGGTTCTTCAAAAAAGGACTGTTATGATTTTAAGGGGTCATTAGCGCATGTGCAGGTCCTCTGTGGATGCAGACGTCCATAGCCTGCGGCAATTGCTTACCACAAGGAGAGTAGCGGGCTTGTTTGTCATCTTTGCAGTATTTGCCCACGCAGGGGCGACAGTTTCCGGGCCATGCTGCGTAAGAAAGCCGACTCATTTTTAAGGCGAGTGCGCGGCAGCCGCAACAGTGTCCTGAAGGCCATCGCTGATGGTGGGGAGTGTTCACTACTCGAGCACTTATTCCAAATTACTCGGTCGCTTTTATTTATTAGGTCCTAACACTAATTATTAAAATACTAACACTTATGGATCACTGTTGTGTATTAAATAGCCACAATGATGGTGTGTGTCTATTACGGTACATTTGTACCTACATCTTTTAAAAAAATATCTACAAAAATATTGCTGATATGTATCGAAGAAGAAACCAGCTACGTGTGAGTTAGGTTAGTCCTTCGATTATGAATAAAAAGATTAAAAAACAAAACACGTAGATTAATCTATATTTTTCAAACGCCCTGTTGGTCAAGTGGTTTAAGTACCGGGCCGTGATCTCAGGATCCTGGGTTCAATTCCAGGGTCGAGCGAAAACTATGTTTCGAATTTTTTGGACATAGCTCGGTTATGTGATCACCAATCCGCATTTGGCAAGCGTGGTGATTAAGCCTAATCCCATCATAGTAGCGATAACTTGATTTCTATAATGAAGGCCTTTGTCTTGCAGTGGGACAGTTAATTGGCTGATATAAAAAACCAGATTCAGATTTGTTTTTAACTTTTTTAGTATAAATAAGAAAAATTGAAAAAGATATTAAAATATATTTTAAATTGTGCAAATCAATTGCATTTGTAGACTTTGGGATTTGAAAGCGCTTGTCACTTAATTTGCATTTATTTGTATGATCTCTCTCTAGTCGGTTCCTCATTACTGAGTATCGTGGTCACTGGAACTCACAAACCAAACAAAACTTTATTGCACAAAATTTACAGATCTTAGTCTAAGTTATTATACTAAAACAATGATATGACAATCATTTGTAAAATAAAGGTACAAAAATAATACGAACAGACAGTATTCATGACTCCCCTTCGCAAAGTCAGCGTATAGGCAAGAGCTGATATATTCGACTTTTCTCATTACAACGAGTTCAAACAAACCCTTTTAGTATTCATTCGATTCAGTTCAATAAACTTGTGACTTGCAAAGTCCTCTCATACCAAAGGCTCTTTATGGTGTGTAATTACAAAATACTCTTTCTAACTTCTGGAGTAATCTTTTTAGCCGTTTTGGCTTTATTTTGGAGATATCGATTTTCATACTTACTTACTCTGCTGGCTCGGAGCGATGAAGATCAATGGATAAGAACACGCCTTCCATATGAGAAGTCTTCGAATCCAAGCATGCACCTCTGTATTTCTCAAATCTATAATATTCTTCAGAAAGAGGTCGATCGACGAATCCAACTCGGCTGGGCAGCGTTCGGGAAGCTACGCAGCATATTTTTGGCCCATCTACCGCAGTGTCTCAAGACGAAAGTCTTCAATGCGTGTGTGTTGCCAGTGATGACATACGGAACCGAAACGAGGCCGCTTACAATGTGCCGATCAAGGAGGCCCCAGAGAGCAATGGAGATGGCTATGCTCGAGGTCTCCCTGCGTGATCGTATCTGAAATGATGAGATCCGCAGGAGAATTAAGGTCACAGACGTAGCCCAAAGGATTGCATGCCTCAAGTGGCAATGGGCAGGGCACATAGCGAGGGGAACAGACGGACGTTGGGGCAGAAAGGTCCTCAAGTGGAGGCCAGGAAGTCGCAGCCGTGGCAGGCCCCCCACAAGGTGGACCGATCTGGTGAAGATCGCGGGAATCTATTGGAAGCGGGCGGTACAGGACTGATCTGTGTGGATAACATTGGGGGAGGCCTATGTCCAGCAGTGGACGTCTATTGGCTTAAATGATGATGATGATGATGATGATATTCTTAATAATATTCTCCAAACGATTTTGGAAACGGCCAATCTCAGCGATCAGCCACGTACGCAGGATATATTATAGCGCTCAAGTGTGTGCTCAACACAATTCCCTTACATCCCGATCCTCATATTCCAATCGGACACTATACTGTGACACAACCGGAGCAAGACCAACAGCTTAACGTGCTTTCCGAGGCACGGGGGTGCAAGACCGCGAACTTCCAGACTCCGGGCTAACACTGAGCTAATATAAAGATTATAACGCCCCGTTGTCGAGTGATTTAATTTAAGGTATATTTCGAATTTTTCGAACATAGCTCGGGTTTGTGATCACCAACTAATACGATTAACACTATACTAATACTAAGGTGAAATTGAGCTATTAGTTAATTAGATGACAAACAGCCTTGCGGTTCACCAATGACAATTGAATGCAACAGCAAAACCACTAATCTATTACATAACTTACTGCCGCTGTGCATACATAGTTACACAGGATATGTAAACAATGACTTCCTTGTTGTTGAGGAAGTGGTTATAAGGTAGATGAGAAAATGTAATTTAGAAAGCGATGGAACTCCGTAATTGGCTAAGTGTCTAACCTTAGTTTTTAGGCATGATAATTTTTTTTTAAACAAACAAACAAAACAAACAAACAATTCTTTATTTGCATAGGCTTGTACACAGCACTTACAAATCGTCATACATTTGAATAACTTAAAACTATTTCTAAGTACTATGTATAATTTACATGTTAAAACATATATATGTTGATAAATAAAATATAACTAAAGAAATAAATAAACATAATGCGATTCTACCACCGGCTCGGAAGTTGTTTCTGGTCGAGAAGATCCGGCAAGAAACTCGCCAGTTACTCTTTTTAATCGCCAAACTTTCATACAATGTTGTGTCATTATCATACCAGCCATACAGTTTAATTGTTACAGCAAAATAAAATAAGGGAAATAATAATAAAATAAATATTATGAGGTAAAACCGAAGCAGACCATCCCCAAAGGTTGTAAAAAACACCCCCATTGTAAAAAACAAAGGTAACAATAGAATAATTTCATAATAATAGGTACATAGAAATAATACAGAGAAGAGGATGCGGAAAAATTAGAATGAGTGAGGAAGGTGCAGGTGAGGAGCTGGATGCGAGTAACCAAAGATCCATTGGAGTGGCGAACATTTGTAAGGGCCTAGTCCAGCTGTGGACTGCAAAAAGCTGATGACAATAATAACATTGTGTTTTTTTATTCCTTATTTTATTTTTATTTAAAGTAATCATTTTTATGTTGTGAAATAATATTTATCATTTTATTAATAAAATGAAGATTATTTTTATTCAAAAATATTATAACAGTATCCAAGTAATTGAATTGTCATATTCTTTGACTGTATCATTCTGTTTTTACAAGGTTTATCGATAAAAGTTAGCGGTTATTGACACCACTATTTGCAACATTCTGCATTGTGTAAAACTTTTCCCTGGTATGGAATAAGACGACGTTCTTCGAAAAATCGTTTGCGTTTTATTCGATTCTCGATTCAGTCTGGTCAGGTTGCCATCTCAGCAAGTAAATGAAAGGTACTTGTACGAGTTTCAATTTTAAATTGTATGGAACTTTTTAAATTGAAAATGTATAAGTTAGTATAAAATATTTAGTTCGAAACTCATAAATCAAAAAGTGACGCAGGATTATATTTGACTTTAGTTCCTCGATTTATTTTCTTCGTAACTTGATTAGTCTTCAGTCCACAGGATGTGTTAGGATTTTAAGAGTAATTTAATCTGTTGTTTTTTTATTGGTTAATTACATACCGCTGAATCTAGGACCGTGCCTATGTATGCTAGATACAGAGTTTGCTTGCTTGCTTGCTTATACTAGTTAGGTTCTCCGCGCACAAAAATTACTTTTCTTTCTTAATATGTACCTTAGACAATTGCCTAAGCTTAACACCTTAGACAATTTAATAGTCTTAGCTTAATACATCGGCAAAACTAAAGCACATCGAATTCGTCCACCTCGAGAGAATGGGAGAGGTTTGTCGTGTAGTGCAGTAAAAAGAGCGTACCTGGTACGGCCAAATTGTCAAAGGCCAGTTGGCCGTCCAAGGTACCGATGGAGAGACGAGGTCGAAAGAAAAGAGGACTTCTGGCGGATGCCTGGCAGGAGGTGGCGTAGGAACCGACCTAGGTTGAGACTCTTATATCGGAGGCCAAGGCTCACTTTCTGTCGCTGCGCCAACCTAGTTAGTAGTTACATTAATACATCTGATTATTGTTTTCTTGCCACCTTACAATACCACTGTTGGTAATCCGCTGTTTAACATTCAGGTTTGACTGACTGGACGGCGCAATGGTAGTGCCCCTACCTCTTACGCCAAAGGTCGTGGGTTTGATCCCCACCCTGGACAAACATTCGTGCGATGAACACTTGTGTTTGTTCGGTGTCTGGTGTAATATATGTATTTAAGTATATATTGTGTTCCTCTGTTGTCTGATATCTGTAACACAAGTGCTTAGCTACTTAGTACGGAATCAGGTCAACCTATGAGATGTTGTGAGAATTATTATTATTATATATTATCCTCCAAACTGATATTTTCGGTCATGGCAGCCAATCTCAGCGATCAGCCATCGTCGCATGACATATTATAGTGCACAAGTGTTTGCGCAGACAAAAGTGCACTCTCTAATCCCGTACCCTCATATTTCAATGGGACACCAGAGTGACACGGCCGAAGAGGGATTAGGCGCAGGACCAACGTCTTAACGTGCTTTCCGAGGCACGGGGGTGCAAGACCGCGAACTTCCAGACTCCGGGCTAACACTTGAGAGTAAATAAAGATTATAACGCCCCGTTGTCGAGTGATTTAATTTAAGGTATATTTCGAATTTTTCGAACATAGCTCGGGTTTGTGATCACCAACTAATACGATTAACACTATACTAATACTAAGGTGAAATTGAGCTATTAGTTAATTAGATGACAAACAGCCTTGCGGTTCACCAATGACAATTGAATGCAACAGCAAAACCACTGATGACTATTACATAGTTTACTGCCGGTGTGCATACATAGTTACACAGTATATGTAAACAATGACTTCCCTGTTGTTGAGGAAGTGGTTATAAGGTAGATGAGAAAATGTAATTTAGAAAGCGATGGAACTTCGTAATTGGCTAAGTGTCTAACCTTAGTTTTTAGGCATGATCATTTTTTTTTAAACAAACAAACAAAACAAAACAATTCTTTAGTTGCATAGGCTTGTACACAGCACTTACAAATCGTCATACATTTGAATGACTTAAAACTATTTATAAGTACTATGTATAATTTACATGTTAAAACATATATATGTTGATACATAAAATATACTAAAGAAATAAATAAACATAATGCGATTCTACCACCGGCTCGGAAAGTTGTTTCTGGTCGAGAAGATCCGGCAAGAAACTCGCCAGTTACTCTTTTTAATCGCCAAACTTTCATACAATGTTGTGTCATTATCATACCAAGCCATACAGTTTAATTGTTACACAAAATAAAATAAAGGAAATAATAATAAAATAAATATTATGAGGTAAACCG
This sequence comes from Marasmia exigua, assembly GCA_019059595.1. Lineage (NCBI taxonomy): Eukaryota > Metazoa > Arthropoda > Insecta > Lepidoptera > Crambidae > Marasmia > Marasmia exigua. The sequence goes on along the minus strand of CM032464.1, from coordinate 22,207,856 downwards.
AAGCAGACCAGTCCCCAAAGGTTGTAAAAACAACCCCCATTGTAAAAACAAAGGTAACAATAGAATAATTTCATAATAATAGGTACATAGAAATAATACAGAGAAAGAGGATGCGGAAAAATTAGAATGAGGAGGAAGGTGCAGGTGAGGAGCTGGATGCGAGTAACCAAAGATCCATTGGAGTGGCGAACATTTGTAAAGGCCTAGGTCCAGCTGTGGACTGCAAAAAGCTGATGACAATAATAACATTGTGTTTTTTTATTCCTTATTTTATTTTTTATTTAAAGTAATCATTTTATGTTGTGAAATAATATTTATCATTTTATTAATAAAATGAAGATTATTTTTTATTCAAAATATTATAACAATATCCAAGTAATTGAATTGTCATATTCTTTGACTGTATCATTCTGTTTTACAAGTTTATCGATAAAAGTTAGCGGTTATTGACACCACTATTTGCAACATTCTGCATTGTGTAAAACTTTTCCCTTGGTATGGAATAAGACGACGTTCTTCGAAAAATCGTTTGCGTTTTATTCGATTCTCGATTCAGTCTGGTCAGGTTGCCATCTCAGCAAGTAAATGAAAGGTAACTTTGTACGAGTTTCAATTTTAAATTGTATGGAACTTTTTAAATTGGAAAAAATATAAGTTAGTATAAAATATTTAGTTCAAAACGAATCCTTCTAAATCATAAAGTGACGCAGGATTATAATTTGACTTTATTTCTTCGATTTATTTTCTTCGGTAACTTGATTAGTCTTCAGTCACAAGGATGTGTTAGGATTTTAAGAGTAATTTAATTTGTATTACATACCGCAGAATCTAGGACCGTGCCTTTGTATGCTAGATACAGAGTTTGCTTGCTTGCTTATACTAGTTATGTTTCTCCGAGCACAAAAATTACTTCTCTTTCTTAATATGTACCTTAGACAATTGCCTAAGCTTAATACCTTAGACAATTTAATAGTCTTAGCTTAATACATCGGCAAAACTAAAGCACATCGAATTCGTCCACCTCGAGAGAATGGGAGAGGTTTGTCGTGTAGTGCAGTAAAAAGAGCGTACCTGGTACGGCCAAATTGTCAAAGGCCAGTTGGCCGTCCAAGGTACCGATGGAGAGACGAGGTCGAAAGAGGACTTCTGGCGGATGCCTGGCAGGAGGTGGCGTAGGACCGACCTAGGTTGAGACTCTTATTATCGGAGGCCAAGGCTCACTTTCTGTCGCTGCGCCAACCTAGTTAGTTAGTTACATTAATACATTGACTTATTTGTTTTCTTGCCACCTTAACAATACCACTGTTGGTAATCCGCTGTTTAACATTTCAAGTTTGACTGACTGGACGGCGCAATTGGTAGTGCCCCTACCTCTTACGCCAAAGGTCGTGGGTTTGATCCCCACCCTGGACAAACATTCGTGCGATGAACACTTGTGTTTGTTCGGTGTCTGGGTGTAATATATGTATTTAAGTATATATTTGTGTTCCTCTGTTGTCTGATATCTGTAACACAAGTGCTTAAGCTACTTAGTACGGAATCAGGTCAACCTATGAGATGTTGTGAGAATTATTATTATTATATATTATCCTCCAAACTGATATTTTCGGTCATGGCAGCCAATCTCAGCGATCAGCCATCGTCGCATGACATATTATAGTGCACAAGTGTTTGCGCAGACAAAAGTGCACTCTCTAATCCCGTACCCTCATATTTCAATGGGACACCAGAGTGACACGGCCGAAGAGGGATTAGGCGCAGGACCAACGTCTTAACGTGCTTTCCGAGGCACGGGGGTACAAGACCCAAGTGTGTTAGTGTTAGGTCCCTGCGAACCGCCATTTGAGTGACATCTCACGTTTCCAAGATCAATGAAAAGAACTCTCTCGCGTTTCCAAAATCAATGTAAAGAACTTAGCAAAGTCAAGGAGACTTTTATAGTCTATCTTTTATAGTTAGAATCTCTATAGTTTTTTTTATTACAATAGCCAGGCATTTGGCCACAATCTCACCTGATGGTAAGTGATGATGTGGCCGAGGATGGATCATGCCTGTCTAGTAACAGCCTATTCACTCTTTTCTTGAATAAGTTTAAATCATAGCGTTCAGGGAACACATCTTCCGTTAAGTTAAAATGAATATTGTGAAAACATTCTAAGTCGAGCGGTTTACACTCCATTAAGAACGAGAATAAAGTGAGTTTCAATAGTAGCAGTAGAAGGTAGCATGACTAACTGGCTGCTTTTCATTTATTTCGGACAACGTTAGACATCCAAGGGTTAGAAATAAAAAAAAAACTTATTAGTAGGGTTAGTAAAAAAGTTCGTTTATTTTCTTATTGAAGGAAAGGAAGGATTAGGGACTCGCTATGAACTCGACCCAGAAGAGGTGCCGGTTGCAATTTCGGCTTTGTTGTAGTGGCTAAAGTAACGACTACGATTAAAGATTAAGAAGATCTTATTGTAGTCTGTATGGTGGCAATAGGTTGACTATCAGGTGATCCGTTTCCCACTTCTTTGTTTTTACCTTAGCGTGGAATTCCCGGTTGCATCCCGTATCATGCATGCATGCTTCGCCCATATTTCAGGATTTGAGTGGTCTGGTAATTACCACTGAAGCAATTACCGTCTGACCTTCGCAACCCTAAGGGTGCGTTGACATCTGACGAATACGTCGCGACCCGCCCCCGCAAGCTGGTGAAGCTGGTCGGTTTTCTGTGAGGACGTGGCATCACTCCCGTCGAGTCGGCCCATTCATGCCAAAGCTCTCCCATGGACTTTTGACGTTGTGACAAATATTTTTAGGTGGTCTAACCTTGGGAGAGCCATGCTTCGGCATGAATGGCCCGGCTTGATCGGAGTGATACTATGGCCTCACAGAAAATCGTCCTGAAGCAGCAATGTCCTGTGTTTTGTTGCATGAGTGACGGAATCGGAGGCCCAATGCGATCCGGGTTTAAAGGTTTCAGCGCTTTTGCGACTCCACTGGTGTCACGGATATCCATGGGCGGCAGTGATCGCTTACCATCAGATGATTCTTTCATGTCGTCTCATCATCATCATCATCATCAGCCTATCGCAGTCCACTGATGGACGTAGGCCTCTCCAATTGCTCGCCACCGTGATCTATCCATGGCTTCTCGCATCCAGCTCTTGCCAGCCATCCTGCGCATATCGTCCCCCCACCTAGCCAGAGGGCGCCCTACATTACGTTTGCCAAGACGCGATCTCCACTCTAGAACTCGTTTACCCCATCGGTTGTTGGTTCTGCGGCTAATATGGCCAGCCCACTGCCACTTAAGCTTGCTAATCCGGTGAGCAATGTCGATGACTTTGGTTCTCTGTCGGATCACCTCATTACGGATTCGATCTCGGAGAGAGATTCTGTCGTCTGCCAATTATCAAATAAAAAAAATTAGGTGCATATTAAGTACTAGAAATTATAAATTTTCACTCCTTTGCAATCGTGAGATTATAGGAGTGAGTTTTAATAGTAGTGGCCATAGTGTCATGTACCGCATAGGTTATTAGTCAAATTATGGAAATGCCAGTTTCATAGTAATTTGTGGCAAATGGTGGGCGGTGGACTCCAGCCCGTACTATTCGTTTGCGATTCTAACAGGATTATTGTTGCAAATATTTAGCCAAATGTGGTTAGTAATTATATTATGGTACATTTGGTGTATGTAAAATACACAGTCAGATTTTTTAGGATTTCGTAAGTTGATTTGACCGTGGGCGAGCCACGCTTCGGCAGGAATGGGCCGTCTTGACCGGAGTGAAACCACTGCCTCACAGAAAACCGGTGCGACGCGGCACTGTGCTGTGTTTCACTGCTTGAGTGAAGGTACCGGAGGCCCAAACTGGGGAAAGGGGGGTTTAAAGGTTGGCAGCGCACTTTTGACTCCACTGATGTCACGGGTGTCCATGAGCGGCGGCAATCGCTTACCAACAGGTAATCTTTCTGCTCGTCTGCCACCTATCACATATAGAAAAACTACCACTACCAGCTATTACCCTAGGTATTAATTTAAAACGAAAATTATCTGGAGTTAGTAGGATTTACTAGGTAACAGAAGTAAATAATACAATTATTATTTACTTCTGTTACCTACTACTCTATAAGGCTCAAATTCAGCCATATGAAAAACTGCTTCCATCTATGAGCTGGTACATCTCAGTACCAACTTTTTCCGTTTGACCGCGTACAACGTAGGGCTGCTTGAATTGTCGGTGACTTGACTCTCTCTAGTCGGCTTGATCCTCTAGCACTGCAGCGGGATATAGCTTCCGTCAGCATTCTATACCGCATCTATCACGGGGAGTACTCTAAGGAACTGTTTGATCTACTCCCTGCAGCTGAATTCTTATATCGAACCACTTGCAAGCGATTGTCATTTCGGTGGATAGCGGTCTAATATTGTGAGTTTTTCGTGGAACTTTCTACCAAGTAGCGCAGTTCTGTGGAACGGTTTGGCTGCAAGAGTATTTTCCCTACGGCTACGACTATTGGACCTGAAAGAAAAGAGCGTATTTTTTATTTAAAGCCAGCAAATCATTAGCGATCTCTCTGATTTCGCGCATGTTCATGGACATCGTTGATTACTTTCCATCAGGTAACCCGCCAGCCCATTTGTGGTCTCTAGCATAGTAAAACATAAATAAAGCGTAGGCGTTAGGTAAACAGGCAGGAAAAAAAATCGAGCGCCGTATCGATAATGCCTGGTAGAGCTACTGGTCCATGAAGGCTTTTATGAAAGCGACCTTCCTCTATTACTGAAGCGAAAACTTATTGACGTCTGTATTCTGCCCATCCTCACCTATGGTGGTCAGACATGGTCACTAACTGAAAGCCAGAAGTCCAAGCTCAAGATTGCTCTAAGAGCTATGGAGCGGAGCATCCTAGGTATTAAACTCGTGGACTCACAAACCGGCATTATGGACGTAGGTGAAAAACCCGCAAAGCTGAAATGAAACCGGGCTGGCCATACTGTGAGAATGCACCCCGGAGTGATGGACCCATATTGTCACGAAATGGCAGCCTGCAGATGGCTGTCGCCCACGAGGTAGGCCGAAAAAGAGATGGCGTTACGACCTGGACCAATACTCTCGAAACTGGCAAACGCTGGCAATTAATAGGGAGCGGCTATTAGGGGAGGCCTTTGCCCAGCAGTGGGATCATTTGAGCTAGAAAAAAAAGCGCAGGCGTTATCGTCTCCGAGGTTGAAGTTCGCCCTTGGTGTGGCAGTGGTCTATTTTACCTTGAAAATCACTTCCACAATAAGCAACTACAAAATCCTTTATCGCGCGATTTGTTGATCGAAGTTCAATATTTACAAAAGTCTAATATTTAAATTTTCCAGTTTCTTTACCAAGTTTAATGAGTACCTACCGAAAAAATAATTATCCGAAAAAACTAATCTACTAGGCACTTATTCAATTTTCAAATCTGAAAGAAACCCTTAACTAAAACACTGGCTCTTAATTGAAATTCGTTCCCCCGAGATTTCAGTAATTGAACATTATGAAACAATATTTAATTTTTAAAGAAAATCGTGAATACCTCATTAATTTATACACAAAGACGTTAGATTAACGCAAATGTATAAGTTACTTGTATTTTGTAGTACAATTTTCACTTTGAATTCTTTTAAATTTTCGATTCATTAGGCATACAAATTTAAGTCTAGTAGGTACAGTCGGGGAAAATGGCGCTTCAAACGAAATTCGCTTGTACGTACGATACAAGTAATGGTGTCATTTCAAACAAAAAACTATGTAAGCAGCTAGCGATTTTGGGCCTTGAGGTGGTTAAGCGCCAGATAGCCCGATCAAACAACACAAGGTTGTTAATTTTGGTTGGTTCATTTTGTTAGATTTTTTTTATTACATACAGGTGCCTTTAATTCTCACTTCTCTCACAACGTTCCAAATATCAGGCTCCATAAGGTTGGCAGTTCATTTATAGGATTGAGCATAAAAATGTTTAATAAGTTACCTCAGATTATTATTGACTTGCCCACACATAAGTTTAAATTGTATATAAAAAGCTGTTTAATGAAGAAAGGCTATTATAAAATAGACGATTTTTTAATGACAATAATTTAGGGACATATTAGTAACACAAAAATTGTACTGTATTTTTAAGTTAATAGTGACATTTTGTAAAACATTTAATTTTTTAAGAGTTACTGCTGAGTGTCTTGCTGGTGTCTTCTTGGCAGAAAACTACATTCCGAACTAGTGATAAACATGTTGACATTCATAAGTGTTCTGTATGGACCTTAATTGAATAAACAATTTTCATTTTCATTTCATTTTCACTTTTTGTTAGATAATATAATTCATTTCTAAATTTCTTAAAGAAAGGCTTTCATATTATCTCTTTCGATAGGGGCGAACGAGGTTAGCATGAAGGTAATACTCACGATACTCTTTAAATGGCCTTATGTATTTATATAAAAATATAAAAACAATTTGTAGAGTATTTTGAGCTTATTTAGTATGTAAAAACGTGTAATAAAAACCATTTCACAAAAACCCTAGGTACCGAAACAAATAGAAGAAAAAAAACTTATTCTTTTTCATTTAACGTCGAACTTACTAAATTCTTAAACTTATTTAAATCAATTTACTTAATTAATTTTGAGTAGGCCCAAAATAAGTCGCCACTAATCACCACGTATAGCGCTTTGTGACATTAATTCATTACACAAAATTTAGTTTTGAGATTATTATTTTTGTTGAATAAATGAAAAGAAGAACAATTAGCTGAATTAGTTTAAGAATTGATTACCGTTTAATATGCAGTTTTATCCTTTAAACCGACGAAACATAAATAATTTATCTTTTTAATACCACTTAAAATAAGATTTTAATGTCAAATAAGTGAATAAAGAGATCGTTACATCCTTTAAGTTTACCACCATCTCGAATTTAATACAATTTGAATCAATTTGTCTCTCACAAGACGATGAATGAATAAATAAATTATTCATGTTCAATTATAGGAGCAGCTATGGCCGGTTTGTCCGTATCAGGGACCAAATTTATTTGCCTAATAAGTTCAATGTAGTTTCTGAGTTACAACGGTAACTACCATGTAGTTACTGTTTATAGGCGTATCTGTTACAAGTATTGGAACTCTGCCTATCTCTAACTGTTTATGTTATATCGATTGATTCGGAAGTTATTAATATCGATGACTGTTTGGCAACGGCTGCTAATCTTTACAATCATCGAAGTACTTTTGACTTAATTGTAGTGCACGAATTTACGAAAACATAAATGCACTCTCCCTTAGCCAAATATATCAACTAGACACCAGGGTGATTTGTCCGAAGATGGATTTGGCACAGGACGGGGAAGCAAGTTCGCCATTAATGTAGAATCTTGGCTACCACTGAGAATTTCTTAACGAAAAGCTCATGTATACATTTTTGATGCTCCCCTGGGAAGGTCTGCCCATATAGCTTGTACAGGCGCTGGCCGCAGTCGGCTTAGGTTTCCAAAGGCCTCACCTATTAATTCAACAGCGTGGGACCATGGGGTTTTTTGTGAGTAAACCTATTCTAGAGTGTAACTAGCATCTGGTTGAGTCCCCCGACACGATTCGACTGAATTTATTGTATATCTTAACAGCATTGTCTCTCAAACCCAATGGTTGTGGGCATGAATAGCTAGGGGAACATACCAATTTGTGTACCTAATGTTTTATCAAGATAAATAACATCGATTTTGGTAAACTACACTTTTAGATAAGCGTCTGTGGCACACACTCAGCTGGTCTCACTGAAAACCAGCATAATTGTCTGGGCCGTGACTTAAGCTGAGTGAGGGCCTTTTATACAAGATGTCATAACATACTATTCTTTTGGCACTGCCTGACATGATTGAATGTATATTTTTTTTATTAATATGCTGTATGCCCTGTGTTGTGATGTCTATAATAACAAATATTTTCTTTCTTTCTAAAATCAAAAAAAGATGATTCCGTGCTCTGAAAACCTTGGGTTATTATATTAGGCCGTCGGTTTCGCTACCTATTTTATGTAATAAGCGATCTGACGCTGTTGAAATCTTTACCACTCAAACTTAGAAAAATGATCCTGTAAGTATTGATCATTATTTTTATGTCACTTTGGTGTTCTATATTATCAAATACCAAAAAAAATTGAGGTTTATTTTTACAATAATACTAAGTTAATATACTTTCAAAAAAGTAATGAAGATATTTTGACAACCCGTTTGGAACAGTGGTAGTGAACGCTGCCTTTGGTCCAAGGCTAGCGGGTTCGATCCCCGCACAGTACAAACATTTGTGTGCATGAACATGTCTGTTTGTTGTGGTCTGGGTATTCCCTATCTATTATAAGTATGTAATTACAAAAGAAAAGTATTATACGTATATATTTGTAATCCCACTGTTTATTCTGATATCCGTAACACAGGTGCTTGAGCTACCTATCTCGGAGTCAGATCAATGTACGTGATGTTGTGAAATATTTCTTTATTTATTGTTTAAAAAAAATATTGTTCTTTTATAGACCAACTTCATAAACGACATTTTCTAAATCAATATTTCTCAAACATAACTTTGACCCAATTTTCCACACAGCAGGATCAAAAGTGTAAGAAATTCTATCGAATAGCCTTGCTTTTCCTTACAGACATTTTAATTATATATACTTTATGTCGATAACTTATGTATATTCTGTGTTGTTCATATTTTAGTATTTAAATAAAGCATTAACTAAATGAGCTTCATTCTTTCATTTTCTATCTATAATATAATTGTTATTTTATTATTTAAAATACATACATTATTACTTATTATAAATATTATTCTGTGTGGTCCCCGGCAGAGTAGAATAGGCCACCCTCACTCTTACCGAGGTGTCGTAAAAGGCGACTAAGGTAAAGCTGCTGGCATGATCATCAGCACCCAGAGAAGGAAAACTCTGCATTCATATCAAAACCCTCGCCAACCCGTCTGCCAAGCGTGGTGAGTATGGAAATTACCCCTCATGTGATTGAGGGAGGCCCGTGCCCCAGCAGTGGGGACTTAAATGGGCTGATGATGATGATGATGATAAATATTATTATACTTATTTTATTACTAACAAACTACTTAACATTATTTGACTTGAAATAGACTAAAAAACTGACCATAGAATCAAACTAATTAATTATTACTGACTACTGACAATAAAAACTTAACATATTGAATTCCTAAACACTACTACACTAGGTACACAAGGCTGGCGTCCGTGGCACTCACTCAGCTGGCCCTACTGAAAATCAGCGTCATGACCTTTTTCAGGGTCATGACATAGGCTGAGTGGGGGCCATTTATGTTGGAGGTCACAACACACAATATATTATTTGCACTGCCTGGTTATTAGTACTAATTATTTTGTTTTGTTTTTTTTTTATTTTCTGTATCTATTTTGTTTTTCTTTTTGTTTGTTTGTTCTTTTGTAACTAATGTTGTATTCGTATGTAGTGTTGTGATGTCCAAAATAATAAATTTTTCTTTCTTTTTTCTTTTCTTTCTAAATAAAATTGAAGATAAATAAAAAAAAAATATATAAAAAACTAACATCCACAATAGATACACAGAATCCTTATTTTCATTACATTCTTACGAATTAAAAATGATTTAAATAAATAAATAAACGATAAATATATGCAGTATTGAGTGTTATCATTTCAGCTCATTACGTCCACTGCTGGACATAGGCCACCCCCAATGTTCTTTTATGTTCCCAACGTTCGGTACAATAACACATTACTCGCATGTGGGAACTCTAATTCGCCTCTTCGATACAGAAGAATTTGAATATAATAAATATGCTTTTTCCAAGACGCACGTATAATCGAAGGGCGAGGTTGGGCGTGACGTAAATATTAAACAGTTTTAGGCTTTTTACTAACTATGCGACTAGCCGCATAGGAGGACCTGGTGAAGGAATTTATAACTGTAGCGCAGTTGCTGCCCTCTGTGTTTTTTATGTGATAGGTGGCAGACGAGCAGACGGATTGTCTGATGGTAAGCGATTGCCGCCGCACATAGACGGCCCATTCATGCCGAAGCGTGGCTCTCCGACGCTCAATTGCAAATTTCTTGTCAACAGCGTCATAGTGGGGTTAGGCAATTAAGAATCATTGGTGGTAAGATATTGTATAGCTTTGTAGACCACAGACGCTAGGCAAGACTCTAAGTCTTCTATCAGATCCGTTTCGGGGAATGTGATCATTTGATCCCCTGCAGCACATTTCATCACCAGATGACAAGGCGCGGCAAGGATTTTCATTCACAGGTGGTACGATTGCCGCTTATTTGCACGAAACGATTTGCTTCCATAATTATAGTGCCAAGGAATGGAACTCCCTGCCGCGGTCTATTTTTCCTGACCTGTAATCTGGACATCTTTATAGAAACAGTGATTAGGCGAAGGCTTATCATTCTAGCCTTCATCGTCGCTTTCCGTCGTGCGCGATTCTAGACATGCCTATAGTCCCAAAAAAAGGTAATATGCTGAACACCGGTGGTTTCTCCACTCTTACCGAGGTGTCGTAAAAGGCGACTAAGGTAATGCTGCTGGCATGATCATCAGCACCCAGAGAAGGAAAACTCTGCATTTATATCAAAACCCTCGCCAACCCGTCTGCCAAGCGTGGTGAGTATGGCAATTACCCCTCATGTGATTGAGGGAGGCCCGTGCCCCAGCAGTGGGGACATAAATGGGCTGACGATGACGATGACGGTGGTTTATTGAGTGACTGTGACTTTGACAGTTGACTACACACGTTATGTTGACTGCCTCGATAGCGCAGTGGGTAGTGGGTCGTACTTTAAGAAGCGGCAGCCGTCGCTTTTTAAAAGCCGTCGCGTTCGCTTGGGGTTCCGGGTGCGATCCCCGGGTCGGGCCAAAATTTGTACCTGAGTTATTCTGTTAAAAAATTCTCAGTGTCAGCCCGGAGTCTGGAAGTTGGCTGTCTTTTACTCCCGTGCCTCGGACAGCTCGTTAACCATTGGTCCTGCACCGGATCCCTTTCCGGTCGTGTCACTGGTGTCCCATCGGAATATGAGGGCAAGATAATAGACAGTGCAATTGTGTTTGCGCACACACTTGATCACTATAATATATCCTGCGTAAGTGGCTGATAGATATGAGATTGGTTACCTTAGCCGAAATCGGTTGAAGTATATTATTATATTTTCACTTGAAAAAGAAGCTAATTTCTTTTTCAAGAATCTATATTTTCATACATAAATGAATGAATTTACTTTTATTGCAATTAAAGTACAATATCAAAACTTAACACTAGGTATTACAGGATATGTACAGTCAGCGTTAGATCAAGTTACCCCCCTGCAGTGGAAAAAATTGTGTCCCAGACATAAGGACGGTATAAAGGTCAACAAGGGTCACTGACGCTGAGTACACAACGAAGGCGGCCTTATCACTATGAGCGATCTCTTCCAGGCAACCTTGACAATGTGATATGACATAACAAGCGTAGCATATAATCTGCCTGCTATTTTGTTTGAGCAACAAAAAGTAATGCGGCTAGCCGCTGGCTTAGGGTTTCCCTTATCCAGCAGCGGATTCAATAAAGATGAAGTATAAACAATGGTGACGCACGGAATGTGCATAACTAAGGAACCATATTACGCGAATGATATATTTTGTGGGTTATTGTGTACATTTGGAAAACAAAAAGGTTTTTTATTACTTTCGCTTTCAGGGTTGGCTGCTTGATGATGCCGCAGTGTGAAAAAATCTCAGTATTAGAAGCCTAGTGTATCCCTAGTGTAAGTTGGGCTAAAACCTCCTTTATGCAATAAATTGTTTTCTTTTTTATGTCATAGATAGAAAGATAGATACTCTTTATTGCACAACATACAAAACTTAAAAGCTAGGTATACAGAGATACAATGTTCAATTTAGGCGGTCTCATCGCTGGGAGCTATCTCTACCATAGGTGGCAGACGAGCAGACGTGTAGCCAAGATACACTCGGAATGGGTAACCATTCCGAGTGTATCTAATCTCTATCTGTAACCTTTAAGGAGGTTACCCTCCTGCGAAGTTGCGAAGTTCAGACAGTTTATTGAAAATTATCAAACTCTCCTAATTCAATAACCTTGTGCCAAAAAAAAATCTCTGATTCCATAATGATAGCTTTGAACGTAACCGGAAATGATATATGGAGATTTTGTGATTCGTGATGGTAAGCGGATTGCCGCCGCCCATGGACACCCGCAACAGCAGTGGAGTCGTCAAGTGCGCTGCCAACCTATAAACCCCCCCATTCCCCCCGATTAGGCCTCCGGTACCCTCACTCACGCAGCGAAATACAGCACAGTACTGCTTCACGCGGGTTTCTGTGAGGCCGTGGTATGACTCCGGTCGAGCCGGCCAATTTATGTCGAATCGTGGCTCTCCCACGGTCAGATAATGATGATGATGACATTTGGTATGATCTCCTAGTTTGAAAATTGTTAACCGTGAACTGAAAACACTTTTATGTAACTCTTTGTAGGTTACAGTAATATGCTATCTATTTATTTTTTGCATCATAATGTAGGTTAGCTTTGGAACCTACCATATGTCCATAAAAGTATATAACAACCAACCCAACTATAAATATTAAGCAAATCAAAAATGATGACATTTTTCGAAAAAAAAAATTAAGACAATTCTTGACTGACAAAGCCTATTTATACACTGAAAGATTTTTTAAATTGAATGTTAACATTTTTTTAATATTGATACCGGTTTAATGACTGCCTCGATAGCGCAGTGGTTAGTGGGTCGCACTTTAAAGCGACGGCTGTGCAAGAGGTCCCGGGTTCGATACCCGGGTCGGGCCAAAAATTTGTACCTAAGTTTTCGGTAAGAAATTCGCCTTTCGGTAAGAAAAAAAAATTTCGGTAAGAAGTTCGCCTTTTACGACACCTCGGTATTGTTACCGAGGTGTCGTAAAAGGCGACTAAGGTAAAGCTGCTGGCATGATCATCAGCACCCAGAGAAGGAAAACTCTGCATTCATATCATAACCCTCGCCAACCCGTCTGCCAAGCGTGGCGAGTATGGCAATTACCCCTCATGTGATTGAGGGAGGCCCGTGCCCCAGCAGTGGGGACTTAAATAGGCTGATGATGATGATGATGACTTTATTATATCTTTATGTATATTCAATATTTTATATATGTATTCTACTTATACCCGAGTCGTGTTTGTGTACGCGTGGATGAGTTTGTGTATGTGTGTGTGCGCGCGTGTGTGTGTGGTGTGTGTGTGTGTGTGTGTGTATGAGTGTGTAACTGCATGTGGAATTTACCAATAAACCTACAAGCACCTTCATTTGATTCTTGTCAAGGCATCCTCCACATCTTCGTAACTTAGAGTAGAAAGCCACCTGCTTAGAGTCTTCTTACACTCATACAATTGCAGGGGGTAGATATTGAGCTTGCGATTAATTATGTTGCAGGTTCGGGGCGCTTGGGCTATATTTTGTCGACTGTTAAGAAAGTTAGGATTGATTAAAGTTTCACAAGTGGGTCGTCATCAATCATCATCCTTCTGCCCTTACCCCAGGTTATCTGCGGTCGGCGCAGTATGTCTTCCTTTTCCATACGTCCCTGTCATTTGTCATCGACTCATCCACCCCTTTTCCCATCATGTCATTCTTCACACAATCTCTCAATCGGTCGTCTTCTGTTTCTCCACCCACTTACATTTACACTCATCACTCCTTTGGTTAATGTTCTTCTCCACTTCTTATTACATGGCCGTACCAGGAATGACCAGTAGGTAATACCCACTAATAATCCCTATACTGTGGTAACACCATGCGTCCATAAGTTGAGTAACTGTTTAATATTAGGTGCAGTAGTAAAGCCTCGAATTTTGTGACAATTTTTTAACAGGTTGTTTGGCGTTATTCCAGCTACTTCCAACACCATATTACGCCGAATTTTATTCACATCACTTTTTATAATAAGGCCTGGGTAAGGCTTTACCCAAAGATAGTTTGCCTATGTCAAGTAACTTATTAAGAATAAGTGGGTAGTCAACATTCAAAGTCAGTTAAAGTCACTCAATAAAACGCCGGTGTTTTGCGTTTTATCGACGTACGGGGCTGACGATATCACTCTAAACACAATCGCGGGTTTTAAGACTCTATTAAGTCCAAGCAAGTTGTCACGTGACAACTCACTCGACACACATTAGCAGTGGTAAAAATGATACAATTCAATGATACTTGCCTTTGGTTCAAGGGTTCGATCCCCGCACAGTATAAACATTTGTGTGCATGAACATGTCTGTTTGTATTGGTCTGGGTGTTTTATGTATTATAAGTATGTATTTACAAAAGAAAAGTACTATATGTATATATTTCTAATACGGTATTTGACATTTTTTTTTTCATTTGTGTAATCAAAAGACCCCTCAATGATAGAAACATCGTTGAAAGAATTACTTGATTCTCATTTAAACTACCTGAGATATCACAACTTTAAAATCACATTATTTTGGGCAAACCCAAAACGCTCCATACAAATGGCTACTGAGATGTGACGTCACACGCAAGTATTTTGTATGCATTTCATTTGAATTTGTATGGTAGCTATTACAAGGTTATCTCAGAAATGATCAACACAGAAGAACTTTTCAACAGGCGTTTATTCCAACACTAGGACTAGAACTAAAATAGATTAAATAGAAAACACTTTATCCTCTAACTTCACAACCGCTCGTCGCCGCTGCTCGATCAAGAATGCCCCGCTCGGCCGCGCGCAAAGCTAATGTTTTTTTTTTTTTTTATTCCCCCGCCGAGTTTCCGGTTGGCGCTCAAACTCGATTTAACATTTAAATTACTTTTTTAAAATATGTGAAATCATTTTTAACTATATAAAATATAACAAATCATTTTTAAATATATACATTCTTTTATGACCAACATAGCATTAAAATAATGTTTAAATTTTGAATGAACCTTACACTCGACCATCCTGACGACGTGTATGCCCCCATACACGCATCCGGTGAAACCTTACACTTGGCCAAACGTTGCACTCTTTGTAATAAGAAAATACGCACTTGTTATACATACAATAAATAATGTAATATATTATCTAATAACAATTCATCTACGATTATGATAAACTGCCACTTAAATAACTAACAAACATACGTTCATGACTGCTCCATTGAATAATTATATATCTAATAATAAGTATTAGTTTAAATTCATCTCTCATTTGTATTGAAATGCATACTTTAGTAGAATAATTTTTCAATTAGAAGTACATATATAAAGTAAGTTAATATACTCACTAGATAATTAGACATATTAGTACTATCGTTTTATGTTTGTGTTTCCGCTTATACATTTTGAAGTATAAAACTCATTTTAATATAGAAAATGTAATCCATCATTTAACCACTCTAATTAGCTATCTTATATAATCATTAATATTATTATTTATAAGTCCAATTTATCCATCCAGTCTATGTAATAATTATTATTTATCCAACCAATGTCAATGTTTAACCATTTTATCCATCCAATATGTAACCTGTTAACCATCCAAAATTTTACCTTTTAACCATCCAATATACATCGTTTAACCATCCAGTAATGTAACAGTTTAACCATCCAGACATGTAACCATTTATCCAATGTTCCAGGTCAAGTTAGGAAGAATCTCTCTCTCGCCAGCGCTTGACCTGAAACAGAATAACAAACTCATATGTAGTTACATCGTTAAAACTATTAGTTATTTTGTAATGCTCTATACACAGACACCAGCTTATTCATAACAGTACTTAGTTAAACATCATTCAGACATATTTCCGTCGCTTGCATCATTCCTACCTTCACCATCGGTTTCAGTATCAATCTCTAGTGACGCTACGTGGATCCACGGTCGCATCCGATCTGCAGCCACGGTGGATTTCCGCTTATTTTTCATTCCGTCAAAACCAGCAATCGGTGCCACCCTATACCTATCATTCCCTAAAACCTTTATTACCCTAAAGGGGCCTTCATAAGAAGGCATGAGCTTCGTGCTCTTG
Organism: Marasmia exigua; assembly: GCA_019059595.1. NCBI lineage: Eukaryota > Metazoa > Arthropoda > Insecta > Lepidoptera > Crambidae > Marasmia > Marasmia exigua. The sequence continues at coordinate 22,191,765 of CM032464.1, read as the reverse complement.
CCATCATTTTGAAAGGCCACTTTCGTTATCTTCACTAAATCTCCTTTACTATAAATACGTGCGGGTCTTCTTCCCTGGTCATAGTACCGTTTTTGCGAAACCTGAGAATTATCAATTTTAGATTTAACTTCACTGCGTATAGACGGTAACGAGGGTACATGAGCCGCTTCTTCAATTACTTCGTTCAAGACTGGGTTAAATTCACTACTCATCTCTATTCCAAACATGACGTCTGCAGGTGTTCTACCTATAGTTTTTTGAATTGTGTTATTCAATCCCCATTGAATTCTGCCTAACTGACTATCCCAGTCTTTTTCATTTTCTCTGAGATTTTGCGCTGTTAATGAATCGAGAACGGTTCTATTATATCGTTCTACTTGGCCGTTAGATCTTGGGCTAGCGACCGCGTTCAAAACGTGTTTTATACCCCGGTCCAGACAAAACCGCTTAAAAGCATGTGAAGTGAAACAAGAACCTCTGTCACTAATTAATCGATCCGGAGCTCTGAAAGTATCAAAAATATCCTGTAATACTTTTATCACGTTTTGCGTGTTTGTATTCCTCACTGGTTTAATAAATAAAAATTTTGTGAACGAATCGACCACAGTTAGTATGTGAGTATTACCTCTTTTGGATTTCACGAAGGGCCCAAGGTGGTCTATGTGCAACGTGTGAAAAGGCTTAGCAATCTTTTCAATTGGATGCAGTAACCCTTCGCGGCAATTGGTAGCGCTTTTCGCATATGCACAGTCAATACAAGCCTCTACATACTTTTTAACAAACTTTTTCATTTTTGAAAACCAATAATTCCTTTTAATACGCTCGAATGTTTTTTCAAAGCCGACATGTCCAATGTCGTCATGGTTTCTCTTGCACACTTGCCACCTTGCACCCTTCGGTACTACCCACCTTACACTATCTTCACTACCACCTTCTCGCCTAAATAACTTGTTATCCCTTAGTATGTAATTCTCCTTTATATATTCAACTCCCTTTGGGTCCATGTTACTACTGACTATATCGCAAATTCGACGCAATTCTGGATCCCCTAACTGTAAGGTAAGCAGCCAATCATCATCATTTATAACCATCACAGAAGGATATCGCTCAGGGCTTAGGGTATCCCCATCAATAATAGGATTCCGTGACAAGGCGTCGGCATGCCCCATTTTAGAACCTGATCGATATTCCACAGTGCAATCGAACTCCTGCAGTGCCAACCACCAGCGTGCAATTCTAGGTATTAGGTCACGCTTTCCGAAAGTTGAACGGAGTGCACTGCAGTCTGTTACGATTTTAAACGGCTTTCCTAATAGGTACACCCTAAGCTTTTTAAGAGCACAGACAACAGCCAACGTCTCCAGCTCATAGGAGTGAAAGTTCCTCTCCTCCGGTGTCGTCTGCCGACTATAGTACGCCACCGGGTGAAAGGAACCCTCACTGCCTTCTGGACGCTGTAGAAGGATACCCCCAACACCTATCTTGCTAGCGTCTGTATGGAGCTCAGTGTCTGCCGCAGGATCATAGATGGCGAGGACCGGCCTATCAGTTAATTTTTCCTTAAGAGTCTTAAACGACATTTCTTGTTCATCTGACCACTCCCATTTTGAATTTTTCTTAAGTAATTTGGTAATGGGGTAAGCTAGCTGTGCAAAATTTTGTATAAATTTTCTAAAGTAACTGACTAGCCCTAAAAATTGTCGTGCGCCATGAACGTTTTCAGGACGGGGAAAGTCAATAACGCTTTGAATCTTAGCTTTACCTGGTCGCATGCCACTTGAACTTATTTCGAAACCCAGATAATCAATGGTATTTTGCAAAAAACTACATTTTGTTAAATTAAGTTTAAGGTTGGCTTTTTGTAACAAAATAAGAACTTCTTCGAAACGTTCCATGCATTCAGAAGGGGTCCGTCCAAATATGAGCAAATCATCAATATATACAGTAGCCTTGTTGAACCGTGCCGGGCCTAAGACATGATTCATCATGCGCTGAAATACCGCTGGTGCGTTTGCCAACCCGAACGGCATACGATTGTATTCATATTGTCCGTCCGGTGTAACGAACGCTGTCAGGTGTTTACTTCCTTCGGCTATAGGAACTTGGTAATACCCTGACATTAAATCCAGCGTGATAAACCATGCCTGCCCGGCCAACCTAGCTATCTCATCCTCTATCACTGGTATAGGATAGCGTTCCTTGACCGTCACTGAATTCAGTTGCCTATAGTCCACGCACAATCTAATACCTCCATCCTTTTTCCGGACCAGAATGATTGGACTAGCATAGTTGGATATAGACTCCCTAATGATACCAGCTTGAAGCATTTCCTCTATCATTACTCTTACCTTTTCGCGCTCGTGATGTGACAATCGATATGGTCTGTAAACCACTGGCCGTTGGTTATTTAATTCGATTTTCATTTCGGTAATATTTGTGCAACCAAGATCTGATAATTTACTTGAAAAGCACTCCTTATATTTACGTAGAAGGTCTATAAGCTTGTCTCTGTCACTAGTAGAAACGGAATTTCCCAACCGTATTAAACTCTCGTCTATCGGCTCCGAGCAGTTTATATCTGTTGGCTTGTCTAAGGCTGGAACAAACGAAGTTCCTGTAATACTCCCGATTTTATACACATTTTGAACCCTTTCAGCTCGGGCACATACAAAATTTTCTTGTAGGTGACATGGAATTACGCACGGTGTAACAAGAATAAAAAATGAGCCCTGCTTTACTTCGTAGGCGCCTCCATGTATCAAAAACTGTTCGTTCAGTTTACCAACAAGTTTAGTCCCTACTATCACATTACCGGAATAAGAAGAACGTGTTGCGACTCTAACACTCAACGAACCATACACATAACAATGACTTAATATCCTAATCGTCTCCAACTGATCACTTTGCTCCGAGAGGTCAGGTAGCACTTCATTGGAGCGTAGGAACTGTAATTTATTCATATCTTTATATACAATTATGTGCGGCTGTTCCGAATAGGTTTGGCCAACCAATAAAGGTTATCTAACAAACTGTCATCTACCACTCTACACGTAACGCTAGCTTCTATACCGTCAATTGACATGTTCACATTTGTCGAACCTATAGACTGTACAAGGTGATTACCAAACCCTTTCATGGTCGTGGGTATGCGATCGTGGACTAAGCCCTAGCTTAGCAAGGTAAGACAGTTTAAGAAGTGTCACCTCACTACCTAGGTCGACGAATGCTTCCAGTGAAATGCCATTTACTGTAACTTGTTTTATAAACTTATTGCAAGGGTTATTGTTCGAGATGCACATTGTCTTGGCGGCACTATCAGTCTTTGTTGTCTTTGTTTCGCTCCTACAAGCATCAGACCTATGTCCTACCTTGTCACAATGGCTGCATTTAACTAGGGGCTTAGGACATTTAGCAAATGGGTGTCCTTTTTCCTTACAGTTATAACAATATAACTCAGAGTTAGCTTTGAATTAGTCCTATTACTATTTTGCCTGGCTTCTGCCACTCTAAAGTTCCTATCCCTAAATGGCAAAAATTGAGTGGATATAATATCTTTATTGTTACTCAACAGATATTTTAACAGTTGATGAGGCTCCTCACACCGCAATGCTAAAGCACTCGACCTAATAGTCCTATCGGTAAGGCCGTGAATGATGCAATCAACGGCTTTCCGTCCTGTAATTTCGCATTGATTTAACAACGATAATTTTTCATAATAGTAATTTTCAATTAATTCGTTAGACCTACTTTTACGCCTTAACATATCTTCTAAAACCTGCCCGTAATTTTGCTCAGAAGGGAAAGCATCTATCAATTTCAACTGCCATTCCTCCCAAGTAAACAAAATTGTATCAAGGCTATCATACCAGGTTTTGGCGAGGCCACAGAGTTTTTGCATGGCAAAATGCACTATGGTGTTTTCATCCCAGCCGTAAACTTTTGCACATTCGTTGACCTTTCGAAGCCACACATCTATCCTCTGACTTTTTTCCGACGGATTGAATTCCGGTATAATATTTTTATGGTCAATATTTCTTTTGGGTGGAATTGTGCTAGAGTCTGACGGCTGCGACTGTAAAACGCCCTTAATAGATTGAATGATTTGAATAAGATCTTTTGAAGAAAATGAGGGACTACATGACCTTTTTGGGTGCGGATTGATCCCCGCGGCGTCGTGCTCCATCCTGCTGCATCCTCCGGGCTGCTCCCGGCTGCGACTGGCCCTGGCGCCGGCTGCTGGCTGCGTCGCTCCCGGCTGGCCCTCGCGTCCGGCTGCCGGCTTCGGCTGCGTCGCTCCCGGCTGGCCCTCGCGTCCGGCTGCTGGCTGCGTCGCTCCCGGCTGGCCCTCGCGTCCGGCTGCTGGCTGCGTCGCTCCCGGCTGGCCCTCGCGTCCGGCCGCCGGCTGCGGCTGCGACACTCGCGGCTCGCACCCAGCCGCCTGCTACGGCTGCGCCGGTCGTAGCTGGTTCTTCCTTCCGATGACCTTCGGCGTCTGCTCCTAGCCCGGCGATCCCGTTCTCTTCGAAGCTCTGTCTCCAACTCCCGAACTCGGTCCCGCTCACGCTTCAGTGCTTGTTCTCGCTCTCGAATGCGGCGGCTATGGCTACGACTGCGACTCCTCTGCCGCACGCTTATCTCGCTTCGCCTGGGGCGTGAGCGGTCCCGTGGAGGAGTTTCCAGAGTCCGATGGTTTTCACCTTCCTCATTCATCTTCAAACTCCGCATGGGGAAGAGAAAAGAAAAATATTAAGCACTGAACTATTCCATTTACTTACTATGAAACACTGTATCTAATGTGAGAAAGAATGGCAATTAAATTACAAAAAATCAAATATCTCGAAAACTACGCATTTTAGGACAAAAATAACAAAAATTTGCCCCCCTTAAAAACCCCATTCTGCAATGGGTAGCATTGTAATCCATCACAATTTTTGACCTTGGAGCCCTATAGGGCGAAGTCCCCAAAATTTTTCATTAAAAAAAGAAGGTGATTATATCCACGCATGCACTTATTTAATGTTCCCTTTCGTATAACCACCCATCATTTTTCACGACACGGTAGCTATTTAAAACTACTATAAAAATGTAACGGTTCGTTGTACTTTTACAAAACAAAAATTTTTACGTTTACCTTAGCACTAAAATACCGAAACTATCAGGATTGTATCAAATACTCAGCAGAAAGTATTGTAGGCGTGTACTTACATTTTATTGTTGGTGGATCCCACTTCTGAGATACAAGGTTATCTCAGAAATGATCAACACAGAAGAACTTTTCAACAGGCGTTTATTCCAACACTAGGACTAGAACTAAAATAGATTAAATAGATAACACTTTATCCTCTAACTTCACAACCGCTCGTCGCCGCTGCTCGATCAAGAATGCCCCGCTCGGCCGCGCGCAAAGCTAATGTCTTTTTTTTTTTTATTCCCCCGCCGTATTTCCGGTTGGCGCTCAAACTCGATTTAACATTTAAATTACTTTTTAAAATATGTGAAATCATTTTTAACTATATAACATATAACAAATCATTTTTAAATGTATACATTCTTTTATGACCAACATAGCATTAAAATAATGTTTTAATTTTTAATGAACCTTACACTCGACCATCCTGACGACGTGTATGCCCCCATACACGCATCCGGTGAAACCTTACACTTGGCCAAACGTTGCACTCTTTGTAATAAGAAAATACGCACTTGTTATACATACAATAAATAATGTAATATATTATCTAATAACAATTCATCTACGATTATGATAAACTGCCACTTAAATAACTAACAAACATACGTTCATGACTGCTCCATTGAATAATTATATATCTAATAATAAGTATTAGTTTAAATTCATCTCTCATTTGTATTGAAATGCATACTTTAGTAGAATAATTTTTCAATTAGAAGTACATATATAAAGTAAGTTAATATACTCACTAGATAATTAGACATATTAGTACTATCATTTTATGTTTGTGTTTCCGTTTATACATTTTGAAGTATAAAACTCATTTTAATATAGAAAATGTAATCCATCATTTAACCACTCTAATTAGCTATCTTATATAATCATTAATATTATTATTTATAAGTCCAATTTATCCATCCAGTCTATGTAATAATTATTATTTATCCAACCAATGTCAATGTTTAACCATTTTATCCATCCAATATGTAACCTGTTAACCATCCAAAATTTTACCTTTTAACCATCCAATATACATCGTTTAACCATCCAGTAATGTAACAGTTTAACCATCCAGACATGTAACCATTTATCCAATGTTCCAGGTCAAGTTAGGAAGAATCTCTCTCTCGCCAGCGCTTGACCTGAAACAGAATAACAAACTCTTATGTAGTTACATCGTTAAAACTATTAGTTATTTTGTAATGCTCTATACACAGACACCAGCTTATTCATAACAGTACTTAGTTAAACATCATTCAGACATATTTCCGTCGCTTGCATCATTCCTACCTTCACCATCGGTTTCAGTATCAATCTCTAGTGACGCTACGTGGATCCACGGTCGCATCCGATCTGCAGCCACGGTGGATTTCCGCTTATTTTTCATTCCGTCAAAACCAGCAATCGGTGCCACCCTATACCTATCATTCCCTAAAACCTTTATTACCCTAAAGGGGCCTTCATAAGAAGGCATGAGCTTCGTGCTCTTGCCATCATTTTGAAAGGCCACTTTCGTTATCTTCACTAAATCTCCTTTACTATAAATACGTGCGGGTCTTCTTCCCTGGTCATAGTACCGTTTTTGCGAAACCTGAGAATTATCAATTTTAGATTTAACTTCACTGCGTATAGACGGTAACGAGGGTACATGAGCCGCTTCTTCAATTACTTCGTTCAAGACTGGGTTAAATTCACTACTCATCTCTATTCCAAACATGACGTCTGCAGGTGTTCTACCTATAGTTTTTTGAATTGTGTTATTCAATCCCCATTGAATTCTGCCTAACTGACTATCCCAGTCTTTTTCATTTTCTCTGAGATTTTGCGCTGTTAATGAATCGAGAACGGTTCTATTATATCGTTCTACTTGGCCGTTAGATCTCGGGCTAGCGACCGCGTTCAAAACGTGTTTTATACCCCGGTCCAGACAAAACCGCTTAAAAGCATGTGAAGTGAAACAAGAACCTCTGTCACTAATTAATCGATCCGGAGCTCTGAAAGTATCAAAAATATCCTGTAATACTTTTATCACGTTTTGCGTGTTTGTATTCCTCACTGGTTTAATAAATAAAAATTTTGTGAACGAATCGACCACAGTTAGTATGTGAGTATTACCTCTTTTGGATTTCACGAAGGGCCCAAGGTGGTCTATGTGCAACGTGTGAAAAGGCTTAGCAATCTTTTCAATTGGATGCAGTAACCCTTCGCGGCAATTTGTAGCGCTTTTCGCATATGCACAGTCAATACAAGCCTCTACATACTTTTTAACAAACTTTTTCATTTTTGAAAACCAATAATTCCTTTTAATACGCTCGAATGTTTTTTCAAAGCCGACATGTCCAATGTCGTCATGGTTTCTCTTGCACACTTGCCACCTTGCACCCTTCGGTACTACCCACCTTACACTATCTTCACTACCACCTTCTCGCCTAAATAATTTGTTATCCCTTAGTATGTAATTCTCCTTTATATATTCAACTCCCTTTGGGTCCATGTTACTACTGACTATATCGCAAATTCGACGCAATTCTGGATCCCCTAACTGTAAGGTAAGCAGCCAATCATCATCATTTATAACCATCACAGAAGGATATCGCTCAGGGCTTAGGGTATCCCCATCAATAATAGGATTCCGTGACAAGGCGTCGGCATGCCCCATTTTAGAACCTGATCGATATTCCACAGTGCAATCGAACTCCTGCAGTGCCAACCACCAGCGTGCAATTCTAGGTATTAGGTCACGCTTTCCGAAAGTTGAACGGAGTGCACTGCAGTCTGTTACGATTTTAAACGGCTTTCCTAATAGGTACACCCTAAGCTTTTTAAGAGCACAGACAACAGCCAACGTCTCCAGCTCATAGGAGTGAAAGTTCCTCTCCTCCGGCGTCGTCTGCCGACTATAGTACGCCACCGGGTGAAAGGAACCCTCACTGCCTTCTGGACGCTGTAGAAGGATACCCCCAACACCTATCTTGCTAGCGTCTGTATGGAGCTCAGTGTCTGCCGCAGGATCATAGATGGCGAGGACCGGCCTATCAGTTAATTTTTCCTTAAGAGTCTTAAACGACATTTCTTGTTCATCTGACCACTCCCATTTTGAATTTTTCTTAAGTAATTTGGTAATGGGGTAAGCTAGCTGTGCAAAATTTTGTATAAATTTTCTAAAGTAACTGACTAGCCCTAAAAATTGTCGTGCGCCATGAACGTTTTCAGGACGGGGAAAGTCAATAACGCTTTGAATCTTAGCTTTACCTGGTCGCATGCCACTTGAACTTATTTCGAAACCCAGATAATCAATGGTATTTTGCAAAAAACTACATTTTGTTAAATTAAGTTTAAGGTTGGCTTTTTGTAACAAAATAAGAACTTCTTCGAAACGTTCCATGCATTCAGAAGGAGTCCGTCCAAATATGAGCAAATCATCAATATATACAGTAGCCTTGTTGAACCGTGCCGGGCCTAAGACATGATTCATCATGCGCTGAAATACCGCTGGTGCGTTTGCCAACCCGAACGGCATACGATTGTATTCATATTGTCCGTCCGGTGTGACGAACGCTGTCAGGTGTTTACTTCCTTCGGCTATAGGAACTTGGTAATACCCTGACATTAAATCCAGCGTGATAAACCATGCCTGCCCGGCCAACCTAGCTATCTCATCCTCTATCACTGGTATAGGATAGCGTTCCTTGACCGTCACTGAATTCAGTTGCCTATAGTCCACGCACAATCTAATACCTCCATCCTTTTTCCGGACCAGAATGATTGGACTAGCATAGTTGGATATAGACTCCCTAATGATACCAGCTTGAAGCATTTCCTCTATCATTACTCTTACCTTTTCGCGCTCGTGATGTGACAATCGATATGGTCTGTAAACCACTGGCCGTTGGTTATTTAATTCGATTTTCATTTCGGTAATATTTGTGCAACCAAGATCTGATAATTTACTTGAAAAGCACTCCTTATATTTACGTAGAAGGTCTATAAGCTTGTCTCTGTCACTAGTAGAAACGGAATTTCCCAACCGTATTAAACTCTCGTCTATCGGCTCCGAGCAGTTTATATCTGTTGGCTTGTCTAAGGCTGGAACAAACGAAGTTCCTGTAATACTCCCGATTTTATACACATTTTGAACCCTTTCAGCTCGGGCACATACAAAATTTTCTTGTAGGTGACATGGAATTACGCACGGTGTAACAAGAATAAAAAATGAGCCCTGCTTTACTTCGTAGGCGCCTCCATGTATCAAAAACTGTTCGTTCAGTTTACCAACAAGTTTAGTCCCTACTATCACATTACCGGAATAAGAAGAACGTGTTGCGACTCTAACACTCAACGAACCATACACATAACAATGACTTAATATCCTAATCGTCTCCAACTGATCACTTTGCTCCGAGAGGTCAGGTAGCACTTCATTGGAGCGTAGGAACTGTAATTTATTCATATCTTTATATACAATTATGTGCGGCTGTTCCGAATAGGTTTGGCCAACCAATAAAGGTTTATCTAACAAACTGTCATCTACCACTCTACACGTAACGCTAGCTTCTATACCGTCAATTGACATGTTCACATTTGTCGAACCTATAGACTGTACAAGGTGATTACCAAACCCTTTCATGGTCGTGGGTATGCGATCGTGACTAAGCCCTAGCTTAGCAAGGTAAGACAGTTTAAGAAGTGTCACCTCACTACCTAGGTCGACGAATGCTTCCAGTGAAATGCCATTTACTGTAACTTGTTTTATAAACTTATTGCAAGGGTTATTGTTCGAGATGCACATTGTCTTGGCGGCACTATCAGTCTTTGTTGTCTTTGTTTCGCTCCTTAGCCTACAAGCATCAGACCTATGTCCTACCTTGTCACAATGGCTGCATTTAACTAGGGGCTTAGGACATTTAGCAAATGGGTGTCCTTTTTCCTTACAGTTATAACAATATAACTCAGAGTTAGCTTTGAATTAGTCCTATTACTATTTTGCCTGGCTTCTGCCACTCTAAAGTTCCTATCCCTAAATGGCAAAAATTGAGTGGATATAATATCTTTATTGTTACTCAACAGATATTTTAACAGTTGATGAGGCTCCTCACACCGCAATGCTAAAGCACTCGACCTAATAGTCCTATCGGTAAGGCCGTGAATGATGCAATCAACGGCTTTCCGTCCTGTAATTTCGCATTGATTTAACAACGATAATTTTTCATAATAGTAATTTTCAATTAATTCGTTAGACCTACTTTTACGCCTTAACATATCTTCTAAAACCTGCCCGTAATTTTGCTCAGAAGGGAAAGCATCTATCAATTTCAACTGCCATTCCTCCCAAGTAAACTAAAATTGTATCAAGGCTATCATACCAGGTTTTGGCGAGGCCACAGAGTTTTTGCATAGCAAAATGCACTATGGTGTTTTCATCCCAGCCGTAAACTTTTGCACATTCGTTGACCTTTCGAAGCCACACATCTATCCTCTGACTTTTTTCCTGACGGATTGAATTCCGGTATAATATTTTTATGGTCAATATTTCTTTTGGGTGGAATTGTGCTAGAGTCTGACGGCTGCGACTGTAAAACGCCCTTAATAGATTGAATGATTTGAATAAGATCTTTTGAAGAAAATGAGGGACTACATGACCTTTTTGGGTGCGGATTGATCCCCGCGGCGTCGTGCTCCATCCGGCTGCATCCTCCGGGCTGCTCCCGGCTGCGACTGGCCCTGGCGCCCGGCTGCTGGCTGCGTCGCTCCCGGCTGGCCCTCGCGTCCGGCTGCCGGCTTCGGCTGCGTCGCTCCCGGCTGGCCCTCGCGTCCGGCTGCTGGCTGCGTCGCTCCCGGCTGGCCCTCGCGTCCGGCTGCTGGCTGCGTCGCTCCCGGCTGGCCCTCGCGTCCGGCCGCCGGCTGCGGCTGCGACACTCGCGGCTCGCACCCAGCCGCCTGCTACGGCTGCGCCGGTCGTAGCTGGTTCTTCCTTCCGATGACCTTCGGCGTCTGCTCCTAGCCCGGCGATCCCGTTCTCTTCGAAGCTCTGTCTCCAACTCCCGAACTCGGTCCCGCTCACGCTTCAGTGCTTGTTCTCGCTCTCGAATGCGGCGGCTATGGCTACGACTGCGACTCCTCTGCCGCACGCTTATCTCGCTTCGCCTGGGGCGTGAGCGGTCCCGTGGAGGAGTTTCCAGAGTCCGATGGTTTTCACCTTCCTCATTCATCTTCAAACTCCGCATGGGGAAGAGAAAAGAAAAATATTAAGCACTGAACTATTCCATTTACTTACTATGAAACACTGTATCTAATGTGAGAAAGAATGGCAATTAAATTACAAAAAATCAAATATCTCGAAAACTACGCATTTTAGGACAAAAATAACAAAAATTTGCCCCCCTTAAGAACCCCATTCTGCAGTGGGTAGCATTGTAATCCATCACAATTTTTGACCTTGGAGCCCTATAGGGCGAAGTCCCCAAAATTTTTCATTAAAAAAAGAAGGTGATTATATCCACGCATGCACTTATTTAATGTTCCCTTTCGTATAACCACCCATCATTTTTCACGACACGGTAGCTATTTAAAACTACTATAAAAATGTAACGGTTCGTTGTACTTTTACAAAACAAAAATTTTTACGTTTACCTTAGCACTAAAATACCGAAACTATCAGGATTGTATCAAATACTCAGCAGAAAGTATTGTAGGCGTGTACTTACATTTTATTGTTGGTGGATCCCACTTCTGAGATAAAGGGTTATCTCAGAAATGATCAACACAGAAGAACTTTTCAACAGGCGTTTATTCCAACACTAGGACTAGAACTAAAATAGATTAAATAGATAACACTTTATCCTCTAACTTCACAACCGCTCGTCGCCGCTGCTCGATCAAGAATGCCCCGCTCGGCCGCGCGCAAAGCTAATGTCTTTTTTTTTTTATTCCCCCGCCGAGTTTCCGGTTGGCGCTCAAACTCGATTTAACATTTAAATTACTTTTTTAAAATATGTGAAATCATTTTTAACTATATAAAATATAACAAATCATTTTTAAATATATACATTCTTTTATGACCAACATAGCATTAAAATAATGTTTAAATTTTGAATGAACCTTACACTATATCAAATGTTTCGTTTATGTCAATGGTTCCATTATAATAGTTGGTGTAAATTATATGGGTTATTCAATGGTATAATATTTTTTTTTTAATTTCATACTTTTAAAATGGACTTACCCATGAATCTTTGAATGACCATAAAACCGGCTAGACGTTATATTTTTGATTGAGATTTTTTGCCATTGGCACATATTTACCTATGTTTTGATAAAATATTTATATTTTGTAAAATCTCGAGCTTAGTCAAATACCCTATTCCGCTGTTGATTCTGATATCCGTAACACAGGTGCTTGAGCTACCTATCTCGGAGTCAGATCAATGTATGTGATGTTGTGAAATATTTATTATTATTATTTATACTTATTGTTAGGATTACTTTGCGGTACCTCACTGCACAAACAAACACCAAATCTGTTCACTATAAAACCACTAGAAACGAATTTAAAACTTTTGAATTGCATCAGCCCACGCGAAGTATTTTAGTCCTACCGACAGAATCCACATCACTTGAATGACTTTACTTCTATTACAGTGCGTTTCTCTCGTCACTTCCTACCACATTCTTAACAGAAAAACCATAGTTTAATAGTAGACCGCACAATATGGCTACTACTCAATCCCTGCCTACTTGACTTATCATGAAAGTTTTATCTGTTCTGTACACGTATTGATATATTTTTGTGATTTTATTGTTTACTAATAGCGCGCCTTCACGTCATTTTGGGACATTAGTTTTCAATTTTTATCAAAAGATGGCGCTAGGTGTACATTGCATTGCACAAACGATTCGTGTTGCCACTGTCTGTAGGATTTACCTGTTTATTAATAGTATATAATATAAATAATAGTATATGGTGTAATATATGTATTTAAGTATATATTTGTGTTCCTCTGTTGTCTGATATCTGTAACACAAGTGCTTAAGCTACTTAGTACGGAATCAGGTCAACCTATGAGATGTTGTGAGGATTATTATTATTATTATTATTATATAAGATAAGGAAATCAAGCCGTTGTTCAAATTTTTTATGATAATAAAGAGTTATAACTATTTACTTAGCCTATAAATTTTGCGCAACTGTACATACAATTTGGTATATCTACTTTTTAAGAATCGAATATACGTTATCGATCGATTGTAACCAATACTTTATTCACATCACTATCATTTCCATCATAGTACGGAAACTGGAGCAAAAACATTATCTTTTATATCAAGCTTTATTTTATCGGTTGACGCGCAACTTTTTTACTCTATTTCATTTACATTTTTCTGTATTCAATTGGAAGGCTTCGGTTATAGGTGCGGTCAAGCGTTGTATTGGAAACGTGCCGGGTTTCGTATGTAAACAGGGTTTTAAATGTAGATCAGGTATTTGCTTTTTAGGTTTTCAAATGTTGTTTAACTTTCAAATAATTTTATAGCTCTTAGGATCTTTCATCCACAATTTTTAATAAAATAATTATTCTCAATGAGTTATTATGATCAAATGGTTTGAGTACCCTGCCTAAGAGTAACGAATCGCTTACGATCAACTGATTCATCTGTTTGTCTTTCACCTATCTCATAAAAATGAAAGTACAGTCATTGTAATTATCAAACATACTACATCCCGGACATTACATTACCCCGTGAAACCGGGTATCACAAGATGATTTTGATAACTTTTATTTTTATTAAATTTAAAAATATAAAGATTGGCCATTTTTTTACGTGATTGGTGGCAGACGAGCGGACGGATCACCTGATGGTAAGCGATTGCCGGTGTCGATGGACACCCGCGACACCAGTGGAGATATAAGTGCGCTGCCAACCAGTAATGGTTTAAACCCCATTTTCCCCCGGATGGGGCCTCCCGTACCCTCACTCATGCAGCGAAACACAGCACAGTGCTGTTTCACGCGGGTTTCCTGTGAAGCCGTGGTATCACTCCGGTCGAGTTAATAATAATACTTTTCTATTTTATTCACAACGGTACCTAAGTCTATTCGGCCTAAAAACTTTTTCAATACCCCCACTTTTTACTTTGAACAGAAGAACTTCAACAGTAATAATCCAATTACTTAAACAAGAAGTAGCTCAAAAGATTTCAGCGAAAATTACACGGCCTCAAAACTTGCGCGAAGTCTGAACTTGGAACTGAGCCCGTCAAAAAGATATTAAGTGACAATGTCACATTATCACGACGGGCATCAAACCCGTATCAGGGAAACTTTTATCGCGTGATATAACAGTTTTCGCGGAGAACTATTAGGAGTGAAATCTAAGGACTAGCAGATATTTTCAGGGAAGATTGTGAGTTGATATAATGCTTTTTATGGAGATTATACTGTTAAGGGACGTGGCAGCTGTGTCAGTAGTTGAGAATAAGCGACTTGCACTTCTTTTCCTCGTCATAAGTTTTATCCTCCTCCTTATTCTTTCTACTTCTTGACTGTACTTCGTCGTGGTTGACGATTTAGCAGTTCCATGTGCGGCTTCGCGCGATATGTATCACTTATTGCGGTCCATAGCGTCTTGGGAGTTTTGGACAATGGATGTCGTGTGTTACAGTCTTCATGTCCGGTCTGTCCAACGCGTTAGTGAGCGCTCGTGCAACCGCTTTCCTTCCGCCTGTCTCTGGTCAGTGAGTCGCTCCATGGAGTGTTCGTTGCGAACAACGTGGCCAAAATATTTAAGGATTCGTAACCGCACAGTTGACGATCTGTTTGATTTTCAGTTCTTCCAGGATTGAAATGAGAGAGCAATGGAGAGGGCTATGCTCGGAGTCTCCCTGCGTGATCGTATCAGAAATGATGAGATCCGCAGGAGAACTAAGGTCACAGACGTAGCCCAAAGGATTGCATGTCTCAAGTGGCAATGGGCAGGGCACATAGCGAGGAGAACGGACGGCCGTTGGGGCGGAAAGGTCCTCGAGTGGAGGCCACGTACAGGAAGTCGCAGCCGTGGCAGGCCTCCTACAAGGTGGACCGACGATCTTGTGAAGATCGCGGGAATCCATTGGATGCGGGAGGCACAGGACCGATCTGTGTGGAGAACATTGGGGGAGGCCTATGTCCAGCAGTGGACGTCTATTGGCTGAAATGATGATGATGATGAGGATTGAAACATTGGTCCCGTGTGCTGTCCTGCATAATGTTTATATCTACACATGTAATACATAAGTAGCTCTTATATTCGATTATATTATCTCAAAGAATAGTGCTAAATAAGAATCGGAAGAGAGAGGAAAAGGGTATCGGAAACAGTTATATTAGCGTGTAATTCCCGGTTGCGTCCAAAGCTATCGATCTGGAACCCCGGGGAACGCTTAGACCATGATTCGAGATTTGGGGAATCCCGATCGTGAAGCAAAGCGGGTCAAAAGGTTGACAGCGCACTTGTAATCCGAGTGTTTATGGGGTTGCCTCTGCCCATTAGCAAGAGCCATGCTCTTGTTATACTGTGCCATTAGTGTCATCCGTCTGCTCATACAAAAATAAAGTTAAATAAATACCAATTGCGAAAATTCTCAGTTCAAAATATAACTATCTAGGCGGTTTTTACATTAAAAGATCCCTAGGCAAGTCCATTTAAAAAGTATGACTATTATTCAGAAATAAACGAAACATTTGAAGCTACCAAACAAAATTACAAAGAAATGCAACAAAAAACATGCGTGTGACGTCACACCAGTCGCCATTTGTATGGAGCGGTTTGGTGTTTGCCCAAAATAATTGTGATTTTAAAGTTGTGATAGGTAGTAATCAAGTATTCTTTCAACGATGTTTCTATAGTTGTGAAGTCTTTTGATTATAGAAATAAAATGAAATAAAATAGTTAAATACCTACCGTATTGTACAAACCATAAGGTTTACCGTATTTAGCATCGGAACCCTACACTCAAAGCGCCGTACGAACTATCTCACCCTCCGAAAAATAAAATTCTATGAGGAGTGTCGCCGGTTTTTTTGTTTACTTGATAAAGTGCTTCGAAGGTGTTTCTTTTAACGCAAAAGCGTTCGGTATTGTAGGCTTCGGGTGGCATTTTTGTTTATCTGTCGACTACGGTTGGGAAACTATCGATGGAGTTATCGATGGTTTTATTATCATGTACTTACGTACAGCCACACATAGGAAGACAAAACTGTAAAATTTCTTCATTCGATTCTCAGCTAAATTTCAAACACGTTCGGTTCAATGTCGAGACGACCCGATTGGAACAGTAGGACGACCCGATTGGAACAGTGGTAGTGAACGCTGCCTCTGATACAAGGGTTGCGGGTTCGATCCCCGCACAGTACAAACATTTGTGTGCATGAACATGTTTGTTTGTATTGGTCTGGGTGTTTGCTATGTATTATAAGTATGTATTTACAAAAAGAAAAGTATTATATGTATATATTTGTAATCCCACTGTTGATTCTGATATCCGTAACACAGGTGCTTGAGCTACCTATCTCGGAGTTAGATCAATGTATGGGATGTTGTGAAATATTTATTTATTTTAATGTCAATTGAGGAACCTTGACAGATTGCGGTCATCTAATGTGTGGCTGTCTGTATCTAACCTAATCTTTACGCAAAAATTTACATTTAATCTAAATAAGCGCTTGGAGCTAAGTCCAATGAGCTGCGAAAGTTGATGATCATAAGTTCATAATACGGCAGGCTTCAGCTGGAGTAATTAGCTCCTCCAAATTTATTTTGCGGTGAAGACCAACTCAAATTTATCTTTATCTTTAACCGAAGTGATATCATCAGATGATCCGTTTCCTTGTCTGCAACTTTTCACATGAAACAAATT
Organism: Marasmia exigua; assembly: GCA_019059595.1. Classification (NCBI taxonomy): domain Eukaryota; kingdom Metazoa; phylum Arthropoda; class Insecta; order Lepidoptera; family Crambidae; genus Marasmia; species Marasmia exigua. Next base: position 22,174,681 of record CM032464.1, on the reverse strand, counting down.
TTACTGTTATACTAACATTAAGATTAAGATACGATTACGACGATAAGAACCTTTGATAAGCAAAAAGTCACCATACTATATTTTTATTTTTATTGAAGATTAAGTGTTTGGGGGAATAAATTAAATATTGTTTTGTAAAACCTTAAAAATTACCCTTTTTTACTTGTTTTAATTGAAGTTTTGATCAATAATATTTTTTCTAATTAAAAAATATTTTTTTCTGAAAACTATCCTACACGTTACTAAACGTTGTCCATTAAAGCATCAGTTAATTATGGAATAGTAGCATTAATAGTTATTTAACAAATTAAAAAAAGTTAGTATGGAAAATACAAATTCTAAGAAAATCGCCATACAAAACGGCAACTTCATAGGTAACCATCCACCCTCAAAATGACGCTTTTTATGGGACTTCCCTGGCCTTCACACTTTTAACTCCAATAGTACCTACTTATTACGAATAACTTTGGACGGGGAACCGATAACCATCAGGCCATCCATCTCTTCGTTTGTCACCGATTGCTTTTAAAAATCAACATAAAATAATAGTTGCAGTAAAACTTTTCAGCCGTACTTAATTTATCGATATTTACTTTACAACCCTAAAATTGACTTAAGCGCCGCGTTTTTACTTCAGGCGTGAAATTGGAAAACTGTGAAATACCACATCGCGTATTTGAAAAAATAGTTTCGTGGATAGAATGTGACAAACACTCCAATAAAATTTCAAATAGGTACGCACAGCCACACATCTATATCAAAATATCGAATTTCTTCAATTTTATTATTTTTACAAAAAATAACAACTAATACAATTTTTGTAAGCATTACAAAAACCGGTTGTCGGTTAGTATGGATGCTTAGAGTTTTTGAACAGTAAGAGATTCCCAGTTTAATAGCAAACACTTTTTGGCGGTTGCTCCCAACCAACTAATTGTGAGTACAGTATTGAAAGAGTTACCTTTTAACATCTAATTGTTGAGGAGTTGACCTTCCATCGTCAGCTGAGCAACAAAATGAATAAGGTCAGACGTAAATACTGGTGCAGCTTTGAAAAAAGATACAATAACATTAAATGCCTATATACAATTTAAGGGTTGCCCATGGTGGGATCAATTTGGGAGTGAGTTCTTTCAAACAAAAAATAATTCTGCAAATCAGTTTCCAGTATGGAGACCCCCCCATTTTTTTATTTTTTCTCATTTTTGTGTAAAAATCGTAATGCGGTTAACAAAATACATCTATTTACTAAGTTTCAATAGTACAGTTCTTATAGTTTCGGAGAAAAGTGGCTGTAACATACGGACGTCCGTCTGTCCGTATGTTACAGACATGACGAATCTATAAGGGTTCCGTTTTTTGCCATTTGGCTACGGAGCCCTAAAAACATACATCGTACAGCCAAACCTCTTCATTTTATATGTCGGTTAAAAATAAAAAATATCTTTATTCAATTTAAGTCCATGCAAAACGTTCATGAATGTCAAATATTGTGTAATCTACCGCTTTTTCCAATATTTAAGGTCCCCTTTCCTGGGATTGGACCCGCCTCGGTACACTCACTCACTTGGCGAAACACAGCGCAGGCGCTGCATCACGCTGGTTTGTGCCCATTAATATAATGGATATTTGAGTTTGACAGAACAAAAGGAACATCGAAAATATTTTCTTCCCAAACAAGTCCCTAAGCCTGTGCTAACATTTGATCATTTCCCGTGACCCCTACTGTTTCGCATATTAATTTCAAACATTGTCATTTCAGATTTATTACACCGTGAATTAGGACTTTTTTCCAAATGACACTGAAATACTGTTTTTATCAAGTCAGCGGAAATTACTCCGGATACAGGATATTGTGAATCATATTTATTAAAGTCATAATAGGTATTATCTACAAAGTGTCTTCTATACATATTGATAAAACCTTGGTTAAAAGTAGCCTCAAATCTCATCCCGGCACATTTTAACATGAGATATCATTTGAAATAAAGTTTGAATTTTTTGCGCAGAATGCAATATGCAACATGGCAAAAAAGGACACAAAATAATTCTATTGATAAAAGTTCCATCAAAAGGAGACATTTTAATTATGTAGCATAATAACAATGGAACCGTGTGCGTTAATTAAAATACAATCTGCCTTTCCTTCCTCCACGCATCGTAGTTAGAGATGTGACTAAAGGGATGGAGAGTAAAGGAATAAAATAATCTAAGCCAAGACCTAGAAAACGCATCTACTTGGAAGCAATAGAAAACAAACAAGAATGCTCATTAGAGCATCAACGGGAAAAGTTTATGAAACAGAACATAACATCAAAAAAATTACTTGAGGGAAAATAATTATTTCATCACATTTATTCGAGGACGACTTTTTTTTTTTAATAAATCTCACAACATCTCATACATTGACCTGATTCAATACTAAGTAGCTTAAGCACTTGTGTTACAGATATCAGACAACAGAGGAACACAAATATATACTTAAATACATATATTACACCCAGACACTGAACAAACACAAGTGTTCATCGCACGAATATTTGTCCAGGGTGGGGATCGAACCCACGACCTTTGGCGCAAGAGGCAGGGTCACTACCAATTGCGGCATCCGGTCAGTCAACTTAGTTCCCCTTTACCCAAAGGAGATGTTTTCTAAAAGAAACTTTTGGCAATAAATAGCGGGCAGATAAGATCTTTTCTGAGCACTTTCAGCAGGAATAAATTATAATTTTCCGCACACTTATTGAATTTGGAACATCTTAGAGCCTTATTCATAAACGTTCAATAAACCTTTGTTAGCTAAAACGGTGTTATAGAGCAGTTTTGACGTTTGAAACAAAAAAAAACAAAATTTTCGAAAAAAGAATGTAACTGCTTTATTACACCTTTTTAGTCAACAAAGGTTCAAGAAGCATTTATGAATAACCCTTGTGTTCAGCGCCAAAGAAATCGAACGCAAATATTATTTGAATAAGGACGCTCGTACGACGGCTAATAGACGCGCTTAAAAAAGAATTTAAAAAATCAAATTATAAACACTCGACAAGACACAGCGCCAAGAATCTTTCAGAATCTGTGTTTTTGACCTACTATTATCATCATCATCATAATGTTTTATTTACTAATAAATTACAATAAAATATAAATAAAGCCGCCTTTAATTATAAATAATTGGTGTATGATGAAAAATAGAGTGTATTAATTGGGTGCAGAATATATTTTTGGCTCGGGCGTCGTACTTTGAATACCTCAATATGTTCTGGTTTCTACTAAAGAATCCTTATCATAGCATGTACTATTTATTTAAATCAACACACGAATGAAAAAAAAATCCACTGAGCTACAAATAAAAAATAACACTTTGAATTTAAGCTACATCGAAAAAAATTACTCAAACTAAAGCTATCCCCGCCCTACCTCAAACTCATCATCATCAGCCCGTCGCAGTCCAATGGACAAAAGCTACACAAAGAACTAGACACTTTGCTCGATTTATGATGTAACATGGAATACAATGACCAAAATTTCGATTTGATAATAAGCTTCTGCAAGATTCAACATTTGCGGTCGAGGGCAGATTATCCTGGATCTTCAAAAGGAGAGCGTAATCCTTTTTAAAATGCTGGTAATGAGTCAAATAACTCTTTGGTTTTCAGATGATTATGTGCGGCAGTGATTACTTACCATCAAGTGAATTGTTTGCTTGTATGTCGCGTCTAACATTAAATATCTCAATTAATTTTGAATCTTATTGAGTCGCATCACTAGTGGCAATTGCCAGCTGAAGTTAATTAACAGTGTGAGTCAGCGATGCTCAAAAACTTGATTTATTAATACGTGAAAACGGTTCATTTTAATTAAAATTATTCTTAATTGATTCGTTTTTATTGTTCAGGCTGTATGAGCAGTATTTAAATACTGCAACAATGATGTTATAACTACGTACATAAAGAGGGATACTACAGATAAATAAAGGTAGCAGAACGGGTAAGAGGGTGACAAAATAAACTAATAAAATTGAATGGAAAGACTCTCAGCAGTTGGTAGATAGAGTATTTCATTCATTCATAGTAATTATTGATATGACAATTAGGTTGTTCAAAATTGTCAATAGGTTCAAAGGGAAGTAACTTTAATACTTGAGTTAAAGACTCGTCGGCCATCGATATCCCATCGATGATCAATGATTATTCAATGTAGGCGGTCTTATTGCTAATAGTAATCTCTTCCAGACAACCTCCAATAACAATCGGAAAAGTCGCCTGTTTGCGGACAACATTTTGGAGGAGAAGTAAAGAAAACCTACAGTTTTTCAACGTAGTACAGGTAATGACAGGATATTTGGAAGGGGTAAGAGGTGGGGTTCGGGACGCATAGCACGTGTAAAAATCTGCCTACTGATATTTTGACTTTTGATCCATCATTTTAACCCACACAAAAGTCGCGAGCAAAACTAGAAAATAATATTCCGCTTTACTTAAGTTTATTGTTAGTACGTATTATTCTATGAGATGATTACAAAGCTTGAAATTATATTTCGCTTTATCCTTAAATTCAATTCAAAATGTACGCAATGACTCGTTAATATTTCACTTTGCGTCAAATCGTTTATTTTAACTTTTAGTACAACAGCTAAAAGGCAGTAAATGAATATTTAATTCACTTGTAGTCAAATCCGAAATGAAAATTAGCTTGACCTTGTAATATAAAAGCGATCGTGATAAAATTTACCCGGTCTTTTTGTCCCGACCCGTGTCACTCGCAAGGGTTGCGGCAAAAACGGAACTTGCAGAGAGCTCTTAGCAATTAGAGATGTAAATTTTACATACGAAATCGACGTTGAATCGATTAGGCGTTCATCTAAATTAATCATTATTGGACACAGTAATAATAATATCCTTTTACTGATTCAGCCGGTCTCAACGATCAGAATATGCCGAATATATTAAAGTGAACAAGTGTGTGCGCAATCAAAAGCTTGAAAAGGGGCCTTTCACTTTCTCTCATATACTGGAAACCAGCGTGTCACGACCAAAAAGAAATCGCGCGTAGACCCACGGCTTAAAGTACTTTTTTAGGCACGAGGATACGGGGCCGTCTACTTCCAGAACCAGACGGTTTTGTTAAGAAAAACTAAGGCACAAATATTGGTCCTACCCAGGAATCGTACCCATTGAGTAGCAGCATTCTATAGCAGCAATAGAGTCCACTCAGTATTTTCCTTATTTTAACGTGTAATTCCTAGTTGCTAGTTGTACGCTTGGACCATGCTCGTGGATTCGAGAAAATATCTGATAAATACATCCTCAACGCTAAGTTTGTGGTCGGATTTGAATCATGACCCTCAGTATGAGATGTGCGTTCCATTGGTATCCACTGAGTTACCATATCGCTCAATCTATTTCCATTAATCGGACATTATCGATTCTTTTAATCGATTCCTATTCGCAAACTCTCTGCTCAGACTAAAGTTATTCACTACGGAATGATTTTGAGGACTCATTGTGGAGCTGATGTGAAAATGATGTCACGAACCCCTTCAGTTCCAGTGGGAAGCGTATCTACAACTATTTCGGAATAATATCATAAGTTCAGTTCTAAATGGGTGATTCAATTTGGTAATCTACCTACAGTTTGTGCACGATTTGAGTGTATTATTATACTATGCCCATATTCAAAATATGGGCGAACTCTCACTCAACTTGCGGACGAACTATTTAAATAACGTATATATTTTTTATTAACTGCGATAAACCTTTCGAATAATAACTAATTAAGATCTTTGATGAATTTTAATGAGGTTACGAATTGACAGTTATAAATATCATGCGTACGTACACCGAAACATTTTCTATTCATTTACGTCACATACAGTTGTGGCGTCATATTTTAAGCAAGCGTCCAACAGGACATTTTTTGGGATTACAACAGTGGGATTACAAATATATACATATAATATACTTTTCTTTTGTAAATACATACTTATAATACATAGGAAACATCCAGGCCAATACAAACAGACATGTTCATGCACACAAAAGTTTGTACTGTGCGGGGATCGAACCCGCAACCCTTGGACCAAAGGCAGCGTTCACTACCACTGTTCCGAACGGGTCGTCTAACTAATCGCTACAGGAAATTTGAAACACATTCGTTTTAACTCCGGGCCATTTACCGTAACGGAACCCTATTCATTGCTTTTGAAAGAAACTAAGCTAAGAGACAATTCTAACTTTATACAATCCGCAAAGACAGCCAAGCTGGGATTAGGCAAACTCACTGCGGTGGCATTTTGGTACAGTTTTAAGACTGGACTTAACCACACTGAATTCTTCCAACCTAGCAATTTTTGAAATCCACTGGATTTTTACTAACTTATTCTGCTAGCTTTCTTGTGGTGCTGGAGGAAGATGCTCGGAGTATCATGGACCGAATTCCACACAAATGTCTCCATACTCGAAGAACTGGCTGTCAAACAGCGGCTGTCAACTATAGTCGGAACTCGCATACTCAAGTTTCTCGGCCATGTCTCCAGAAGAGGAAATGAGTCCATAGAACGTCTAGTAGTACAGGGCAAATTAGAGGGTACCAGACCACGCGGTAGATCACCTATGCGATGGACCGACCAGATAAAGCCTGCTGTTGGCGGCCCATTGCATGAGTGCACCAAACTGATGACCAACAGGGCAAAATGGCGAGAGATCGTCAGAAGAATAACTGCCAGGAATGTGACTACGTGACGGCCACGACCGCTCTACGCGTAACGATTAAGAAGAAGATTCTGCTAGCACAAATATAGACTAATTTATTATGTTAAAGCATGCAAGCACGAATTATTATGTCAACGCATGTTTGATGTTAATCTTAATAATATTTGAGATGCTCTTACAGAGTCATGAACTCAAATATATCACCAGCTCCTTATATACTGTACACGTTATGCAAATAAAAATCTGAATCTAGACGACGTACTTATAGTAAGTATTAATTAATTTGAATTTCTATGGTATACCAATTATTTGCAATTTATTCTTAAGTAAATAATGTACTTAAAAATTTTTCGACTATCAGACACCAAACACAGACAAAAGAAACTTAAAAAATGTTCGACGGCTCACCGCGAACTTATTACACTTGTAAAAAATGATTTTTAACATAATTAAATGAGATTTGATGTTAGTATATAATATAGTATCGCTTCGCATGCCGTGGCAACCTATAATTGAGTCACCACTAAGAATTTAATTACCTACTGCGTTGGTCTTAAGTATGTTGTAGTGTATGCCTTGTTCGTTGTCCAAATAAATAAAAAATAAAGTACAGTATGAATACTTAAGACTAATCTTTGGATGCAACTAAGAATTACAGGCTAAGATGAGAGGAGAATAAGATTTGGACGTAACTAAGAATTACAGGCTAAGATGAGAGGAGGATAAGATTTGGACGCAAATAAGAATTACAGGCTAAGATGAGAGGAAAATAAGATTTGGACGCAACTAAGAATTAAAGGCTGAGATGAGAGGAGGATAAGATTTGGACGCACCTAAGAATTACAGGCTGAAACGAGAGGAGGATAAGATGTGGACGCAACTAAGAATTACAGGCTAAGATGAGAGGAGAATAAGATTTGGACGCAAATAATACGGCGTATTCTCACGCAAGTGGGCAAATGACGACTGGCACTTAAACGGCCGACGAAGTCATCGAGGCTCTCCATATAGGTGTCCCGCACTATCTTCGAATTCCTCATAAAGCGAGGGTCCTTCACAACAGAACGCAACGCAAGCGATTGCTGTGCACGCAATCGCTTTAGCCTCCGCCGCAGTCAGAGCGTACCAGGCCAGGGTAAATCCTAGAGACAGTGGCTACGCTCATAGGTAATCCGAAAACGTGTAATGCCTGCGCGATGTAATCGGCAACTTGCGCCATCTATTGGTATTAATTGGAACTATTGTCCCGAAGCGAAGTGAGGGCGGACCACTAGTTTATATTATTCTTGATGTACTTGCTGTACCCTCTTTTACTTTGCGAAACAGCGCACACGCTGCTTCACGCCAGTTTACTGTAATGCCGTGGCATCACTTCGGTCGAACCGGCCCATTCAAGCTTTTTTTTTATATGAGAGGTGGCAGACGAGCAGACGGATCACCTGATGGTAAGCAATTCCGCCGTCCATAGGACACCCGCAACACCAGTGGAGTCACAAGTGCGCTGCTAACCTTTTCCCCTTCCCCCCATTGGGCCTCCGGTAACCTCACTCACACGGCGAAACACAGCGCTGCTTCACGCCGGTCTTCTGTGAGGCAGTGGTATAACTCCGGTCGAGCCGGCCCAGTCATGCCTAAGCGTGGCTCTCCCACATTTGCTGAAGAGAGAACTGATTCATATCTGGAACCCCGGGTACGCTTGGACCATGCTTCAGTCAGAATGTCGGAATACCAATTAACACACAAAATATCTTTATCCCTCAAGTAAGGTAAGACACATAATACTCAAAGTAGATTATATCTAGTTACATACTCATGTACAGTAAATGCACAGTATAAGTGCATATCAGTAGTGTCACTTATATAAATATTTTGGCCACGTTATTCGCAACGAACACTCCATGGAGCGACTCATCCAGGGACAGGTTGAAGGCAAGCGGTCGCGCGGGCGCTCACCCACGCGTTGGACAGACCTCATTAGGGCTGTAACGCAAACAACCATTGTCCAAAACTCCAGAAACGCTGTTAACCGCAACAAGTGTCTCCATCGCGCGATCCTCATCGGCTCACGAAAATGCAACGTCGTCAACCACGACCACTCTGTCAAGAGTTAAAGACTAAGGAGAGAGAGTCCCACTTATCTATTAGTCCCGCTTACACTGAACACTCTGAATAAATTAGCACAACGAATTGACCTATTTCATTCCTCTTTGAGTGAATTCACACGGATGTTATTGTATGTTTTATGTTATGGTTAAAATGCAAAAGGATTGTTTTATAAGTTATATATATCATATAAATATGATTTTAAGTAATAGTTTCTGTATAAATAGGTACTTATATAATAGTTATTTTTAATGGGTTGCTTGTCTATTGCATTGGGTCTCAGCCTGTAATAATAGATTAAGTTCAGTAAATAAATAAATAAAAATTATGTACCCTCAAAGGCAAACTCTGTTTCGGTATGGTATTTACCAATTAGCGGGGTATTAGGGTTTACAAACGATTGGCAATCGATCCCAATTCCTCAAAAAATATACATAATCTCGTCCTGCCCCGACTACTGACACCATAGGAAATATATTGTTTTTGGCTTTAAGATGGGCGCTTTAAGGCGGACTTTGGGCAAGAAGTACAGAATGTAATCAACCTTTCTTTAGCTCCATAGCACGTAGTATAAATACAAGATGATTAATGTACTATTTTTAGAAAGAAAGAAAAATATTTAAGTTATTTCTTTCCATTGATACACTGAATGTGTATCAATAGAAAGAAATAACAGTAAACATTAAATTTCCATTTTTTGATCAATATTTTGGACAAATCGGAAAATTTCCTGAGTTGATTAAAATGTTTTATTGAAAGACAAACGATACAGGTCATATTACGAGAAAAAAAAATGCTATAAAACATTTTACCTTACTTTTCCATTTGTAACTTATAACCGCAAATTGGACATGTTTGTATGATAAATAGTTAGTCTATGGTCGGTTAGATATATTTTTGAGTGTATATCGGCATTAAGAAGCTAAATATAATAAAAACCACGACTTTCTTTTTCAAGATTTTCATGTATTACTGCTTAGAGTTCTTATACTGCGGCAATACAGATTAGATATAAGAAGTAACTTCGTCAAAGGAAGCTATAATGGGTTCTTAAAGAGTCTTTAGATTAACTGTAAGCCGCCATACGAGGGATTTGAGACATCTTTCGAGAAAGAAAACTTAACCTTATTACAGGGAAACAAGGCACAGAATAGCTGTTTTCGCAACCTCATCCTGTTTAGCCATTCGAATCAATGGAGGAACTTATGAAATGAAATTCCGAGTTAGTAGATTCAGGTTTTATCTGTACGAATATATATAGTGACGCAGATGTATGACAAAAGAGTAGATGTTCGTATGTACCTATTTATTATCGACTCTTGTTTCTGCATTATTCCTAGTATAATGTTTGTTAGAGAAACCGCTAACCACTAAGGTCACAGACGTAGCCCAAAGGATTGCATGCCTCAAGTGGCAATGGGCAGGGCACATAGCGAGGAGAACAGACGGCCGTTGGGGCGGAAAGGTCCTCGAGTGGAGGCCACGTACAGGAACTCGCAGCCGTGGCAGGCCTCCTACAAGGTGGACCGACGATCTGGTGAAGATCGCGGGAATCCATTGGATGCGGGAGGCACAGGACCGATCTGTGTGGAGAACATTGGGGGAGGCCTATGTCCAGCAGTGGACGTCCATTGGCTGAAATGATGATGATGATGAGAGAAACCGCTTGAAAATCTTTTTATTAAGTACTTCTTTTGTTTACAATTACCTGCTGTGCCTTTTATAACGAATAATCGATTAAAATTAAATAGTGCAAGTAATGCGCTTTTTCGGTTTATCTTCAGCCTTGTTGAAGTTCATAGCATTTATTACTTTGTAAATAATGTAGATTAGTGTTAATATACTTTGTACGAGTGAATACATTCATTTACTTTCAAATTTCATTTCAACACGTTTGTGTTTATCATTTGAAACTCATAAATGGGTATTATTTAAGGCGAATAAAGCGCTTTCACAAAAGCACGTTCTGCAGCTTAACTTGCAAACTTTTAATATTGTCTACACATTCTTGTTTCAGTCGCCAACTTTGATGTGGGGTTACATTGTGAGCGGTTCAGCGATTTACAGTTTTTACCCGACTGTCAAAAGAGGAGGTTAATGTTTTTCGAGTGTATGTATGTATGTTTGTTCCTTTTTGGCCACAGGTACCAAGATTTTTTTAAATCCCGTGATTTAAAGTGAGTGTCATAGAACCGAAAACTCTAAGTGAAAATACATTAATTTAAATATTATAAATCCTAACTGCGTGACGAAATCTTTGCTGGCGGAGAACCTCCTTTTTACCTAACTACGACGAAGCAAAAAGGAAGGTTATGATTTTGACCTGTATGTATGTATGTAAAAATAAAATTAAATAAATAAAATTTATTCAGAACTTTTACAGGATGCAATAACAGTAAGTGTTCGAAAACAGCCACATTAGTTTAATAACTGCGTCACAGCTATTAACGCCCACCTCCGACTCTAGTCGGAGTCTACCTCTAGGTAGTCAGCGTTCCCAAGTATTAACTTATAAAAACATTTAATTTTGTGTATATATGCATATATGTGTGTGTGTTCCCTCATAACTTCTAAACTAGTTACCATATTTGAACCAATGAGGTGTTATTAGAAGCGTCTTGATTGTCTCATGGTTATAGGCCACATGACGTCACGTTAATAAATAAATAATAAATATTTCACAACATCACATACATTGATCTGACTCCGAGATAGGTAGCTCAAGCACCTGTGTTACGGATATTAGAATCAACAGTGGGATTACACATTTATAAATATAATACTTTTCTTTTGTAAATACATACTTACAATACATAGCAAACACCCAGACCAATACAAACAAACATGTTCATGACAAATGTTTGTACTGTGCGTGGATCGAACCCGCATCCCTTGTATCAGAGGCAGCGTTCACTACCACTGTTCCAATCGGGTCGTCAATCGAATTCATCACACGTTAAATTGACTTCAGCGTCCTCTACGGGACTAAGAGTAAGGAACTAAAATAAAATTAGCTTGACGGTACCATGTGGGGTATTTTAAATATGTAATTATTAAAAACCTAAAAATATGAAAAATAAAAATAAAATTTAAAAACTGAAACCCGAATTCCATAAAACACGTTCTAAAAAGTACGAAACAAGAAAATTGTCTCTGCTGAAATTATTATGCCATATCGCCGTGATTGTATGCCACCTACTTTAGCAAAATAGATTGATAATAATAATAAAATAAAATTAATGTGTTTTTTTTTGGTAGTCGGGTTTTAGTTTTCAAACTTTATTCTTTATGTGTTCTTTTATAAGTATATATTTGAAATTGTGCGTTTTCTATGGGATGTTTTTTTTTACTATATTTAAAATATCAGTGTGATTCAGATGAAGAGGGTAAATGTGGTGTATCTAGTTAACATATAAAGTTAGTGACTTTGAATTGGTGTTTAACTGGCTACCGCCTCGTAGGTGAGTCCCATTACCTTCCTAGTAGTGCCGCCGCTGTCACGCTTGATAGTTAGGCGTCTCATATCCCATCGTTGACAACCTTAAAACTAGAAAATCAACAAGACGGCCCACTTACAAAACTTTTTAAAAGTCAATAAGTATACTGACCTTTTATTAAGAACTACGCCTTTAGGTACTTAGGCATACTCTTTATGTTTATTTATAATCGGGCGCGTAGGTCTACAAATAACCCTTTGAATCCAATGTTAAGACCTTAGCGTCTATTTATTTTCAGGTTAGAGTCCATTCATCTGCAGTCCACGTATTTCACTGTGTATTTTCTTAATTTTGGGTCTTATTCGTTAATACATAATAATATTCACTTTTAGAGTAATTGTCAATGGAAAGGGCCTCTACGTGTTGGCTTCGGCTCCACGCATGCCTTTCAAAAAAAAAGTTGACTCGCTCGTTCCCAATATTTTTTTGCGATAGGTAGACAGACGAGCAGACGGATCACCTGATGGTAAGCGATTGCCGCTGCCACTACAGTGCCCCGCGACACCAATGGAGTCACAAGTGCGCTGCCAACCTTTAAACTGCCCTTTCCCCCGGATTGGGCCTCCGGTACCCTCACCCTCACGCAGCGACACACAGCGCAATGCTGCTTCACGCCGATTTTCTGTGAGGCCGTGGTATAACTCCGGTCGAGCCGGCCATTCATGCCAAAGCGTGCTCTCCCACGGCCACATTTGAAAAACATTAGTAAAATAAAAATACTTCAGGTTTATTTAATTTTTGTCAAACCTTAACTAAACCGGAGTTCGAAAATATTGTATTTTTTTCAGATGTCAAAACTGCTCTATAACACCGTTTTAGATAAAAAAGGTTTATTAAATAAAAGCCCTTACTCTTACCGCTTGTACTAACAACGAACCCTACACCCGGCCAGCAATAACAGTTTGTGAGAATTCTCCGGTAGATTTCATAAAGGCTGCCGCCAGGAGGGGGCGCACAGTAGCATTGATGTCTCCTGCGGGAACTCGTGCGCATGCACTGAGATGGAACAGTGGGCAGGCAGGTAATTTTGCTATCAATAGAATGTGATGATATGTGATAGTTAGTAAAGTACATTCGATAAAAATTATAATAGATTAGGAGAAGACCTTAAGTCATTGCCTATAAATAAATTTAAAAAGCATTAAAAATAATGGGTAATAGAAAATTGCTTTTACTCAATTGATGAATACTTCGACTCATTCAAACGAGTGTTGTAACACATTTTTTTATTTACTTAAGGAAATGTTTCAATCATTGTTATACATTTTAATTAATTAATTCAAATAACTGTCACTGATTTGTTAATGTTTGCATGCCAGATTCTGGTGAAATGTGTGTTCATTTAAATTTTGTACCATCTATGTTTTACCATTTTTCACGCAAATAAAAATATTATATTCTATTCTATTCACTAATAATGTCCCACTGGAAGGTAAAGGCCTTCTTCGTAGAAACCAATTCATCGCTACTATGATGGGATTAGGCTTAATCACTCAATAATAACTAATTGCTTATTTAGTAGATAGATAAAACTGTGTTTAACTGACTTGAAAGCCTCCGTAGCGCAGTGGTTAGTGGGTCGCGCTTTAAAGTGATGGCTGCGCAAGAGATCCCGGGTTCGATCCCCGGGTCGGGCCAAAAATGTGTACCTAAGATTTCGATAAGAAATTCTTAGTGGCAGCCCGGAATCTGGAAGTTGGTGTTCTTGGACCCCCGTGCCTCGGAAAGCAAGTTAAGCTCTTGGTCCTGCATCCGATCCCTGTCCGGTCGTGTCACAGTAGTGTCCCATCGGAATATGAAGGTAGGAGAATAGAGAGTACACTTGTGATTGCGCACACACTGGAGCACTATAATATATCCTGCGTACATTACTGATCATTGAGATTGGCCGCCGTAATCGGTTGGAGGATTGTGTCTCTAGAAAATCACTTTACAATTTTTTTTATAAACTCTTGATTCCGTCGCTTTTAGAATTTCTGTTACGAATGACAAATTAATTACTAAATCATCATCATCATCATCAGCCCATTTATGTCCCCACTGCTGGGGCACGGGCCTCCCTCAATCACATGAGGGGTATTTGCCATACTCACCACGCTTGGCAGACGGGTTGGCTAGGGTTTTATATAAATGCAGAGTTTTCCTTCTCTGGATGCTGATGATCATGCGAGCAGCTTTACCTTAGTCGCCTTTTACGACACCTCGGTAAGAGTGAGGGTGAGTGAGGGTGGTTGGTAATTACTAAATATAATATTTAAATTATACATATATTCATGTACCTATTTATACAGAGATATTGAATAAAACATAAGTGTTTATCACGCGAATGTGCCCAAGATAGGTATCGACTTTGGTAGTGACCCTGCCTCATAACCTACATGGGTATGAGGCTATTATTTATTATTTGATAGAAATGGGGTGAGCCCTGCGTCTCATAGCCACTGCGACCAGTAGATGATCTATTGTGGCAGCCCCGTAACCTATTACAGCACCTCATGTAGCTCCAGTTCCAGGATAAACCCGAGAATGGAGCTGATGGGGGAGCTCTTGATCTCGTCAGCTGAGATCATGTGTGCTCCCAGGTGCCGGCTTCTGCAGCGGTGCAGCGCTATGCACTCGCCGAGGACGTGGATAATCGTTTCCTCGTCCTCGCGACAGAACCTGCAGATTTTGGTATCTGTAAGGCCCATGTTGTGCAGGTGCTTATTTAATTTGCAGTGCCCTGTGAGGGTCCGAGTGAGTGCCCTAACATGTCCTCTACTCAGTTTTGTTATTTCTACAGCTCGTTTCTGATCGAACGCCTGTATCAACGCCTTAGACTGTTCTAGTCGAGGTAGTCTTTTCCAGAATTCAGTGCTTTGTTTTTTCTCCCTAGGTATGAGGCATTAAAAAGTAAAATAAGTTTTGACGATATATAATTATTTGTTAGATTCATTGCTTTTATGACATTGGTAGCAGACGACCCGTTTGGAACAGTAGTAGTGAAGGCTGCCTTTTGTCCAAGGGTTGCGGGTTCGATCCCCGCACAGTACAAACATTTCTGTGTATGAACATTTATGCTTGTATTGGTCTGGGTGTTTTCTATGTATATATATTTACAAAAAAAAAAAGTATTATATGTATACATTTGTAATCCCACTGTTGATTCTGATATTCGTAATACAAGTGCTTAAGCTACCTATCTCAGAGTCAGATCAAAGTATGTGATGTTGTGAAAAATTAAAAAGAAAACATATAGTAAAAGTAAACTATCAGCCTATTTGTAAGAAGTCCGAGATTTTACATCGATTTAATCGATCACCTGCTGGTTATTTCAATCGAATTATTTTGTTTAAATAATAAAACAAACAATAAAAAATCTTGTCCTTCCTCCTTCATCAACTCTGTCGTGTCAGTTTAGTAGACGAATCAACTTTTTATTATATAGGTACAAATGGTATGTCTTACTCTTTTTTTTGTCCTTGCTTTAGTCGAGTCAAAACAACAACTGCATTTGACAGCATTGTACAATGCGAACAATTCCCAACTGTAGGAACAAACTTTATATTGAAAATATGTTTGTGCTTTGAAACCATCATTGAGCAGTGTAGTTACTAATGAAAAAAGTTCAAATATTTTTTTCCATTATTTTGTACCCTGACCTAGGGAGAGCCGCGATTCGGAATGAATGGGTCGGCTCGACCGGAATGATATCACGGCCTCACAGAAAACCGGCGTGATGCAGTACTGTGTTGTGTTTCGCTGCGTGAGTGAGGGTACCGTGGCCCAATCCGAGGAAAAGGGGGAATTAAAGGTTGGTAGTGCCGGGTGTCCATGAGCGGCGGCAATCGCTTACTATCAGGTGATTTGTCTGTTCGTCTGCCACTTATCATAAAAAAAAGAGCGAAGGCAGCTCATAAGAACTTTCGCTTTCCAAATGGAAATTAGTCAGTTCAAAGATGTAAGATTGATTTATAAATAGATTATAAAAAGTGGGTGGATAAACATTTTTCCAAAACATCGATATCAGACTTGTTCTTTGTAAAAGAAAAATCGGCCAAGTTAGAGTCCGACTCGCGCTTAAAGGTTTGTATTAATTTTATTAATTATTGATTGTATTAATTATTGTTAAAGTAAGTATACAATGAAGTATTTTGTATTTCCTACCGATCGTTAATAATAATTAAAATAAATTGGCAAAAATTGGCGTCTGTTATATGGGAGCGATAGGCAAATTAAATACCTACATACTTTGTGAAACTTTACACTACCTAGCTATTGCGATTTTTAAATTACAGCCTAAAAACAAACAGACAGCGACGTCTTAGTAACAGGGTCCTGTTTTTACCCTTTGGATACGGATCCCTAAACATATCAGGTGCCTATTAATTAAAAATATATTGAAAACCTGTTAGTCAATAATAAGGCGAATGCCAGGCAAAGGCATTTGAAGTGAGTACGGCGAAGCCACAAAACTTAGCTCAGTACTGACTTGTGGCAGCTCAGACGTCGGCCCTGGGTAGTGATGTCGCTATCTCTTTATCGAGTTGAGGACGATTTAGGGTTACTTGCTTTAAAAGTGAGGTTGACCGTGGGAGAGACACGCTTCGGCATGAATGGACCGGCTTGACTGGAGTGATACCACGGCCTTACAGAAAACCGGCGTGCAGCAGCGCTGTGCTGCGTTTCGCTGCGTGAGTGAGGGTACTGGAGGCCCGATCCGGCAGGGGAAAGGGGATTATAAAGGTTGGTAGCGCACTTGTGACTCCATTGGTGATGTGGGTGTCCTTGGCCAGCGGCAATCGCTTACTATCAGGTGATTCGTCTGCTCGTCTGCCACTTATGTTATAAAAAAAAGAAAACATGGAAACCTTACAGGACTAGGTACTATATAGTCTGTCTGTGTGTCAAGATTTTGTAACGTGAAGGTATCAAGTTAAAAGCCAAATCGTGTATTGCAACACACTTGTTACTAACGACTAAAATCGTAACTGCCAACCTTTAAGCTCCTCTGCCCCCGATTTTTTTTTAATTCATACAACATCTCAAACATTGGCCTGATTCCGTACTAAGTAACTTAAACACTTGTCTACTGATATCAGACAACAATGGAATTACAAATATAACACCTACTTAAATACACATAATATCTTACACCAAGACACTGAATAATCACAAGTGTTCAACACACGAATGTTTGTCCAGGGTAAGGATCGAACCCAGGACCTTTGGCGGATCTGGCAGGGTCACTACAAATGCGCCATCTGGTCAGTCAAGGATTAGGCCTGCGACAACCTCACTCACTCGGCAAAACATAGCGAAAGCCCTGCTACCACGCACCAATTGACCATTTCGGTCAAGACTGCCCATTCGTGCTGAAACGTGGCTCACGCACGGTCTGCTAGATAATCAGTGTGATTCCCTAAGATGAGGTCTTGGCGTGTGATTCCCCATTGCACCGAAAGCTATCGCTTTGGAGTCTTACCCAGCTTAGTCCATAAATCAGAATTTGGGGAGTCTGATTATTAAAATAAAACGTTTTGCAACCCTCTAATAGAGAAACCAGACCAACCGAATCATGGTTACACGTTTCAAAAACTATCCAAAATGTTCAGGTTTCCTTACAATGTATTCCCTCATCGCTGTGATAATTGTAGAAATATGCACATAGATTTAAAAAAATCAATGGCATGGAAGAAACGTTCATATTCAATTAATCCTTGAAATTAAACGTACCTCAACCAGCAATGTAACAATTACTACGAAATCCATTATTTTTGTATTTAAAATTATTCATTTCTGACATTGTTTTTAATTCCATTCATTTATCATTCAAAATTCATATGACATTATTATATTCCCATTATTTTTTTAACTTATGCAAGATGTGGTTATCTCATGTTGTAAGTGCAGTTAAAATTATTAATTCTATGTCACTGTGATAATAATTATGTATTGCTGTTTCTTATGTTGATAATCCAATAAATAAATAAATAAATAATTCAATGAGCTACTATTACTCTTAATGATCAGTGTGTGAATGAAGCTTTTTTAGGAAAATTGTTTTATCGATTAAACTCTATCGACCTTGCCCCATCCGTAGACGCTAGGAATCAAACAACAATTGTTTAGAGTCTAGTGGTGTATTTGCTATTCATTACGTTCCACAGGTGCTGCTAAAACAAGTCGAAAGGGGCTCGTGCTTAGAAGGCTCCAAACCATTTAAAGTTTGGTAAGGACTTACTTCGTAAAGGTAACAAGATAGCAATCCAAGATGGATACTTATACAAAGCTAGTTCATACCAATATAATGATTGAACATTTGATTTTGGGGCTTACGGGGGAATAAATTTAAGTTAATTAATTTTATTTTATTTTATTTAGGGGAAGAAAAGTAAAGGAATAAAAAACTTCCTTTGATGTCTCCTGTGGGAACTCGTGCGCATGCACTGAGATGGAACAGTGGGCAGGCAGGTAATTTTGCTATCAATAGAATGTGATGATATGTGATAGTTAGTAAAGTACATTCGATAAAAATTTATAATAGATTAGGAGAAGACCTTAAGTCATTGCCTATAAATAAATTTAAAAAGCATTTAAAAAATAGGTTAATAGAAAAGTGCTTTTACTCAATTGATGAATACTTCGACTCATTCAAACGAGTGTTGTAACACATTTTTTTATTTACTTAAGGAAATGTTTCAATCATTGTTATACATTTTAATTAATTAATTCAAATAACTGTCTCTGATTTGTTAATGTTTGCCTGCCAGATTCTGGTGAAATGTGTGTTCATTTAAATTTACCATCCATGTTTTACCATTTTTCACGCAAATAAAAATATTCTATTCTATTCTATTATATTCTATTCTATTCTATTCACTAATAGTGTCCGACTGGAAGGCAAAGGCCTCCTTCGTAGAAATGAATTCGTCGCTACTATGATGGGATTAAGCTCAATCACTCAATAATAACCAATTGCTTATTTAGTAGATAGATAAAACTGTGTTTAACTGACTTGAAAGCTTCGGTAGCGCAGTGGTTAGTAAGGTCGCGCTTTACAGTGACGGCTGCGCAAGAGGTTCCGGGTTCGATCCCCGGGTCGGGCCAAAAATGTGTACCTAAGATTTCGATAAGAAATTCTTAGTGGCAGCCCGGAATTTGGAAGTTGGTGGTCTTGTATCCCCGTGCCTCGGAAAGCAAGTTAAGCTTTTGGTCCTGCACCCGATCCCTGTCCGGTCGTGTCACAGTAGTGTCCCATCGGAATATGAAGGTAAGGAGAATAGAGAGTACACTTGTGATTGCGCACACACTGGAGCACTATAATATATCCTGCGTACATAACTGATCATTGTGATTGGCCGCCGTAATCGGTTGGAGGATTGTGTCTCTAGAAAATCACTTTACAATTTTTTTTATAAACTCTTGATTCCGTCGCTTTTAGAATTTCTGTTACGAATGACAAATTAATTACTAAATCATCATCATCATCATCAGCCCATTTATGTCCCCACTGCTGGGGCACAGGCCTCCGTCAATCACATGAGGGGTAATTGCAATACTCACCACGCTTGGCAGACGGGTTGGCGAGGGTTTAGATATAAATGCAGAGTTTTCCTTCTCTGGGTGCTGATGATCATGCGAGCAGCTTTACCTTAGTCGCCTTTTACGACACCTCGGTAAGAGTGAGGGTGGAGTGAGGGTGGTTGGTAATTACTTAATATAATATTTAAATTATACATATATTCATGTACCTATTTATACAGAGATATTGAACAAAACATAAGTGTTTATCACGCGAATGTGCCCAAGATAGGGATCGACTTTGGTAGTGACCCTGCCTCATAACCTACATGGGTATGAGGCATTAAAAAGTAAAATAAGTTTTGAAGATATATAATTATTTGTTAGATTCATTGCTTTTATGACATTGGTAGCAGACGACCCGTTTGGAAGTAGTAGTGAAGGCTGCCTTTGGTCCAAGGGTTGCGGGTTCGATCCCCGCACAGTACAAACATTTCTGTGCATGAACATTTATGCTTGTATTGGTCTGGGTGTTTTCTATGTATTTATATTTACAAAAAAAAAGTATTATATGTATACATTTGTAATCCCACTGTTACCTATCTCAGAGTCGGATCAAGGTATGTGACGTTGGGAAATATAAAAAAAAACATATAGTAAAAGTAAACTATCAGCCTATTTGTAGGTAGTCCGAGATTTTTTATCGATTTAATCGATCACCTGCTGGTGATTTCAATCGAATTATTTTGTTTAAATAATAAAACAAACAATAAAAAATCTTGTCCTTCCTCTTTCATCAACTTTGTCGTGTCAGTTTAGTAGACGAATCAACTTTGATTATATAGGTACAATATGGTATGTCAAACTCTTTTTTTTGTCCTTGCTTTAGTCGAGTCAAAACAACAACTGTATTTGACAGCATTGTACAATGCGAACAACTCCCAACTGTAGGAACAAACTTTATATTGAAAATATGTTTGTGTTTTGAAACCATTATTGAGCAGTTACTAATGAAAAAAGTTCAATTTTTTTTTTTCATTATTTTGTACTCTGACCAAGGGAGAGCCGCGATTCGGAATGAATGGGTCGGCTCGACAGGAGTGATATCACGGCCTCACAGAAAACCGGCGTAATGCAGTAATGTGTTGTGTTTCGCTGCGTGAATGAGGGTACCGGGGGCCCAATCCGAGGAAAAGGGGGAATTAAAGGTTGGTAGTGCTGGGTGTCCATGGGCGGCGGCAATCGCTTACTATCAGGTTATCTGTCTGTTCGTCTGCCACCTATCACATAAAAAAAAGAGCGAAGGCAGCTCATAAGACCTTTCGCTTTCCAAATGGAAATTAGTTAGTTCAAAGATTTAAGATTCATCGTCATCGTCATCGTCAGCCCATTTATCTCCCCACTGCTGGGGCACGGGCCTCCCTAAATCACATGAGGGGTAATTGCCATACTCACCACGCTTGGCAGACGGGTTGGCGAGGGTTTTGATATAAACGTAGAGTTTTCCTTCTCTGGGTGCTGATGATCATGCCAGCAGCCTTACCTTAGTCGCCTTTTACGACACCTCGGTAAGAGTGAGGGTGGCCTATTCTACTCTGCCGGGGACCACACGGATAAGTAGGATGTAAGATTGATTCATAATAAAATTAAGTAGAGATGTTTTACTGGTAAGAAGAGATTAAAATAGATGAGAATGTAACCAAAAGAATTATGGTGATTAAAAAAAGTGGGTGGAGAAACATTTTTCCAAAACATCGATATAAGACTTGTTCTTTGTAAAAAAAAAATCGGCCAAGTTAGAGTCCGACTCGCGCTTAAAGGTTTTCGTACCATTTATTGTATAATTATTGTTAAAGTAAGTAAACAATGAAGTATTTTGTAATTACTTTAAGTTCCTACCAATCGTTTATTGATATCGAAAATAAATTGGCAAAAAATAGCGTTTGTTATATGGGAGCGATAGGCAAAAGAAATACTTACTTTGTGAAACCTTACACTACCTAGCTATTGCGATTTTTAAATTACAGCCCAAAAACAAACAGACAGCGACGTCTTAGTAACAGGTCCTGTTTTTACCCTTTGGATACGGATCCCTAAACATATCAGGTGCCTATTAATTAAAAATATATTGAAAACCTGTTAGTCAATAATAAGGCGAATGCCAGGCAAAGGCATTTGAAGTCAGTACGGCGAAGCCACAAAACTTAGCTCAGTACTGGCTTGTGGCAGCTCAGACGTCGGCGCTGGGTAGTGATGACGCTATCTCTTTATCGAGTTGAGGACTATTTAGGGTTACTTGCTTTAAAAGTGAGGTTGACCGTGGGAGAGACGCTTCGCATGAATGGACCGGCTTGACTGAAGTGATACCACTGTCTTACAAAAAACCGGCGTAAAGCAGCACTGTGCAGCGTTTCGCTGCGTGAGTGAGGGTACTGGAGGCCCAATCTGGCGGAGGAAAGGGGATTTCAAAGGTTCGTAACGCTCTTGTGACTCCACGGGTCACAAGAGATTTTTTTTTTCTAATTCATACAATATCTGATACATTGACCTGATTCCGTACTAAGTAGCTTAAACACTTGTCTACTGATATCAGACAGCAATGAAATTACAAATATAACACCTACTTAAAAACACATAATATCTTACACCCAGACCCTGAATAAACACAAGTGTTCAACACACGAATGTTTGTCCAGGGTGAGGATCGAACCCAGGACCTTTGGCGGATCAGGTATCTCACGCACGGTCTGCTAGATAATCAGTGTGATTCCCTAAGATGAGGTCTTGGCGTGTAATTCCCCATTGCACCGAAAGCTATCGCTTTGGAGTCTTACCCGGCTTAGTCCATAAATCAGAATTTGGGGAGTCTGATTATTAAAATAAAACGTCTGCCGACTGACCTTTGCAACCCTCTAATAGAGAAACCAGACCAACCGAATCATGGTTACACGTTCCAGAAACTATCCAAAATGTACAGGTTTCCTTACAATGTATACCCTCATCGCTGTGCTAATTGTAGAAATATGCACATATATTTAAAAAAATCAATGGCATGGAAGGAACGTTCATATCCAATGAGCTACTATCACTCTTAATGATCAGTGTGTGAATGACGCTTTTTTAGGAAAATTGTTTTATCGATTAAACTCTATCGATCTTGCCCCATCCGTAGACGCTAGGAATCAAACAACAATTGTTTAGAGTCTAGTGGTATATTTGCTATTCATTACGTTCCACAGGTGCTGCTAAAACAAGTCGAAAGGGGCTCGTGCTTAGAAGGCTCCAAACCATTTAAAGTTTGGTAAGGACTTACTTTGTAAAGGTAACAAGATAGCAATCCAAGATGGATACTTATACAAAGCTAGTTCATACCCATATAATGATTGAACATTTTATTTGAGGGCTTACCGGGGGAATAAATTTAATTTAATTGATTTTAGTATGGGAAAGAAAAATAAAGGAATAAAAAACTTTTTTACTTTTCTTCCCCTAAATAATGTAATGTTGCTGATATAAATATGTACATACTAACATAGTTTAAACGGTAATATTGTTACTAACACCTACGGACTCTGCGATTTGCTTTAATTTTTAAATAAATAAATGAAATAAAAACTATATAATAACAATCATATCCTCAAACCGATTTCATCTAAGGCGGCCAATCTCCACGATCAGCCACTTACGCAGGATATATTTATCATGGTGCTCAAGAGTGTGCGCAAAACACAAGTTCTCTCTATTCTCTTGCCCTTATAATCTTATGAGAGACCAGTGTGACACGACCGCAGAGGAATCGGACGCAGGACCAACGCCGTAACGTGCCTTCCGAGGCACGGGGGTACAATACCGCCAACAGACTCCAGGCTGACACTGAGAATTTCTTAACAGAAAAACTAAAAAAAAGGTACAAATTTTGGCCCGGCCAGGGGAGGAAACCCGGCACCCCAAGTGCAGCCGTCGTTTTAAAGTGCGACGCAGTACTCTCTGCGCCAACGAGGCAGTCACCAATATACGGTTGTTAGCAATTACTCGAAGAAGTTTACAGTATTTTTTTTGTTGTTTGTAAATTTTGGTCCTGGGAATCAATTGGACGCGGGCAGGACCGATTTGTTTAGAGAACATTGAGGGAGGCCTATTTCAAGCAGTGGGCGTCTATGGCCTGAAATGATTATGATCCGAAACTCAACCATTAAAATGTAATAACCTACTTAAATATTTTCTAATAAAAATACATTTTACTCTTTTGATGAAAGAAAGAAAGAAAACATTTAATATTATCACAACACAGAGCATACAGCAGTTGTAAGCAGAACATAATTTATGATGAATATATGTCTGTAAAAACCTGTCCATAAGGTATTAGGTGGCGAATAATCTTATAATACGCCTATTACTTATATTGTTTTTAATGTAGAACATTAGGGGTTTATTGAACAAACGAACAAAAACACAAGAAAATTAAGAAATAAAATTAAGCTAAAAGTAAATAAAAAGCAAAGTTGACAAAGCAAAAGGCTGACAGTAAAACCCCGCTGGATTGCGATGGGAATTCGCTGGGCTAGGTAGCTGCCAGCCTTTGGCTCTCCCATGACTTCGACCAGACGCTTAACTAAGTCACGGAAGAAAGAGAGAGCGTCGGAACCCCACAGGCCCAGTGTTTCAACACCGAAAGCTACAAAGTGGTAGGCACCAGATAAGATGCTGCATAGCATAGCAGCTTTCAGTCTCTCTAATGTAGAATTGTTAAATCTTGCTTAGTTAAATTTAAATCTAAATATTATTGCGGACTGCCAGTCCGCTCATGACCACGGCTACATGAGTACACAATGTTGTATCACATAATAAATATCGTGTTGTTAATTCCCGTCTTGATACATTATAGTTATAATGCAATGCGAAAATCGAAAAAACTATTTACTTGTTTCATAACACATGTAAACCATATGCTTGCAATAAAAAATTTGGACTTTGAACTTTGATACGAGTTATGATTTATTTAAAGAGAAAAGAAGCTTGTGAGTTTGGATTATGTAACTAAGCAATCGCCGCTACTCATGGAAGGTATACAAATGCACTTTTGTATGTGTCGGCAGACGATCAAACAGAACATCTGATGATTTTAATATGTAAAAGGTGGCAGACGTACAGACAGATCGCCTGCTAGTAAGCGATTACCGCCGCCTATGGACACCCGTAACACCAGTGGAGTCCACTTTTTTATGCTAGAAGCGGACAAACGAGCAAGCGAGTCATCTGATGGAAAGTAATCATCGCCGCCTATGAACTTCCGGGAAATCAGAGAGATCGCTAATGTGTTGCTGGCCTTTTTAAAAAAGAGTTCATCATCATCATTTCAGCCAGTAAACGTCCACTGCTGGGTATAGGCCTCGCCCAATGATCTTCACACAGATCGGTCCTGTGCCACCCGCATCCAAGGGATTCCCGCGACATTCACCAGATCTTCGGACCATCTTGTGAGTGGCCTGCCGCGGATATGACCTCCTGTACGCGGGCTCACGCCGGTTACATAGCCGAAAATGTATTAAGCCGTGGTTTAATAATTACGGCTTAAAATTAAAGGAAATTTTGAAGCAAATTAGTTTCAAATTAATTTGATACAACACGAGTATGTATTTGGTTCTAGTAGGTATCGAACATGGGAAAGCTACGCTTCGGCATGAATGGGTATACTCGACAGGAGTGATACGCGCGATTATATAGACTGCCAACCTTTAAACCCTTTCCCCCGAATAGGGCCTCCGGTTCCCACATTCACGAAGCGGACTATTAAGTAATACTTAATAGCTCTTAAATAATAATAAGCTTAATAGCTTAAATTCTTCTCGTCTGCCACCTCTCATATATAAAAAAAAAACTTAGTGTAATTGTATGTCACATAGAACACAAATCAAAAGGATTGCACCACCCTCTCCTCTTCTATCTAATGTCCTTTATCTGAAGGTTGTCTGGTAGAGATCGCTCCCAGCGATAAGACCGCCTAAATTGTACATTGTATCTCTGTATACCTAGCTTTTAAGTTTTGTATGTTGTGCAATAAAGAGTATCTATCTAACACAGTGCTGCTGCACGCCAGTTTTCTGTGTTCAGATCATTCCGGTCGAGCCAGCCCATTCATGCCGAAGCGTGGCTCTCCCACGGTTAAAGCGTGCCCCGGGCTCGGAGCGACAGCTTTGGAAGCAACCTTAGACGAGAGAACTCATACTTCTTTGAAAAGTTCGTGCTAGCCCGTCAGGCGTGATTGAAGTTAATGTCTTCTTAAAAAAACCTAACGAAAACGTAAAGATATTCATTTTTTTTTAGTTAACCCAAAAGTTAACCCAACTACAAAGAGCGGACAAAAAGGCAAAAACAATACCTTTCTCTCTTACATTTCTTTCGATTGCGCCGGTCAAAGGAGGCTTTGTTTTATTGTCCCACCTGCGTCCGAGCTCGCCGCTTTCAGTTTCAGTTACAGACTTCTGTGAAGCAATTGACCGTTGCAGAACTTTTCTCTTTTCTTAACTGTAGCTATAGTTAAAGCCATTCAGTTATGTATGTCACCGGAAAATAACAAGATCCGTAAGTTTATCAATTTACTAGGAAGTTTATAAACTGTCGTAGGATTCTAAACGGGAGATAAGTAAATTATGTTATCACAGAAGACCGGCGTGAAGCAGCGCCTGCGTTGTGTTAAGCGGTGTGAGTGAGGTTACCGGAGGAAGGGGAAAAGGTTCGCCGCGCACTTGTGACTCCACTGTTGGTAAGCAATCCCGCCGCCCATGGACACCCGTCCATGGGCGGCGGGATTGCTTACCATCAGGTGATCCGTCTGCTCGTCTGCCACCTCTCATATAAAAAAAAAATTACGTCCTACACTTTCGTACATTGATAAACTTACTTAACTCACTCGTAAAATAATAAGTAAGCAATATCCAAACGCTATGCGCGAACTGATTGACATTGCCACTATGAATATTGACCAATCAGAGAGCAGTGTGTTATTTTACGTATTTCAAAGATGCGTATATTTAAAAGAGTTTCTGTGATTGGTCGAACCATGTAAAATCTTACGAATAGATATCCGTTAGTTTATAAATTTATCGTGTGACGTCGAAATTGATAAATATACGAAAGTGTGACCGTAAAATAATACAATTTATCTCCCATTTAGAATCCTACGAAAGTTTATAAATTTTCTAGTAAATTGATAAACTTACGGATCTTGTTGTTTTCCAGTGGCATGTACAAGCCTTTCGCTAGTTGTTTTGAAAGAAAGAAAGAAAAACTATTTATTTACCACAACACATAATACATAATATAATTATTAAAAAAACGGTACAGAGAGTTGCGGCCAACAAGGCTCAGCATATGCTGCAACTGCCACAAACAAGAGCTGCAGCGCTGGCGTATTGACAGTTAGGACTATAGGTGTATTTAACCCCCGACGCAAAAACGATGGGGTGTTATAAGTTTGACGTGTCTGTGTGTGTGTCTCTCTATGGCATTGTAGCTCCCGAACAAATCAACCGATTTTAATTTTGTTTTTTTTTGTTCGAAAGATGAATAAGGAGGAAGTGTACTTAGCTATGTTGGATAAAAATCGATCCAAGATGGCCGCCATCACAAAGATTTGGATTTTGTTTTAACACAACTCCGACAATATGGGTATCATATAAAAGGGCTGGAGTAGCAAAATATATTAATTGTGAAAAATTTCAAATCCAAGATGGCCGCTGTCAGAAAATGACGAATAACCTATTTGTTGTTCCAACTGCCTCAATATAGGTATCAAATGAAAGAGCTTTAGTTGTGTCGGGGGATTTTTAAAATTTCAATTTAATTTTTACACTTTTTCAATAAGAATTAGGGTCGATTCGACTAACCTTATTTCGATACTAAATCTATGGTACAGCGCTGTCATTCTGTACAAATCTGACGTTATACCATTGATTTATCCACTGATAAAGATTGTTCGAATCGGGCCTTAGACGTTTTGCTTATTTCTTTGGAATAACGTAGCCTTTTTGATGGCAGTCACATTTTATCTTGAATGAAATTTTCGGCCATGTAACCGGCGTGAGCCCGCGTACTGGAGGTCATATCCGCGGCAGGCCACCCACAAGGTGGTCTGAAGATCTGGTGAAGGTCGCGGGAATCCCGTGGATGCGGGTGGCACAGGACCGATCTTCACACATATCAGCCAATAAACGTCCACTGCTGGGTATAGACCCAGCAGTGGACGTTTATTGGCTGAAATGATGATGATGAACTAGAGTGAAACCACGGCTTCACAAAAACGTGATTACGCCAATGTCAAGTGCTTAGAGAGACATGTCAATTTAAAATCGACCGGTAGTTTTGCCGAACAATATTAAGAGAAGACTCTTAGATATCTAACGGCCGCGCTCAGAGACGTCATTTAAGCTTATGTTCATTAACTGTAGTATCGGTATCAAAATAAGTGTCAATATTTTTTTTAAGTAGCCGACTCAGTTAATCAACTACTCTGAGTGTGGCAGTTAGCTTTCTTTTAAATAACATTGCTTTCTTTTGATGACAGTCATGTTGAAAATTGGTTAAAAGTATCGATTTGGCACTTAAGTAGACAGTCCCCACCCGAACTGGCCAGTATCAGCCTATATACTGTCCTACTGCAGGGTAAAGGCCTCCTATAGAAACCAAGTTATCGCTACTATGATGGGATTAGGCTTAATTACCACACTTGTCTAATTGTCGATTGGTGATCCACAAATCTGAGCCATGTTCCAAATATTCGAAACATGCTCGACCCGGGGATCGAATCCAGGATCTTGAGATAACGGCCTAGCAACAGGGCGTATTATTGTTTAAGAAATTAATTCCCTATTCCAAAGATCTTATTGCATTGCTTGCCTACTTTAGTTGAGTAGACAATAGTGTTGAGAAACTATTGAGTTTTAATATCGATAATTAGAAGATATTACTAACGGACTATAAATAGTTTTGTTGGTATCCATAGTAAGCAAATAGCGTTGTATGGACACTATCGTTGCTATAATCTCCTCAATTACTACTGATATCTTAATTCTGACAAAATTCTATCCCCACGATCACTCATCTAATTATTATAAATAACAATTTTTATAAATTGTGTATCTGTAACAATTTCATCTATGTAATCACGTGTTCTACCAACTATTCTGAACAACTTGTTCGGCTTTTCTAAATTCGTCGAAATTTTTTTCGAACAATGACCAAGGTCTGACCAACTTTTTATGAAAAATTGATTTTTTTGGTCTAAGTCGAACAAATATTGTTCATAATGGTTGACAGAATACGTGCTTAAATGGATGTAAATGTTCACAGATACGAAATCGAAAGTTTTTTGTTAAGTACCAACGATACTATTGATTTGTGTAGTTATGAGCTATTAATACTATCGATAGACTATCGATTTTATTGACACAACCTCAACTATCGATACTATTGATTTCGACAGATTATCGATAAATTGATTATCCATCAGCAACACTAGTAGACCCTTTTAGGGTCTTACCATACATTTACAATATCACTTTGCAGCCACCTGTCTGTCCTGAGGCCCAACAATAATCATGAATTATGACAGCAGTTTCCCTCGTCTTCCATGACTCTAGTTAATTAGTTAAGGTGTTTTGTCGACTACAATAGTCGTTATGTATGTTAGTCGTTAGTTTCAGACGGTGGCTTTGTAATTAATAATGCAAGACTAATTACAAGCCCTATCTATATGTGTCAGAAAACTGAATATCGTGTGTGCAGGGTTGTCAGTCAGAGTCACGTTTGGATATAAAGTTAAGTCATATTTTGATTCTGGCGGTAGGTTTTAAATACTCCGCGTAGACTGATGCAATTCAAAGGTTTTAAATTAGTATCTACTGGTTTTAGTAGGGGAGCCCGCCGTGCTAAATCGGGATTTACTCGAGCGTCATTGAGACTTATTGAGTGCAAAGCTTAGATGATAAGAAGAAAAAAATGTCATATGATATATACCTTTTCATCGGTGGGGGGAGCAACTATAGATTTTCAAAAATGTAAAAAAAAACTGTTGCATGGACATACTCGAGCGTGTCAGATATTGATAGAATCTATGTTTAACGTTTTTTCAAACATGTACATATGTTAATCTGATAGTTTTCATGATGGGGGTGGTCGTACGTTAGGGTTGAAAATTGAAAAAAAAAAAATTTAATCGAGCGCGTCAGATTTTCGAAGGGAATGTTAAGTGAACTTAAAAAAAGCTATTATGTAATAATCTGACGATTCAGATGTGACGCAAGCTCACGGCCATTATTAGAATGTGCAAAAAAAAATCGTCATCTTGAACTACTCAAGCGCGTCAGATTAAGATATATATGGTTCATCTTAATGCCCTGGACGTAATATCTCCTAATCTGACGATTACCTGGAGGGATACGCCTAATCTGACAATTAAAAAATATTTTTTTTATTTTTTCTAAATCATGAAACTTAATTAATTGAAAAGCTCAAGAAATAGCATGCAAATTAAAAAGTGTGAATTTTTTTTAGAAGAATACTTGTATTTACAACAAAATAATTATAAAAAATTAAGTTTTTGTAAGCATTTTTTTTAATCGTCATCTTCATCGGTAGGATCATCTTCCTCCTCTGGCTCTATTTCATCCTCAGATAGCGTATCTATAACAAGAAATCATAAAAATAATGAACAATATTTTTTGTTATAAATTACGTATTTTTTAATTATTAGAGAATAAATTTGTAATGTATACATTTTTGTAATGTTTCTAATGTAAATTTAATTGTTTTTTGTAAAGTTGTTTCACCACAAAATACACACTGCACATTAATATCACTCATAGTTAATATTTATGAACTTTAATTCACATAACATGTATTAAAATCATGAAATAAACAAAAACGTTGGTAATACGTTGTAAACTACAAGTCGTGGACGCGTCTCTGTGATCAGTTGTCATGGCAACAGAAACCAGAGTGGAGTAGGGACGGAATGAGAGAGCAATAGATAGAGGAAAAGTGAGAGAGGAATAGAAACGCGGAGAGGGGAATACAGACATCGCGTAGTTGCACGAATAAAACTTTATTAATTAATTTTTATTACTTCGGCTTGTGGAAATCGTCAGATTATATATTTCTCATAAATCTTGATCTATTCCCTTCAAAATAAAAAAAAATTTAACCACGCTCGAGAATGTCGAGATGACGTTTTTTTTTTTCAACTTTGTAGCCCTCCCCCTTCTTTACGTCACCCTTAAATTGTCAGATTAGAGGAATATAGATGTTTTAGCATATAACTAACTCCCCCTACCTTAATCTGACGCGCCCGAAAATTTCAAATGAACAATTTTTTTTTACTAATCTGATCCTTTATCCTTTACGGGCGTCCTTATAAATGAGGCTCATATCTGGTGGAAGTAAGTAGCCGGGTACCAGGTATCCTACTGTATATTAATCTGCCGCGCTTTAGTAAATCCCGAAATCCCCTCTTGGGCTCCCCTACTATTTTGAATAATTTGTTCAGTGAAGTGCCGGTAAGTGATCCTGGTAATCATCGTCATCGTCATCGTCAGCCCATTTAAGTCCCCACTGCTGGGACACGGGCCTCCCTCAATCTCATGAGGGGTAATTGCCATACTCACCACGCTTGGCAGACGGGTTGGCGAGGGTTTTGGTATAAACACAGAGTTTTCCTTCTCTGGCTGATGATCATGCCAGCAACTTTACCTTAGTCGCCTTTTACGACACCTCGGTAAGAGTGAGGGTGGCCTATTCTACTCTGCCGGGGACCACACGGCTAATAAGAATCGTTGAATTGTATCGTTTTTAACACTGCTATTGTGTGAAGAGTGAGTTGTTACTTACAACTTGCTTGGACCTAATGGTCTTAAAACCCGCAATTGTTTAGTGTGGTATCGGCAGAATCCGTAGGTCGATAAAACGTAAAACACCGACGTTTTATAAATCTCACAACATCTCATACGTTCACCTGATTCCATACTAAGTAGCTTAAGCACTTGTGTTACAGACATCAGACAACAGAGGAACACAAATATATACTTAAATACATATATTACACTCAGACACTGAACAAACACAAGTGTTCATCGCACGAATGTTGGTCCAGGGTGGGGATCGAACCCACGACCTTTGGCGTAAGAAGCAGGGTCACTACCAATTGCACCATCCGGTCAGTCTAACCGACGTTTTATTAAGTGACTGTGACTTTGACATCGACTGTGGACTACCCACTTTATTCTCTATAAGTTACTTGACATTGGCAAAATGTCTTCGATTAGAGCCATAATATTAAAAAGACACATTAGAGTTGAAGCCGCAATCCTCTGATTATTCAATCATAGCCTTATTTTTTACATGAGAGGTGGCAGACGAGCAGACGGATCACCTGATTGTAAGCAATTCTGCCGCCCATGGACATCCGCTACACCATTGGAGTCACAAGTGCGCTGCCAACCTTTTCCCCTTCCCCCCCCATTGGGCCTCCGGTAACCTCACTCACACGGCGAAACACAGCGCAGGCGCTGCTTCACGCCGGTCTTCTGTGAGGCAGTGGTATCACTCCGGTCGAGCCGGTCCATTCATCCCTAAGCGTGGCTCTCCCACATTTAAAAAGAAAAAGCATACTTAACTTCAAATGTTTATAATCATAATATTCTCCTACTGATTCGGCTATGGCGGCCAATCTTACCGATTGGCCACGTACGTGTAAGTATGCGTTTTCCGTCGACAACTACATCACCGATGAGGTCATATAAGCTAAGTACGCTGCCAACTTTTTAACACCGAATTGGATCTCCGGTCACTTACTCAAAGTAGTGTGCGCTGCTTATCTAATCGTATCTTATCTGTTTTGGGGCATTTACCACGTTGGGGGCATTTACCACGTTGGGGGCATTTTCCACCACGTCGACCCCATGGGATCTTTTGTACTTCCCCTATCCTTTGCACTCCTACTCATGCAAGTTTCGTTGCTGCTCACTAATTAACTTTAAATTTTTAAAATAAAAGATGTAAAAAAAAAAAAGAAATATAAATAAACCAACTAATAATGAACAAAATCCAAAGGTATCTCGATTTGAAATAGAATCGGAAACAATCGATGTTACATACCGACCAGATAGGTATTAATCCGGGTGGTTCACATGTCCCTCAGTTTCATCGAGCTGGTTAGCTATCTGGCTAGGCTTAACGAATGACATGTACCAGTTAGCCAGCTTCATGTATGCCCATTGCAGATTGTATGAACACAGTACAAAAACAACCAGCAGCAACAGATGGTACCAAAAATGAAAACCACTTGTTTTTTGAGGTAAAACGTTGACAGAAACGTTACCTTCGAGTTATCAGTACCTTTACCATGAGTTTGAAAAACTGTTCTCGCTATCGAAAACTATCGCCTTATCCCTTTCATTGTGGTGCATGTGAAAGAGACAAAGCAATAGTTTTGGATAGCAAGGATAGTATTTTAAACTCATGGTAAGGCCTCTGCACATTACGACAACAAATCTATACTATTTATAAAGAGGTAACGCCTCGGCGGGTGATTGACTGACTGATCTATCAACGCACAGCCGAAACTACTGAACCGAAAATCATGAAATTTGAAACATGGATAGTTTTTATTATGTAGGCACGCACTTAGAAGGGGTTTTAAATAACCCCTGAAAGGGTGTATTGGGGGTTAGTATGAAAGTCTGTCATTTTTGATTTTAGAGTTTTGAAAATTCTGATTATGCTTATTAATAAAAAAAAATTACCTGTTTCAGTCATTTTTCTTAATTCAACTCCTAAAAGGGGAAAATGGGGGTAGAAACATTGTATGGAAGTTACCTATTTTTAAAATAAGAGTCATGAAAATTGGTATTTGGGCTTATCATACAAGTTTAATAAGACGCTTCAACCCCCATTTTACCCCTTTGGGGGTAAAAGAAAAAAAATGCCCAAATCACTTTTCTTAAACTTGTATCATCATCAGCCCATTTAAGTCCCCACTGTTGGGGCACGGGCCTCCCTCAATCACATGAGGGGTAATTGCCATACTCACCACGCTTGGCAGACGGATTGGCGAGGGTTTTGATATAAATGCAGAGTTTTCCTTCTCTGGGTGCTGAAGAACATGCCAGCAGCTTTACCTTAGTCGCCTTTTACGATACCTCGGTAAGAGTGAGGGTGGCCTATTCTACTCTGCCGGAGACCACACGGCGTAATCTCAGAATTGGTTAATTGCAAATCAAGTTCGTATAGAAAAATATAATTTCTAAATGTTTTGTTTTAAAATTTAATAACCGAAACAAAGCGAGGGCGGGCCACTAGTATAAAAATAAATAAATATTTCACAACATCTCATTACATTTATCTAACTTCGAGATAGGTATCTCCTGTGTTACGGATATCAGAACCAACAGCAGTTATAATACATATAAAACACCCAGACCGATACAAACAGACATGTTCATGCACACAACGAACCAGCAATCCTTGCACCAGAGGCATCGTTCACTACCACTAAACCAAACGGGTCGTCAATATAGGAATGATTTAAATTACAATTAATAATTGTATCCGTCAACTTTTTATATTAAGGTAGACAAGCATTTTACCCCAATTCTACCTGATGTAAATTGATAAAAAAAGTATTTATTCAAGTTAGGGCCATACAGAACGCTTCTTCTCTTCTTCATCAGCATGTATTTGCCTACTGCAGAGCATATGCCTTTCCAATTTCTCTCCACTTTCTTCTGTCGTCGGTTTTCCTGGACCACGCTACTCCAGCTTGAGCCTTGATGTCATCGGACCATCTGGTAGTCTGTCCGCCAACACTCCTCTTTTCTCTTGGTCTCCATTCAAGGACATCCTTCACTTTTCATCACTCTTTCTGCACACATGACATACAGAACGCTTACGAATGAGTGAATATAAGGAGCCCGATTCTCGTGACGTGATATTTTGTCATCATACGATATTGTATTGCAAAAACATAGCTTTTTGTATGGTTGTCATGCGACATTCACCATGTTTTTTCATTTCGAAAATTCCGAGAATCGGGCTCAAGGTCTCCGAAGTGTCTGATGTATGAGGCACTAGAGTCAATCACTTCTGTCAACCCTAGTCAGTCTAGACAAAATTTATGAATCTGATTAGTATGCTGAAATTTTGAAACTCGTCTAGGGGATCACTCGACCTTTATAGACTTTATGGCTATAGCCTGTGGTCACTTCTGGATTTAGTCATTAAGGTAATCAACCTTTCCGAGTACTAGATACATTATACATGTCTTTGAGCCTTAGTAATTTGCTGTGCAACGTAGATAATACTGCCAAATGATTTGATGAGAGTTTGTTCAGTGTCTGGGTGTAATATATGTATTTAAGTATATATTTGTGTTCCTCTGTTGTCTGATATCTGTAACACAAGTGCTTAAGCTACTTAGTACAGAATCAGGTCAACCTATGAGATGTTGTGAGAATTAGTATTTAATTATTATTATTATTAAATGTCATATTTACACGTGACGCTGTCTCATAGTTTTGGGACCAGACAAACACTCGATTCATGAACACTTTTATTGTGATTGATCAGACTTTTTTTTTATAGTGACAGTATATTTGCTCTCCTCAGCCTGATGGAAATACATAAATAAAATAAATCTTTGTTGTAGAAATTGTGGTTTACAAAATATAATAGTTCTCAGAATTACCTGTTTAGGCATACAACAGTCTATTTACTAAATAATTTCATGCAAATTAAATTTTGTTTCACATGCATTTCAATACTTTATAATTAATTACATAATGTAGGTATGTCTAAAGTTACTATTAAATGTCAAAAGAGGAATGTCAACTAAATAATTAAGTCAGAATATCAAAAAAGATCAAAATTTATTGAGATGTCAAAATTGAAATGAATAAAAATGGAAATATAAATAATTAATTAATAGTTTTGCAATTTATGTCAATGATATAAAATAAACTAATCATCTGTATTTGCTATCGAAGTATTCTTTCAGGTCATAAAAACAACCATCAACAAACCACTTAAGATTAAAGCAAGAGAAGAGCCCACGTTGCAATTACAAGGAACGCGATGTCAAGGCATCACCTCCGTTGGGACTGACATACTGGCCCGCCAGATGCTTCTTCATACTTCGATTGAAGGTATCCATATTGTAGGAAGGAGGAAACACGTTCGCCGCGTCGAGTTCTATTTCTTGATGGTGCGGTAGAAATAGGAACTTCCAATTTTTTTAGTCTGTGATGGAATGTTTTCCACTGTGAAGCGGTGACAGCGTTGTCCAGCGCGTGTAGTTCCGTGACGGAAAAGGGAAGATGGGATGAGGGAATAAATCTTTTCAGAGCATGTACCGTGATATAGACGGTAGAGGACGCTAAGTGACCCGGCGTCTCCACGTAGTTGAAGAGGTCCAAGGGTGTTGGTGAACTCTTCGTCACCTATTATACGTACGTATTTAGCGAAGCCATCCCAGAGATGCGAGCAGTACTCCACGCATGTCCGGACTTGAGTCTTGTATAAAAGACAGAGTTGGTTTGGCGTGAAGAACCTGCGCACTCTGTTTAGGATCCTCAGACTTACCAAATCCTGGATCATAGTCCTGATCCAGGAATGGGTAAGTCTGGTTATTAAAAAGAAATGATAACTATCTGACCTTTGCAACTCCAACTGGTTCATGATTAAACTTTCGGAATCGCTATCTTAAGAAATGTAGGTATTTACAGTTTGAGAAGCCATTCAAATCATGCAAGTTTTCTCACACTAATTTTCTTCAACGCTTAACTATGCATTAGTAAAAATACGCGCACAGTAAAGTCAACCTATTAACTGTCTCACTGCAAGGCAAAGAGCTCCATCATAGAAATCAACCACGCTTGCCTAATGATCACAAACCCGAGCTATGTTCGGAAAATTCGGAACATGCCTTTGTTCGACTCCAGAAACGAACCCAGGATCCCGAGATCACGGACTGGTAATTAGATCAAGAGGAAAAGAGAAAAAATGAAAACTTTATGTACATTTTAAAAATGAAGAGCTATTCATATTTTAATAGATATATAAAGAGAGAAAGCTAAATTATTTGTTTGTAACAACATAGACACACATACATGCAATGGTTTAAAAATAAACAAATTTAAAGAAAGTAAAGAAAAAATAACCACATTTGTTAATACACACAAACAACGCTTCTTCGGAATGTGTGCCACAGCGATAATATCCTCCTGCTTGGATAGTATGTTCCAGTATGTTCATTCATATTATGCACTGAGTTGACATCGCTGACTTATATTGTTCTTGCTCCTGGGTATGCTGATATAATAAAACCATCCATATTGATCCACTACCATGGTTCTCTCTATTAGCTCGATTAGTTTTTACAAGCGCCCCGCTCAAATCTCCCGGCCGATATATCAATGTGACGCGCGCAGCGCTGGCGTCGCGCCATGGCGGTGCTATCGCGAGATTGACTTATGGTCCGCTCGTCGCTTGTCTATGCATTGCATTCTACCTACAGCTACTGCGTCCGTGGGTGCTTGTTTGGTACCAAATAAATACAGTGGGTGCTTATTTTGTACCACATCATCATAGTAAAGTATCAGCCTTTATACTGTCCCACTGCAAGCAAAGACCTCCATAGACCTCTTCCATCATAGTAATCAAGTCATCGCCACTATCATAGGATAGGGCTTAATCACCACGCTTGCCAAATGCGGAATAGTGATCACAAACTCGAGCTATCGTGGTTCAAATCGGAGCATGTTACTCTGGATTTTACAAAACTATGTGCATATTTCTACCATTAGCTCGGGGGTGAGGGAAACCAGCACTTCACGGATAAGTTTTTCTAAATTGTAGTTGCCTATAATTATTTTGAACGTGTAACTTTGATTCGTTTGGTCTAGTTCCACTAAGGGTTCTGAAGATCAGCCGACAGTCTCTTCATTGTAATTACTGACTTCCCTTTTCCACTTCCAAAGAACACGTGCTGGACAGCGTTGCCATCCGCATACCATCTAGAAAAGGGCGGCGTCCCTGCCCCGAGCCATCAAGACATGGTATGCCCTCCCAGCTCATGTGTTTCCTCCTTCATACAATCCGGGGTCTTTTAGGCGGGGCGTGAAACGGCATCTCAGCAGGCCATCAGGGTGAGGATGACAGACACAATGGGTGCTTTGTTAGTTCTTTTGTGCCTGTCAGCCTCATATTTGGATTTCACGGCCGCTTACCATCAGGCGGAGTGTGGTCATCCTAATTGGCCTTCTATAAAAAAAAAACTGAAAATTGCACGCTAAGATTTGGGGGGGGGGGGGGGGGGGGAGGACTTTAGCATTGACTATTGAGAGTACATAAGGCGAACTAATGATTACACCTGTGGCTTTACGATTGAGTTTTGATATTTCAATAAAACAATCGAGAGTTCTATAAACCGCGACCTTAGCTTCAACAGTTAGTGTCTACATAAGAGGCTTCCCGAAGCATCTGGCTCGCAGCCAGTTCTGTATGCTGACCTCAGATTTTGCCGACGCCCGCACTCTGATGCACTTGGTTACCTCACACCACAATTCTTGTATTTAATGAGTGTGAATAAAGGTTTTCTCATAAATTCCAGGGACTTCTTTAAAAGACAAGAGTGGACAGGCATTTACCATGCGAACTTGTAACATCTCCAAAGATGCGATCACTTTTGCCGTAGGCAAAGCAAAAGGAGATTTAAATTTGGCGGCTCACTTGTGACTCCAATTGTGTAGCGGGTGTCTATGGGTGGCGGGAATCGCTTACAATCAAGTGATCCGTCTGCACATCTGCTAACTATTACAAAAGAAATATATAATAATAATCAATTGGCATAATTAGTGCGAGGTACCCTTCACCTTATGACGAAACCACTAAATACATATTCTTGGATTACATTAATTACGTTGCTTTTCGAGTCTACCAACAGAACTAAAGTTCTATCTTCACGCAAGATTTGGCACAGAATTGTTGTCAAACAGTTTCCAGTTAGGCGGCAAGGAACTATTCACCCAATAGTTGGTCTCAACCCAAGAGTTCGGTTCAAGTAACGAAGTCAAATTGATGTGACGCTTGGATGCATGCTATGAACGCGGCAAGTTTAACATCTTTAAGGCAGGAGTGAACAGGCATATTTTTGGCAAACGCGTATCGTCCTAGACCTCATCGTCGCTTCCTATCAGAAGCGATTGTGGTCAAGCGTTTGCCTATTAACCAAAAAAAAAGTTTTGTCAGCCGTAAGTTTCAATCCTAGACTCAACATAGGCTTCATTCATTAACTTTTGTTAGCTATTAAATTGAACATTTAAAAAACCCCCGACACAACTAAAGCTCATTTATTTGATATTGAGGCAGTTGGAACAACAAATAGGTTATTCGTCATTTTCTGACGGCGGCCATCTTATCTTGGATTTGAATTTTTTCACAATTAATTATATTCTGCTACTCAAGCCCTTTTATATGAAACCCATATTGTGGGAGCTGTGTTAAAACACAAAATCCAAATCTTTGTGACGGCGGCCATCTTGAATCGATTTTTATCTAACATAGCTAAGAACACTCCCTCCTTATTCATCTTTCAAACAAAAAAACGAAATCAAAATCGGTTCATTTCTTCGGGAGCTACGATGCCATAGACGTCTGTCTATGGCACAGAGAGACACGTAAAACTTATAACACCCCGTCGTTTTTGCGTCGGGGGTAAAAACAGCGTTATAGAGCAGTTTTGACGTTTGAAACTAATAAAAAAAAGAATAAAAAGATTTATTCAGTGCTTATACATGTAATAACATCATAAGTAATTTTCGAAAAAATAATGAAAACTACATCACTTATAGAAAACCGGCGTGAAGCAGCACTGTGCTGTGATTTGATGCGTGTGTGAGGGTACCGGAAGCCCAATCCGGGGGAAAGGGGGGTTTGAAGGTTGGCAGCGCCCTTTTATTCCACTGGTGTCGCTGGTGTCCATGGGAGACGGTAATCGCTTACCATCAGGTTATCCGTCTGCTCGTCTGCCACCAATCACAAAAAAAACCCATCCTCACGATTGAAATTTTTGTATTTGTAATTTCAATCGCTTCCCTGACCAGTCTTGGTATGTAGTGGCGTTCTGTCGAAATTATCTGAGGGTTATAAAACTCAATCCAGTGATTTGGACCCGATTCCAACAAATGTTCTGCGATTGCTGATTTGCGAAATTTTGCGATTGATAAGGTACATGGTAGAAATCTCGTAAATAACTATTCTAATGTTAGTAAACATGAAAGTTTAAAACAAAATATTGTATTTATATTTAAATGTGGGAGAGCCACGCTTAGGCATGAATGGGCCGGCTTGACCGGAGTTATACCTCTGCCTCACAGAAGACCGGCATGAAGCACCACCTGCGCTGTGTTACGCCGTGTGAGTGAGGTAACCGAAGGCCCAATGGGGGGGAAGGGGAAAAGGTTGGCAGCGCACTAGTGACTCCGTGTGGTCCCCGGCAGAGTAGAATAGGCCACCCTCACTCTTACCGAGGTGTCGTCAGGACGAGGCGACAAGCAGATTAATATGGGTGTGACTTTCCTTCGTCAACACCCACAAACAAAACATTTTTGTCGTACGTATGAGCGGACGGCCACCGTTTTGGAGCAGTTAAATTAAAGTGCCTCAAATAATGTTCTATAGCTGGCAGATGAGGTCACCAGACGCCGTGTGGTCCCCGGCAGAGTAGAATAGGCCACCCTCACTCTTACCGAGGTGTCGTAAAAGGCGACTAAGGTAAAGCTGCTGGCATGATCATCAGCACCCAGAGAAGGAAAACTCTGCATTCATATCAAAACCCTCGCCAACCCGTCTGCCAAGCGTGGTGAGTATGGCAATTACCCCTCATGTGATTGAGGGAGGCCCGTGCCCACCAGTGGGAACTTAAATGGGCTGACGATGACGATGACTTGTGACTCCACTGGTGTTGCAGGTGTCCATGGGCGGCGGAATTGTTTACCATCAGGTGATCCGTCTGCTCGTCTGCCACCTATCATATAAAAAAATATATATTTCTCTCGCCACATTCATCGAATATAATCAAGAATGAATGGCACAATGCTCTTATACGCAATTTCCTTGTTCATATCATCAGCTAAATCTTGTCCTTTTGTAGGCCGACAATACTCTTACAATGAATGTGAAATATCGCAACACGTCCCCTTAAAAGACTTTAGATTATCATTACATCTGAAATGAACCTTCAGTGTTAGGAGGCAAGATAAGTTTTGAAGTAACAAAGAGGTTGTAAATGTAATCTTTCAAACAACCATCTGAAGATTGAAAAAAACTTTCGTGTTGTTACCAGAGACGATCGTTCTAAATACAGGGGATATTACATACGATAATTGAGAGTAGTGTATCCAATTGTTAGTATATCGATAGTTTGATTCTGGACCAATAGAGACAGATTTTGAATTTGCATTTTTATTGAGCATATTAGTTTTTCCTTTATACCATTTTATTCGTGGGAGAGCCACTCTTCAGCATGAATGGGCCGGCTCGACTGGAGTGATACCACGGCCTCACAGAAAACCGGCGTGAATCAGCACTGTGCTGTGTTTCGCTGCGCGTGTGTGGTACCGGAGGCAACACCAGTGGAGTCACTAGAGCGCTGCCAACCTTCTCCCCTTCCCCCCTATTGGGCCTCCGGTAACCTCACTCACACGGTGAAACACAGCGCAGGCGCTGCTTCACGCCGGTCTTCTGTGAGGCAGTGGTATCACTCCGGTCGAGCCGGCCCATTCATGTCTAAGCGTAGCTCTCCAACATTTAGATTGCGATGTTTTTCCTCATCGCCAAGCTAATGAGGAAAAACATCGCGTAGAAATACGTACATAGATATGAGAATGAGTTGCATGGTCAGATTCGTACCATGACCTTGCGCATAGCGCGTTCTTATCCAATGAGCCACCATTGCTCTGATGGAAGGGTCTTTGCGTGTAATATACTGGCTCAAATTGCGTTCTTTGTAACTGTCGATAGTTGATAGGAAAGTTTTGACATCACTAATAAGAGCAAAAAGAGGGCTAACGGCTAAGGGCTTGACCCTATTAAGCGCCATTGTTACTGATATTATCCTGGTGATGGACACAATAAGAAGCTATGAATGAATATGGACAAAACCAAGGTCATGTTCAATGAACATGTTCTACCTGGAACCGATTGCAATTCACGGTGCCGTTCCTCGAAGCTTGTTCAAAAATACGTATAACTCGGGCAGACTTTGCAATTGGGTAGAAACAACTTCGAGGATGAGGTGAATAGGAGAATTCAGTTAGGTTGGGCAGCGTTTGGAAAACTACGTCGTGTCTTCGTATCGTCGATACCACAGTGCCTAAAGACGAAAGTCTTCAATTAGTGCGTCCTACCCGTCATGAAATATGGAGCCGAAACGTGGACACTTACGGTACGGCTGGTCCACAAGTTAAAGGTCGCCCAGCGGGCTATGAAATGAGCAATGCTCGGCGTCGAGAGAGAGAGAGAGAGAGATCTAATCCAAATGAGGTGATCCGGCAGAGAACCAAAGTCATCGACATTGCTCACTGGATTAGCAAGCTTAAGAGGCAGTGGGCTGGACATATTAGCCGCAGAACCGACAACCGATGGGGTAAACGAGTTCTAGAGTGGAGACCGCGTCTTGGCAAACGTAATGTAGGGCGCCCTCTGGCTAGGTGGGGGGACTATCTGCGCAGGATGGCTGGCAAGAGCTGGATGCGAGAAGCCATGGATAGATCACGGTGGCGAACAATTGAAGAGGCCTACGTCCAGCAGTGGACTGCGATAGGCTGATGATGATGATGATGATGAATGAATGAATATGGGCTGACGATAAAGTTTTGGCTTCGTTTCGGAATGGCTAACGGGACAAGTTTCCCTCATTTTTCCTGAGATCTCATTCTTCTTTTCTTCTTCTCCAGCAGCATATATTAACTCACCGCAGAACATATACATCTCCAATCGCTCTTGTTATGTTGTCGGCCTTCCTGGACCACGCTGCCGCAGCTTGAGCCTTGATGTCGATGGACTATCTGGCAGTTTGCCAACATTCCTCTCTCCATATCTTGGTCTCCATTCAAGAACATCCTTGCTCTACCTCTCATCTCCCTTTCTGCACACATGACCGGCCAACTTATATCTCATTATAAGATCCTGACGTATGCTATTTAAAACAAAATAAATTAAAATAGAGTTACAAAACAAAATGACGTCCAAAATAATTGGATTTCCTCGTTTTTAAGTTGGTTAAAATATAACAAATCAAAAATACTAAACAAGATCGGGCAACGATATTTTATTTCATAATTTGCCTGACTCCCTTCTGGTTTTCATCGTTAAATTGATGGTAGGTTCCAAAATGCCATTATTACTTTGTCACAACTTTTTCTAACACATTTTTTTTAATAACTACGTAACCACTATAAATCGTTTATCAATAAATTGCAACATATTTCATAACTATCAACAGAGTAACTTTTTACACAATGTGGAAATAATTTTGGTCAAAATATATTTGCTAGCTTTAATTTTGAATCTCCTTTTTTATTGAAATCCCAAAAATTTTTGGGTAGGTGTAGCAAATTTTTGCAATTTACTCTCAAGTAAATAATCCATTTAAAATTTTACCGACAGTCTTTGGGTGGGACTCGAACCCACCATCTTTTGCTAACCGGGCAACTGCTTAACCGAGTAAGCTTGAGATTCTGGTAAATCGACGAATTTTTCTAAGTGTTTTTTTTCTTCGTCGTGAGTCGACGATAGTTTCCATCAATATTATTGGTATGTGCCTACAGTACCTACAAATATCCAGTGGAAATATTGTTACAAATATTTTACCACATATTAAGGTGAAACTGTTTAATTCATATGAAATTTTTGGCTAAAGATTTGTTTTACAATTTATTCTTAAGTACAAGAGTAAGTAAGACAGTCTTCGGGTTATCTAAAAAGTTTAAGCATTATTGAAAAACACCGATATTTACCTAAAAAGTGGTAAAATCCACTTCCCCTTTCCACTTCTGAACAACACGTGCTGGAATTGCCATCCGCATACCATCCAGACAATGACGGCGCGCACCATTAGGTTTGGCTCTTCGTTCCTGCCCCGAGCCATCAGGACATGGAAAGCCCTCCCAGCTCATGCGTTTCCTCGTTCATACAATCCGAGGTCTTTTAGGCGGGGCGTGAAGCGGCATCTCAGCAGGCAATCAGGGTGAGGATGGCAGACTCAATGGGTACTTTGTTAGTTCTTTTGTACCTGTCAACCTCATATTTGGATTTCACGGCCGCTTACCATCAGGCGGAGTGACATCATCCTGATTGGCCTTTCTATAAAAAAAATAACGCTCAAAGATTAATGAACTCCAAATGTGCTTGCCTAAATTCCTATGAACTGTCCAACTTATGGATTCTCCTTTAGTAGGCCGTCCGTCCGTCCATCCATCCGTCCGTCCTATCTATTTACATATAGCATACATCGCTCTTGAGAATAAAACTGTTTTGTTACAACTTATCTCTTTTTTAACTCATTCTATTCATTCATTCTTTTGAAAAGATAACATTTTAATGTTAAACGTTAGCTTTTACTTTTGTAGGCAGTCTAAAAGACAAAAATAATATTTTTAGTTCCTAAACCATTAAGCAACACATTATAGTTCTTACAATAAATCATATCCAACCCTTATCATCAAAAGTGAATTTGTAACAACAAAAAATGTTGTAACGCTTATCCAAGAAAAACACTGGTTAAGTACGAGTCAGCATAGTGCACCGAGGGTTCAGTACCACAAAATAAAAAACCGGCCAAGTGCGAGTCGGGCTCGCGCACAAAGGGTTCCGTA
Source organism: Marasmia exigua (assembly GCA_019059595.1). Lineage (NCBI taxonomy): Eukaryota > Metazoa > Arthropoda > Insecta > Lepidoptera > Crambidae > Marasmia > Marasmia exigua. Next base: position 22,129,945 of record CM032464.1, on the reverse strand, counting down.
GCAGCAAAGTCCAAAATTACAGTTAAATCAACCTATCTCAAAAACTATAAGAGATACTTTGATCAAACTAAAAATCGTTGAAAGAGTTAATTAGCATGCATCACCTCTATTTTTTTTAGAATTTTATACCCCGTAGTTATAAAAATAGAGGGGGGGGGACATACTTTTTACGACTTTGAGAGCTGATATCTCAAAAACCGTTCACTTTAAGAAAAATGTTTTTTAGAAAACTTTATATCATTTTAAAAGACCTTTCCATTGATACCCCACACGGGTATGTACATCGAAAAAAAAAATTTCATCCCTCAGTTACATGTATGGGGGGCCCCACCCCCAATTCTTTTTTTTACTATTTAGTGTCATATTTTTGTAGCGGTTCATACAACACATATTCCCATCAAATTTCATCACTGTAGTACTTATAGTTTCCGAGTAAATCGGCTGTGACAGACGGACAGACGGACAGACGGACAGACGGACATGACGAAACTATAAGGGTTCCGTTTTTGCCATTTTGGCTACGGAACCCTAAAAAGACACGGAATGTTGGATCTCTTAGTTGGAAGATATTGTTGAGCTGCGCGCTCCCTCACAAGTTCCGTATAGTCTATCTCACTCCCACGCCAAACCACTGTTAAAGACACAAAATAGACTATGCATACATACATTCCCGCGTTTGTATGTGTGTATAGTTATTTTGTGTCTGTACTAACTTGTAAGTAGATGCATAATATTTTAAAATATTCGGTTGTCACGAGAATCGAGTTCCAAATATGCGCACCTAAAAAAGTCAACAAGCTCGAGGCTTAAGGCTAGCCTAGCAAAGACAAAGATCAAGACTTTTCACATGTAATAATATGGGATATAAAGGTTACAGGGTGTTTTTGATTTGAATTCACATCTTTCACCAGACACTGGTAAACAAAATACTACAAAGGTATTATGATAAAAAAAAACTAAAAACATTCATATTAAGTACATGTTAAAAATTATTGTTTTTACTTATTTTAATATTAAGATTAAAATCATATTTTACAATAATGTTTTAGAGTTTTTATAGTTTCATATTTTAGTGGCTAGAAGTTCCGTTCCGTTTTCACAATTTGTTTTTTGCTAGAGGCGTCAAACGAGTAAGCGAGTCACCTGATGGAAAGTACATAATAAATGCCGCCCATGATTATTTCACTTATTTTATCTCAAAATCAGAGAGATCGCTAATGTGTAAAGCCGTCGGGAAGTACTTCCGCAGCCAAACCGTTCCACAGAACTGAGGTACGAATTTGAGAAGGAACCCTAAAAACGTCATCCGCGAGATTCCTCATGGGAAATTAACGGTGGCTCCCAAGAACACGAGTACCAATAAAAAAATTCGTTGTCACGTGAAAAATGAAGGGTTTAGAAGATTTGTCCCTTGATCGAAGAGATGTGGGTGATTTACGGTAGCGTTCAACTTCCTTTAACGTTATTTGGATCTCGGCATGGGGGCTGTTTTTGCAAGTTCCCACGATAATTACAGTTTAACATGAGTTTTGTCGGGGGTAAGAAATTGAGTTTTCGTATCGTGATTGAGTGGAAACATGTTGTTTTGGAATGTTTTCGATTTAAGATTTTCTTGTAAATTGATTCCCAACGAAACATTTCCAAGTAAATTGTTGCCAAACCAAGCTGGAGCTAATTAAAGACTCGCACTGTCAAAAATAGCAAAATATTTTCAGCCCATCTACTGTAGTGTCTCAAGACGACAGTTTTCAATGCGTGTGTGTTGCCAGTGATGACATACGGAACCGAAACGTAGCCGCTTGTAATGTGCCAATTAAGGAGGCTCAAAGTCACCCAGAGAGCAATGGAGAAGGCTATGCTCGGAGTCTCCCGGCGTGATTGTATCAGAAATGATGAGATCCGTAGGAGAACTAAGGACACAGATATAGCCCAAAAGATTGCATGCCTCATGTGGCAATGGGCAGGGCGCATAGCGAGGAGAACAGAGGGCCGTTGGAGCGGAAAGGTCCTCGAGTGCAGGCCACGTACAGGAAGTCGCAGCCGTGGCAGGCCCCCCACAAGGTGGACCGACGATCTGGTGAAGATCGCGGAAATCCATCGCCCGCATCCAATGGATTTCCGCGATCTTTCCGCGAAGCCTATGTACAGCAGTGGACATCTGTTGGCTGAAATGGTGACTGTCAAAAAGCTAGATTTCACGCACGCACGCGCACTCGCACGCGCACTCGCACGCACACGCACACGAATACGCACACGCACACGCACACGCACACGCACACGCACACGCACACGCACACGCACACGCACACGCACACGCACACGCACACGCACACGCACACGCACACGCACACGCACACGCACACGCACACGCACACGCACACGCACACGCACACGCACACGCACACGCACACGCACACGCACACGCACACGCACACGCACACGCACACGCACACGCACACGCACACGCACACGCACACGCACACGCACACGCACACGCACACGCACACGCACACGCACACGCACACGCACACGCACACGCACACGCACACGCACACGCACACGCACACGTACACGCACACGCACACGCACACGCATACACATATAAGTAGAGCCTAGAATCTTTGAGGAATCCCCTAGATTCCTACTTGATACCGATTTTCTCTGTAGAAAAAGGGCTTATTTCTGTCTTGAAGGTCGTCGTCACCAGGTTGTATCTATTTGGGAACTCCACCGATGACAGCTGGGTCCAAATTCAGTCACTATTTGTAGCTGCTGCTTGTCAGAAAATGGGTTATTCTATTTTGTACTGTCAATGTTATTTCTGTGACTTCGATCCCCGAGTCAGGCTAGTGTTTGAACGTGAGTTTCCTTTTTGTTTGTATCTGGTAGGTGGCGATAATGTAAACTAGATTCTTCTACATTTGTGTTACCTGATGTTTTATTGAAATATGAGAAGGTATTATAGCTGAGCAGTGTAACATTAGTGTATTAAGGCTGATCGTTGAGTGTAGCTGTTTTGGCTGATGAATATTGGCACAAGGACATTACTCTATAATAAACTTTACAAGTTTGGACCAGAAACCCGAAGCAAGAGCTCAAAATACCAGACTTCAAAATCCTGCATCATGATCTAGGCGTACCCCAGGCTCCGAAGCGATAATTTTGGATCCAATTGGGAATCACAAAAACGTGCCCAAGACAGATCACGCACAAGGTGGACAGACAGTTTAAATTTACCACAAAGTGTTTCATAACTGAATGTAGGTATAAACCTACAATCAATGCCATCAACAATACTTTTTTTCGAATTTTTTACCGTGTATGTACCGTGAATCAGTCAGAGAATAAAAAGGTTCTTCACCTTAAGGTAAATTTTCGCTTGCACGGCAAGAATCAGTTATACCATACCGTTTTAAAAAAATCTACCAACCTTTTAAAAATGTCATAATACATTTTGTCTTCAAATATGGCATAGACAGAGAGATTCTGACCTTTTAACCTATTATCCAAGCTATACGCAAATTACACACGACAGCCAATAGTAAGCATCAAAATTAAAAACGTCACCGACTATGACAATAAATTTCTTTTAATTTTTTTTATTATAAATTTAATTGCCACTTAAAACCAATATATGTTTTACTTCATATTTTTAAATTTTCATTACATCAAAAGCAAATTTTCTGTGCAACAGGTATTACTTTGACAAATTTACGAAAGGTGACAAGTGCTCATAGCATATCAAACGAATCAATTTGGAAACTGACGAACCTTTTCGTTCGTTGACTGTACCATATTTTTAAGTTTCCAAAATTTGATCTACCATCCTTCTTACAGCTTGCGACAGCACCGAAATTTTGGATACATATTGATTTTGGATACATATTGATGTATGCCAGTTAAAACTTACCCGCTTAATACTTCAGTCACACCGTGACCATGGCATTTGCAACAGCGCCGAAATATCGAGAACTCAAAAAGAAAGTACATGGTATCCCGTAAAAAACCATAAAAGTTTAAAACAATATAAAGATCAAGAAATCTTACAAAAGCCGCTACCCAACACACAGATAATGCACATGATGAAGTGGTTATGCTGTATGCTTCTTCTCAGTTGTACACAGGAGTGTACGACAGAGAATAACCTTTTTTTATTGCTTATAATAGGCAGACGAGCTTGCGGCCCATCTGATGGTAAACGGTAACCGCCGCTCATAGACATCAAAAATGCCGGAGCACAGTCATGCCGCTGCCTACCATGATAGACGAACTCTTTTCAAACCTCATATTCAAATACATAACAATTTACTCGGATTAACTTACAGAAATGCTTTGTCCCTGGACTGAATTTATAGCCACTAAAACCCCAGTTATGGCTTATATCAATTGCTCCTTAAACGGTTCCCTCGTTAGTCGTTTGTTCTCCACATGATATTCAGACAGTCGTTTGGCTATCGCTTATGGGATTTCGTATTTTGGTTCCCAAAAGCTGAATCAAACAAAACTAAAGGTTGGAATTTAAATCGTCATTACGGTAATGGATGTATTCAGGATGAAAAGCGTATTTTATTTTTGTATTATTGAAATGAATACAACACTATCAGAGCATTCAACCGTGGGAGAGCCATGCTTCGGCATGAATGGGCCGGCTCGACCGGAGTGATACCACAGCCTCACAGATACCCGATGTGGAGCAACACTGTGCTGTGTTTCGCTACATGAGTCAGGGTACCGGAGGCCCAATCCGGGGTTAAGGGGGGTATATGAAGATTGGCAGGGCACTTGTGACTCCACTGGTGTCACGGGTGTCTATGGGCGGCGGCAATCGCTTATCATCAGGCGATCCGTTTGCTCGTCTGCCACTTATCACATTAAAAAAGATACCAATTTAAAACTTTTGCATTGCATCAACCGACACATTGCTGAATTCAAGTTTTACCGACAGAATCCTCAACTTACTTCTAACATGATATTATGTCCAAGAGTCGAGAGTCTGCTTCATCTGACTGGACGTTTACCAAATTATCAAATCATACAATCTCACTGCTACATTTATATTCATAACATATTTGTTCTCAGAGATTCAAATGGCTTTTTAAACTTGCGTACATTTATCACAGACTGGGGCAGACGTGAATTTTCCTTGAAGGTCTTAGAGAAATGTCTCGGGACTTATATTTTCTACGTAGTTTTCATAAAACTCAGGTTCAGTTTTTGTGGCGTCCTTTTTGCTTGGAAATGACACGTTTGGAAGTTGGTAGTCCTGTTGGAGACATTTGCAGATAAATAGTGGGATTAAGAGAATTGATCGTTGCTAGTTTAAGGGTAGCTTTTACTATACCTAGTTGAATTATTAACAATGAACATTTTTTATGTGATAGTTTACTGACGAGGAGACGGATATACTGATGGTTAGGCTAGGATGACGCCACCCAAGGATACCCGCAACACCAGTAAACAAGGGCTCGGCCAATCTTTATACTTCCCTTCCTTCCCAAATAAGGCTCCATCCTCAATTTAGCGTATAATTCCCGGTTGCATCCAAAGCCATCGTTTCGAGATCCGTGGTATAGTTGAACCAAGATCCAGTATTTGGCAAATCTGGTTACTATATTGAAATGACTACCGACTGACTTGACCAGCTTGGTAAGTCCAACTTCCAGAAAGAGGTCGATCGACATATCCAACTCGTTGGGCAGCGTTCAGGGAGCTACGCAGCATATTTTTGGCCCATCTACCGCAGTGTCTCAAGATGAAAGTCTTCAATGCGTGTGTGTTGCCAGTGATGACACACGGAACCGAAACGTGGCCGCTTACAATGTGCCGATTAAGGAGGGTCAAAGTCACCCAGAGAGCAATGTAGAGGGCTATGCTCGGAGTCTCCCTGCGTGATCGTATCAGAAATGATGAGATCCGTAGGAGAACTTAGGTCACAGACATAGCCCAAAGGATTGCATGCCTCAAGTGGCAATGGGCAGGGCCCATAGCGAGGAGAATAGACGGCCGTTGGGGCGGAAAAGACCTCGGGTGGAGGCCACGTACAGGAATTCGCAGCCGTGGCAGGCCTCCCACAAGGTGGATCGACGATCTGGTGAAGATCGCGAGAATCCATTGGATGCGGGCGGCACAGGACCGATCTGTGTGGAGAACATTGGGGGAGGCCTATGTCCAGCATTGGACGTCTATTGGCTGACCTTAAGAACTTGGCTTTTAAAACATTTAATGTTATACTATTAGCCCACTCTCACTTCGTTTCGAGACTGATTTTATGAATTAGTCTTTAATGAACTAATAGATGGCTGGGTGTTGATAGCAGCGCGCAAATGTCTCGCCTTTTTGGTTTCATCATAATATTAGTTTTATGTAAAAAAAATACCTCGCGATGATAAGGCGGTATGAAATAATCTTAACATAGATTTCATAAATTATTTACTTTGTCACGCTCTGTTACCCTACAATGAATTCTTATTCCTTTGAAACAAATATGAGACCTTAAACCTCCGACTATTCAGAAGATCTGGATTAACATTTGGACTCCTTTACTCAAACCTTTTGTCCTCAAAACAATGGCTGACAGTTAAACCGGTTTGAAGTAATGAGACGGCACGGTTCATGCATGAACTAGCAAAGTTATACGGGTTCGTTTGTGATAGTAATATTATTTATTTTTACTCCTTCTCATCCTAGCGTGTAATTACCGGTTGCATCCAAAGCTGTCGCTCTGGAACCCGGGGTACGCTTGGACCATGATTCAGGATTTGGAGAGTCTGGTAATTGCAATGAAGTGACTGCCGTCTGTCCTTCGCAACCCTTTAACAGGGGAACCAAACCAACTGAATCATGGTTACACGTTTCAGAAACTATCCGCAACGTGCAGGTTTCCTCGCGATGTTGTCCTTCACTGCCGAGCTAATGGTGGATAAACGCATAGATTTGAAAAATCCAGAGGCGAATGCTCGGATTCGAATCCCCTACTGTGCAGGGGGCGCGGCCTTGTGGGGGGCCTGGCACGGCTGCGACCTGGAGCTCTATTCTTGATTCACTCGTATGACTTAGCGTCGTCGCATGCGACGTAAGTCACATTCGCCTTCTAAGTCGCATGAAGCCGATTTTCCTTATTTTTGAATCATTCGATTTCGATGTTGCCAATATAATACGGAAAATTGACATTCTAACCCTTCCATGCAGAATTTTACAAAAACCGGTAACTTCAGCACTGCAAACGGAACGCAAAAACCATAATTTATTGGCTGAATATGAAAATCATTGCTTTTTTGTCACAAAAAACTATGAATGTCACATGGTGTCAACTGTCAAAATCAGTCAAATCAAAGTTTTGAAATTTAATAATACTTTGTTTATGCTTGTTGCTATTGACAACTATTTTGACGTTGCTTCTACCGCTCGCTTTAAGTCACTCGTTGCAGACGAATGATTCAAAAATGCGGAATTTCGTACGTCGAAGGAAAATCAGTAGAAATCGTGCGCTCGTCACGACGCTAACTCATACGACTAAATCAAAAATAGGTCTTCGGAAGGTGGAAAGTCGCAGTGAGGAAGAAAGGTCATCGAGTAGGGGCCGCGTATAGGAATACCCCATGGGTCTGAATGTGTCCCAAAACACAGCCTACGTGTTGATACTCACGGCTTGATTTCAAAAAAATCTTAAAATACCTAACGTACCCAAAATTCCATCAACGCCATATTTTCCTACGTCATGCAATAAAATAATCGGTAGAATGGTGAACAATAATGTGTGCCATGTTTCCCTCCCATGATCCGCGTATTAGCCCTTTTCGTATCCGGCCGTGGAAGTTCGCAGGAAAATATTATATCCGAAGGCATTGAATCGGCTAATATTTGTGTTGGATATAATTTCAAAGCGATTAAGGTTTGTTGAGGGTATAGGATTATTGTTGTATTAATTTTTAACATTTGTTGGGTTTATTTATTTTATGCTGAAAACCAACAATACGGAATTACAATGAATATGTTAAAGCTAATAACAAGTCTTCACTGAACATATTCAGAGGGCCGACCCAAAATGATTTGGGAAGAAAACGGATAATGAAAAATTACAGGTCTTCACATAGTTCAGTGGTCTTCACTGATAGATTTATTTTATGTTATAGGTGGCAGACGAGCAGTGGATCACCTGAGGGTTAGAGATTGCCGCTGCCCATGGACACGCGTGACCTCAGTGGAGTCACAAGTGTGCTGCCGACCTTTAAACCCTCTTTCCCCGGATTGGGCCTCCGGTACCCTCACTCACGCAGCGAAACATAGTACAGTGCTCATGCCGGTTTTCTGTGGAGCTGTGGTATCACAACCAGAGAAGGAAAACTCTGCATTTATATCAAAACCCTCGCCAACCCGTTTGCCAAGCGTGGTGAGTATGGCAATTACCCCTCATGTGATTGAGAGAGGCCCGTGCCCCAGCTGTGGGTACTTCAATGGGCTGTCGATGATGATTCTGGTTTTCATTTTAATCACAGTTTTACCAGAAAATTATTGAACCATAAAGCCCCAGTTTTATGTTTTGTTTTCTCTTACAAGCTGCAATTTTAGTTCTAGGTCTAAAACAACGATTGTCTAGGCTGTCGTAAAGTATAATTAAATGCAGCCTTGCATACAAATTTGGTACAAACAGTATTACAAATCTAATTAAGTTTCCGTCGGAAACGCTATAATGCTAAATTGCTTTGCTTTATAAGAGTGCAATTGTCGCAAATTATGGAACAGTCTACTGTTTTAATTGGTCTAAAATCACATTTATTTTTCGTATATTCTGCATATATTAAGATTTTGAGTGCCATGGGGGACACCGGTGACCGACAAACAATAAATCTTTATTTGTGTCTGGTTTGATTTGAGTCAATGTGTTTGACCTACTAAAAAATAAATAAATAAATATTTCACAACATCACATTCATTAATCTGACTCCGAGATAGGTAGCTCAAGCACCTGTGTTACGGATATCAGAATCAACAGTGGGATAACAAATATATACATATAATACTTTTCTTTTGTAAATACACACTTAAAATACATAGCAAACACCCAGACCAATACAAACAAACATGATCATGCACACAAATGTTTGTACTGTGCGGGGGTCGAACCCTTGTATCAGAGGCAGCGTTCACTACCACTGTTCCAATCGGGTCGTCAAATAGTGATAGATGTAGGGCACCGAGCTGCAAAACTGAAATGAGCGTGGGTCGTTCATGTGTGCAGAAGGCGAGATGAGAGGTGGAAAAAGGATTTCCTTGAATGCAGACCTAGAGATGGAAAGAGGAGTGTTGGCGGACAAACTGTCAGATGGCGTTTTTATGTGATCGCCAGACGAGCAGACTGATCGCCTGGTCCGATGACACAAAGGCTCAAGCTGGAGTAGCGTGGTCCAGAAAGACCGACGACAGAAGAAAGTGGAGAGAAATTGCAGAGGTATGCTCTGCAGTGGGCAAATACATGCTGCTAAAGAAGAAAAAGAGTTCTTCTTCCACTTATAATATGCCCCGATATTTTTTTTATCCGTGGTATAGATAGATCGATAGATACACTTTATTGCACAAAATTTACAGATCTTATATATTCTATAATGTCAGATTTGTATAGAACGACTGCTATACTATAGATTTAGTATCGAATTAAGTTTCTTCGAATCAGGCTTACTCAAAAAAGTAAAAAAAAAGAAGTTTATCTTAAAAAATATATAACTATAATGACGTTTAAACATAATCACAGCCTCAAACAAAACCAGCATGAAACAGAGCTTGCACTGTTGAAGTCAGAAGAACGGAGTAAAATGGTTGGCAGTGAACTTTTGATTCTACTGGTGTTGAAACCGGGTATCCATGGGCGGTGACAATTGCTTACCATCAGGTGATCCGTCTGCGTGTCTTCCAACTATGACATAAAAAGTCCCTTTACGGGCGCAATCAGAGACGTCATTAAGGCTAATGTTCATGGTTTATTCCCGCTGTCCACCCTCTGCTTGTCCACCCCGGGTGGACAGTGAAACAATTGTTAAAAAAAATCCCACTGTCCACCCCATCTTTCAACCAAGAAGGGGTGGACATCGGGAATTTTTTTAACAATTGTTTCACTGTCCACCCGGGGTGGACAAGCAAAGGGTGGAAAGCGGGAATAAACCATGTCCATTAACGTTAGTATCGGTAGTCTTTATTGTTGATCATAATAAGTGTCAATATTTTTTCTTAGTAAGTAGCCAACTAAGTTAATCAACGACTCTGAGTGTGGTAGTTAGACTTTTTTTAATATGATAGTTTGAAGACACGCAGACGAAATCTCTTCACTTGCCTCTATAAGTATTTATAACTCAAACAGTCAAACCAAAATGTAGAATCAGTAATCAAAGTAACATCCAAAGTTGACACATGGAAATCTCTAAGTTTCCCTTTACTCACAAATGGGGAGTACTGAATTGCTACTATCTAAGACCTGGAACACTTCAGAACACAAGTGCGCTGCCAACCTTTAAACTCCCCTTTCCCCCGGATGGGCCTACGGTACCCCTTACTCGTGCAGCGAAACGCAGCACAGTGCTGCTTCACGCCGGAGCTTTAGTTGTGTCGGGGGTTTTTTAAGTTTTAATTTTTTTTTTTCTGTAAGGCCGTGTTATTACTCTCCGGTCAAGACGGACCATTCACACATAAGGGTGGCTTTCCCACGATCAAAGTTATTGCTTCTTTCGCTACAAGCACATAGTTTCATCAATATGTTCTCAATATGAAAGCTCTACCCATAGACCGCAGTCTAATGCATCTTCAGTGTATATTCTAGAATTGTGGTACAGTTATCTCTGTTTGCGGGCTTAACATTTGGCAACATTAATTAATGGCTTCGGTTGTAATTGTTATGGGGATTTGTGTGCGTATGGTAATATTGATAACATTGTGTGGAACAAGACGTAATATCAATGGTGCACGTCATCATTGTCCTTACATTAATTAATCACAAATAACAGCCGTCGTCTAATTATGAATTGAAGCCTCTTTCATCCATAATCTGCTTTTATCGTGTTGATGACGATAATTTTGTATTATAAGTATTATTTACAAAAGAAAAGTATTGTATGTATATATTTGTAATCCCACTGTTGCTTCTGATATCCGTAACAAAGGTGCTTGAGCTACCTATCTCGGAGTCAGATCAATGTATGTGATGTTTTGAAATATTTATTTATTTATTATTTATATAATTTTATATTTTCCTAGCCCAATTACCCGCCGGGAGTGGACAGCGTGGAAGAACTTTTTCGTCTCGCAAAAGATACACATATTCCACCACGCGAACTGCGCTGCCGGTAGCCTGCAAAAATTTGCCATACGTGCTGTTGTCTGGACTCAAGGGGCATGCCAGGAGATGTGCCATGGTATTGGGGGTGGCATCCAATCCTTAATAATAAGTTGGGTCTACGCTAGAGCCGAGTAAAAATACAACCCTTGAACGAGCGTTTAGTTCTTTCTCGACTGAGCTCAACCTCATTCCTAACTCATCTTAGCGTGTAATTCCCGGTTACGCCCTGGGTAAGCTTAGACCATGATTGAGGATTTGGGGAGTGTCCTAATTACAATACAGTGACTGCCGTTTGACCTTCGCAGTCCAGTCCGCGTCACCAGTGGAGTCACAAATGCGCTGCCAACCTTTAAATCCCCCTTTCCCCCGATTGAGCCTCCGGTACCATCACTCACGCAGCGAAATACAGCACAGTGCTGCTTCACGCCGGTTTTCTGTGAAGCCGTGGTATCACTCCGGTATGTAATTAACCAATAAAAAACACCTCACGATGTTTTCCCTTACCACCGAGCTAATGTCATGCATATGAGGTCCCAGTTTTTGTCAAAGCCAATACGACATTATCTGAATACAAAACATGTATACTAGGTATTCATCATTTCAGCCAATAGACGTCCACTGCTGGACATAGGCCTCCCCCAATGATCTCCACACAGATCGGTCCTGCGCTGCCCGCATCCAATGGATTCCCGCGACCTTCACCAGATCGTCGGTCTACCTTGTGGGGGGCCTGCTACGGCTGCGAACTCCTGTACGTGGCCTCCACTCGAGGACCTTTCCGCCCTAACGGCCGTGTGTTCTCCTCGCTATGTGCGCTGCCCAATCTTTTGGGCTATGTCTGTGACCTTAGTTCTCCTGCGGATCTCATCATTTCTGATACGATCACGCAAGGAGCATAGCCCTCTCCATTGCTCTCTGGGTGACTTTGAGCCTCCTTATTCGGCACATTGTAAGCGGCGACGTTTCGATTCCGTATGTCATCACTGGCAACACACACGCATTAAAGACTTTCGTCTTGAGACACTGCGGTAAATATGCTGCGTAGCTTTTCGAAACGCTGCCTAGCTGAGTTTGTACTTTATCGGCACATTGTAAGTGGCCATGTCTCGGTTCCGTAAACTAGGTTTTATACATAGTTTATTTTTAGGTCAACATTGATGAACAAGAGCATCCTCAGCAGTGCACCTCGGATATACAACAAACTCCCTGGTTATATCCGCCACATTACCAAATTACTGCCATTCAAATTTAAACTTCATGAATTCCTGGTTCAGATATGCTATTATGCTGTCGTGTATTTTATCTGACCAGACTTTAAATTAAAAGCTTTGTAGACCATGTGTGGAAACCATATTAACTTTAGAATAGATTATTTACGAGATTTCTACCATGTACCTTATTTTTGAGTTTCCTGAGATATTTGGGCACTGCTGCAAGCGCCATGGTCACGGAGTAACTGAAGTTTTTGCGGGTAAGATGTTACTGGCAGACAAAACGGTCTACCCTCCTTCGCAGTCTTTTTCGCAGTTTTTTTTTTACTTTTTTTATAGATGCGCGTAGTAAAGTTACTCCGTTACTCCGTTACTCCGTGACCATGACGCTTGCAACAGCGCCGAAATATCGGAAACTCAAAAATAAGGTATATGGTAGAAAACTCGTACATAGCTATTCTAATGTTACTGACCATGAAAGCTTAAAACAATATACCTTCACCACATCTGTAATATTGTATTTCAATTAGGCGGAACACAGTGAAGCTATTGTATCTTAATTGTAACAACTCCATTTCAAGTATATCTATGATTCACAATAAAGATTATGATTATAATGGTCGAAATATGGATATACTCGTAGATATGAAAATCCAGAGGTCGGACTCGAGCCTCAACCCCTGTATGGAAGGCGTGTTGGCCTTTGGACCGTCCTTATGTCTGGAGCACAAGTGCTATTTTTCCACTGCAGGGGGGTAACTTGATCTGACGCTGACTGTACTATCGCTCCACAGTATTGGACAGCCACTGTATCAAGAGTCAAAATAAAAACTTACCAGCTAAAAGGGCATACCTACTAGGTTCATCGAGGCTAATAATGTACAAAAGCACTACAAAAATTTGCTAGTCTAGACTTGTTCTCACTTTAGCCTGAAATGCACTGCGGGGAGGCAAACTTTAAAAACGAATCTCTGAAAACTAAACCGTTTATATGCAACGCGAAAGAAAATAAGTTCATTGCACTGGAGTGTAATTCTCTTTGCGACTTTTGAACTGTATTATTTTACTCACAGAAGAATATTATTCTTTGCTGTTATTAAGGAATGCTATCCACTAGGAGAATACAGCGACTCATTAGTAATACTCCCGCGACCCCCACGAGGTCGTCGACAAGACATAGCATTACGCCTAGACACTAAACATAATAATAATATCCTCCAACTGATTACGGCCACGAACAACCAGGCGCTCAAGTGTGTGCGCAAACACAAGTGCACTGTCTATTCCCTGACCCTCATATTGCGATGGGGCACTAGTGTGACACGACCGGAGAGGGATCGGGCGCAGGACCAACAGCTTTGAAACCGTGGAAGAGCCACGCTCCGGCATTAATTGTCCGGCTCGACCGGAACTCGGCCTCACCGAAAACCAGCGTGAAGCAGCACTGTGCTGTATTTCGCTGCGTGAGTGAGGGTACCGGAGGCTCGATTCGGGGGAAAGGGGTTGAAAGGTTGGCAGCGCGCTTGTGACTCCACTGGTGTCGCGGGTGTCCATGGGCGGCGGCAATGGACAACATTTCAAAATTGCTAAGCTCTGAAACAAAGAATACCTATTCTTTGTTTACTTTTCCGCTGCTCGAATATATATTTATTCATTTTTTATATTGCTTATTTACTGAGAAAAAAATTTAAAACTAAAAAACGTAAGATGACGTCATCAGACGGCAGAATGTAAAATATTTCTTTGCTTAGCACATTATAGTTTTAAATTTACGTAATGCCAAACTCATGACATGTAACTGTCAAAAAAAAAAGACAACTTGTCAACGATGAATGTATGAATGACGTTGACAATGTTGACACTAGTATTAATTACCTTTGACAGTAGTACCTTTTTTTTTTATTAAAACAATGATAAGCAAAGGAATATCGCTGTATTCAGCCGTCCGATGACGTCATTTGGCGCTTACGTCTATTTAGCATAAAAATAATTTCAATAATTATGGCGTTATGTGGCGGGTCATTACATTCCCTCTAATATGGTTGAGTGAAATGATGGCTGACACATACGTCATACTTGTGAACAGGTGCCACTTTTGGGGACTGGTCCGCTTCGGTTTACCTCATATTTAGCTTTTAATTTGCTTCATTCTACTTTGTGTTGCATTAGACTGTATGACTTGGTATGAGGATAATAAACCATTGTAAAAAAAGTTGGCGATTAAAAAGAGTAACTGGCGAGTTTCTTGCCGGATCTTCTCGACCAGAAACAACTTTCCGAGCCGGTGGTAGAATCGCATTATGTTTATTTATTTCTTTAGTATATTTTATGTATCAACATATATATGTATTAACATGTAAATTATACATAAGTACTTATAAATAGTTTTAAGTCATTCAAATGTATGACGATTTGTAAGTGCTGTGTACAAGCCTATGCAAATAAAGAATTATTTGAATTGAATTGAATTGAATTGAATTGGGACAGTTTATAGGCTGATAAAAAAATCATAATTAATGTATTTATATCAGAAATGTTTCTCGAGACGACTCCATTAGTTTACTGGTATCATTGGACCTGATTTCACATTGTTCCAAATTTATCTCGCCATAGAAACTCAGAGCATGGCACTATACATGTGAGTGCATAGTGGCATGAAACACAGACCATACGTAAAGTGTGCGAAAGAGACGATAAAATATACTACCTAGCGCGTAGGATTACAAACTCTTCTTTATCAAAGTCTGCTACTTGCAGTCTTCAAAAAGCTTCATCATCATCATCATCAGCCCATTTAAGTCCCCACTGCTGGGGCACGGGCCTCCCTCAATCACATGAGGGGTGATTGCCATACTCACCACGCTTGGCAGACGGGTTGGCGAGGGTTTTGATATAAATGCAGAGTTTTCCTTCTCTGGGTGCTGATGATCATGCCAGCAGCTTTACCTTAGTCGCCTTTTACGACACCTCGGTAAGAGTGAGGGTGGCCTATTCTACTCTGCCGGGGACCACACGGCGTGCGCATAGTGGCATGAAACACAGACAATACGTAAAGTGTGCGGAAGAGACGATAAAATATACTACCTAGCGCGTAGGATAACAAACTCTTCTTTATCAAAATCAGCTACTTGCATTCTTCAAAAAGCTTACTACATAATATTTTGAAGCTCTCTCCTATTAAAGACGGAGCGACGCTTCGGCATGAAGTGGCACGCTCGACTGGAATTATATCACGGCCTCATAGAAAACCATCATAAAGCGGCGTCTGTGCTGTGTTTCGATGCGTGAGTGAGGGTACCGGAGACCCAACCTGAGGTAAGAGGGCTTTAAGGCGACGGTAAGCCCTAACTATCGACATCATTCGTTTTTAATTGTTAGCTACTAAACCGGATCTATTTTAAACAATTTCGGGGTTACAACCTCTCGGCAAACACTTATACTATTTATTAAACAACCATGCACAAATGTTGGAGCCGTGTTTTGTGTGCGAAAAATTGATTACCGCCAAAAGCGGCCACTTTTAGCGTGCATAAATTTTCGCGTACAAATGTTGGGTCCGCATTGTCGGTTATTTCATAAATAGTATAAGTGTTTAAGAGGTTGTAACCCCGAATTTGTAATATAGATCCGGCTTAGTAGCTAAAAATTAAAATTGATTGGCGTCGCCTGTGTGCCCTACCCGTCACCTTAAAGGTTAGCAGCATACTTGTGATTCACTGGTGTTGCGGATATTTATGGGAGGCGGTAATCGCTAAGTATCCGGTGATCCGTCTGCCATGTAGATAGATAGATAGATATTCTTCATTGCACAAAAATAAAATACAAGCATGATACAACAACAGCAACAGACAGTACAATAAGGCGGTCTTATCGCTTGTAGCGATTTCTTCCAACTTACTTACCTTTGGGTAGAGGAAAGAAATATCATATTCGTAATAAGGGAAGGCAGTGCAAAGTAGTTTAGCAAATGAAATCAAGAATGGCAGAAATATACATATTTTATACTAGCGGCCGCCCGCGACTCCGTCCGCGTGGAAAAGTAACTTTTTACCCCCCTTTCAACCCCTTACAACCCCCCTTTCGCAATAAAAAGTAGCCTATGTCCTTTCTCAGGGTCTAGATTATCTGTATACCAAATTTCATTTAAATCCGTTGAGTAGTTATGGCGTGAAAGAGTAGCAGACAGACAGACAGACAGACAGACAGACAGACAGAGTTACTTTCGCATTTATAATATTATAGTATGGATATTAATAATATTACATAACATGAATAATAATAAACAATACATACATACCCAATAATATATACATAGATAATTTCAACAAAAATTCAATAAAAAAAAATCTAATAGATAGGCGTAAATGACCAGAGAGCAGACCACATAAAAATGGAAGAAGAGACAAGGAAAAAACAGTGTACCTATTTATAGAGATAGAAAGTAGGTTTTGACAAGGGATCTATCACTTAAAGAGAATAGCGAGCAGTGTAAAACCTCCCCTAACGGATTACTTCAGCTAATAAGATTATAATAAAGCAACTCTTTGTCTCAAAACAGCTAGTGTTTTCAAATAGAAAACTTACTTTAGCACATTAACCCGACATTAAGACATAATAAATTGCTTTTGCAGTTAATTTTCCGGCTTGCTGAGATGGCAAAATATAATAACCTTTTTTGCTTATATTCTGGGGTTAACATAGTACACAATAGTTTTAAATCATAACGTAGAACTAGCTTTTAAATTGACTATCATGACGAAAGTTGAATAGGTTATGCAATGTTTTTTGATACATATTATTTTAAAATAACTTGCGCCCGCGTAGTATTTTGTTTATCCACAGGAACCATATTTGGGAATAAAAAAATCCTTTGAGGTGACGGGTAGGGCACACTAGCGACGCAAATTGATTTTAATTTTTAGCTACTAAACCGGATCTATTTTAAATAATTTCGGGGTTACAACTTCTCGGCAAGCACTTATCATCATCATCATCAGCCCATTTAAGTCCCCACTGCTGGGGCACGGGCCTCCCTCAATCACATGAGGGATAATTGCCATACTCACCACGCTTGGCAGACGGGTTGGCAAGGGTTTTGATATAAATGCAGAGTTTTCCTTCTCTGGGTGCTGATGATCATGCCAGCAGCTTTACCTTAGTCGCCTTTTACGTCACCTCGGTAAGAGTGAGGGTGGCCTATTCTACTCTGCCGGGGACCACACGGCTACTATTTATTAAATAACCATGCACGAATGTTGGGTTGGTTTTGAACGCGAAAAATTGATTCACGCCAAAAGTGGCTGCTTTTGGCGTGAATCAATTTTTCGCGGATGCTTTGGACCCAACATTTGTTCATGGTTATTTAATAAATAGTATAAGTGTTTGCCGAGAGGTTGTAACCCCGAAATTGTTTAAAATTGATCCAGTTTAGTAGCTAAAAATTAAAATCTATTGGCGTCGCTAGTGTGCCTTACCCGTCACCTTAATCTGAATTAAGTCCTATGTCTTTTCCCTGGTGTTAGACTACCTCTCCACTAATTTTCATCCATCCATCCAATGACTGATTGATTCAAGCCACTGCACGGCGCTTTCGAGTTAAAATGCTAGTTTAGGTAGATTCAATTAATTAAGCTCAAGAATGCAAAACATACATACATAATCATTTCAGTATGTATTCCCGGTTGCGTCCAAAGTTGTCTCAGAGACTATGGTCCGCTATTTAATACTACTCTTTAGATCCGCTTTCCTTTGTACTTCACATGGTTATTGACACGTTTGTCATCTCTAACGACGTCAAGTCAAATATTTTTGTGTCTACCTCCTTGGCATGCCTATAATTGAAATAATTAAATACCGACTGACCTCATACGACTTATGTTTATTCTGCAGAGCATGAAAAGACGAGACGGAAACCATAGAAAACCTATTATATAAATGCAATGCACTGGCCAGAGGCAAAATGTCTTCTATGTCACCCTTATCCAAAACCAGAAGACTACACGCGCTTCAATCCAAAAGATATCGTGACGCTGATGAAACGGATCATTCGTGAGTAGGAGAGCAAAGGATAGGGGAGGTACATAAGATCCCTTAGGGTCGACGTACTCCACGAAAATGACCCCTAACCAGATAAGATAAGATATTCCGTTTCGATTATCAAGCTATACTGCACTTTTCAGAAGCAACAAGCTCTCACTACAAAACTTTCAACATAACATTAACTCCTACGTTATCTCACTAATAGTCAGCCAATTTCCAACACAATATGTTTTTACACTCCTTCCCAAGCAATTTCATGCTTTAGTTCTTCTCTTTAGAGTCTAATATACTCTGCTTCTGAAGTCAAGGCGTATCCAGTATCAATACGACTAGTGTGTAGATTTTATTACAGAAAAGCAGGACAATCCCACTAGTTTAGCCGAACATTTAAGTTACAAATCCAAACAAATCAAATTTATAAATTATAAATATTAATTAGTAATAATACCTTCTTGGTTGAAAGAGGGGGTGGACAGCGGGAATAAACCGTTAAAGCATGGGCTAAAATGATTAGTCCATGGGCAACGGAGACATAATCCAGGGAAAGGGGGCTTGAAGCTTGACAAGGCGCTTGTGACTCTCTACTGGGCCATGGGTAATCGCTCACCATCAGGTGACCCGTTTGCTCGTCTACCACAGGTAAACATAAAAAAAAATAGGACAAGAGGGATATTTATCAGTATTATTTACTTAATAGTGCTATTATACAACCTATGCCTATGAAGTAGATGACAGCTCATAACAAATGCCAAGGAAATTTTCCAAAGTGACCAGACTAACCATGGCCGGATAGAGCCATAGTCGTATAATCTATTGTATGTGATGATGGCGTAGCCTTTTGATTTTAATTGTATCTCATTTTATTTTTTTATAAACTACTAGACTGCGCCCGCGGAGTTACTCACGCACTTTTAGTCTTTAATACAAAAGTCTTCATTTAAACTTCAAACCCGCGCAACTACCCCTTAGGGGTTGAAAATTCAAAAATCACTTTTTTATTCAAGACCGGTGCCCAAACATCAATTTCAAAATTCTAATTTTTAAACTGTCTAATTCCCCATACTGCATTTCATCCCCTAATTAACCCCTCCAAAATGCTTTTTATTTTTTTTTTTTTTTTTGGTCAATAAGCCAACGCTTGACCACAATCGCACCTGATGGAAAGCGACGATGAGGTCTAGGATGATACGCGTTTGCCTAAAAGATGCCTGTTCACTCTTGCCTTAAAGATGCCCAGATTATAGTGGTCAGGAAAAACAGATCTCGGCAGAGAGTTCCATTCCTTAGCCGTCCGCATTATAAATGTGGAAGCAAATCGCTTCGTGCGGATAAGGGGTACTTCTACCACATAAGGATGAAAGCACTCGCCGCGCCTTGTCGTCCGATGATGGAATGGGCTGGGGGGGATCAAATTATGTAGAACCTCCGCACACTCCCCGAAATGAATCCGGTAGAAGACCGAGAGGCATGCTACTCGTCGACGGTGGTCCAGGCTCTGCAGGCCAGCTTCGGAGAGTGTATCATCATCGATGAGCTTCTTCGCACGTCGCTCTATTGAGTCCAGAGCGTCTAACTGATACCGGGCAGATCCGTCCCAGAGGTGACAGCAGTACTCCAAGCAGGAGCGAACCTGAGCTCGATATAAACTTAAAAGCTGCTTGGGCTTAAAGTACCGCTTGACTTTCCAAAGGATGCCTAGTTTTTTAGCTGCAGTTTTGGCTATGGACTCAATGTAACGACCAAAATTAAGGCTAGCCGACAGATCCAAGCCCAATAGCTCGAGATGGTCAGTCACTGGCACGGAAACATTTCGAATAGTAGGAGTCAGACGAAATGGACTCCTTTTCGCCGAAAAAAGGCAGGCCTGTGTTTTGGCGGGGTTGAACCCAACCAAATTGGCATCTCCCTATATGGAGACAGCATTCAGGGCTGTGTTCACCCTCTGAACTATGCCCTCCCTCAAAGAACCGACATCTGCACCGGACCTCGCAACCGACAGATATCTATCCGCAACTGTGCTGTCATCAGCGTACCCAAAGATACCGGGTGTCAACAGCAAGTCGTTGATATGTAGTAGAAGATTTTAATTAAATATATACAATTTTCCACTTTCCTAACATCAAACATGACGGAGTTCCATACAAACTTCATACCCCCTTTTCACCCCCTTAAGGGATAAATTTATAAAAGTGTTAAAACAACTTTTTCTTAGTTTAAAATAAGGAGAGCGTATAGCGATTTTCAAGATTCTTACTTTAAAATGGTTCAAGCCCATGCTGGCATTTCATCCTTTATTTAACCCCCTTTTTGAAGATCACCCTGATTTTCAAAAAACGTTAAATTTGTAATTTTTTATTTCAAATTCTTAGTCTGAATACAAATTTACCCATTTCTAACATCGAATATGACAGACTTTTATACAAACTTTTAACTCCCTTAAAGGCTGAATTTTCAAAAATACCTTCTTAGTGCTCACTTTCACAAATAAAGGAACCCTCTTCCTTAATTTCAAGTTCCAAGGGTCAGTAGTTTGGACTGTGGGTGCATTCCTAGTCACTTAATACCTTAGTCACTCCGGTTCTCCTTTTATATATATAAGACGACGCGTCGAAAATAGAGTCCACCAAATTGTAATTTTAATCAGACAGCACGTCAGGAATCGAGTCCAACAAAATGTAATTCTTAATCGATGTTCTAGTATCGATATGTCATGGTGATTTCTGAACGTAACAGAGTTGTCACTCTGACGTGACAGCGCGCACGCATCTACGTGCTTGGCGGACGTCATAGTTTAATCGGAAATTACCTAGCCAATGCTTTATGATGTTGTAAGTTGAATTGATCGAAAGTTAATAATTATAGCTGAGTAATTATATAGTGGTCGTATTTTATTGAAATATAGGGTATATTTCTCGTCCGATAATCCACGCCTTATCACACAACCGACTTATAATGCAGTAGAAATGGAAAACCACTCTGATAAGGGCGAAGTCCCTTTATATAGATATGCCAAGGCTTAACCACAATCTCACCTGATGGAAAAGTGACGCATTTCATGACAGTGTGTTATAATACGTGCTATTGTTTTTGATGTTAAAGTGGTGTGTCATGTGTTCAAAAAATTTGTTTCTTTCATTCCTTTTTCTAAATGGCCGGACACGCAACGAAAAAGCCTGACTATGTCCGGCTAAATCTGGATTTGAACGTGGACGTTTGGCAACTCTAGCTACGAGTTCATCCCAACTACGCACCTCTAATTCGTCAATGTCGGTACTCATCCACGACTATTCAATAAGGAATTTTCTTATTTCACAGGGAATTCAATTTATTTCGCTCAATACAATGTAAGTGGCGTTTATTTAGTTATTGCGGTTTCGACAAATGGGTCAGACGGGGCACTTGTGGGTTAATCAGGAATGTGTGTTTTGGGTTCGAAAGACATGTAGACATGTACTTTTACTGATTTCGAAAAAAAAGAGGTTCGACTGTATGTTTGTCTGTTTTTTTTATTGTTTGATCTTTTTGCACGATTTTTTTTTGTATAAAAAGCATAGACCTATATAAGGTGGTTCCAGTGTCACCAAATCAGGATCTGATAATAAAAAATCAGGGAAATTAAGAGAACTCAATGCTTGCGGTATTTCTACATTGATTACGATATACTAATTTCATTCGAATTGAGTTATAGCCGTCACGATTCGAATCATTTGAGTCAAATATGATTCGAGTTAAGATCAAGTACTCATAACAAAAGATTTATTTCTTTTTCAGTTGAGTAATGGAAGGAATATCTTAATTTTAAACCCTTTCGTAATCACAAAAAAACACAAAGCTCTTTGAAATTAATCGGCCTACGCAAAAGCTTACCGTCTGACCGGTATTACAGTCTGCGCCATCAAATAAGTCCTGTAAAAAGCGCGCTTCAGTCACCATCAACATTCAAATTTGAGCTCTATTGCCATAGACACAAGGAATGTTCAATTTTAGGTCGATATTATGTCGCGGGACTTCATTCGTGGCCCGGAATCTACCAGCCCAGTTCAAGGTTCGAGTCAGCGTTTCTGCATATTATTATTTTTAACTGCGCAGCATAAACAATATTGCTTTCATACGCGGAAAACGTCAAATCTCTAGTTTTCGATCTTGTATTGGAGAGTACTTATTAGGCAATCGTGTAATCTTTTTCTCTTACTAAAAAATTGTACTGAAAAAAGAGTTCGGTAACACCTTTTCTCGAGTGTACTGTTATAACATGTTCTTTGAAGTGTATAAAGTGTTAAAAATATTATTTTACACTTTTTAGTTCAAGCTTTTAATGTCTCATTTTATTCTTCTACCCGCACCAAATAACTAACAAACTAATTGTGAGTACATTATTGAATGATGTTAGCCTTTGTTGAATGAGACATTATTGAATGGAGTTGACCTGCCATCATCAGCAGAGCCACTACGTGTACGTGTGCCTTTAAGTTTTGAGAGTTTTGAGTTTTGACTTCTGAACTGAGGAGACCCTGTATCTCAATACAGGGTCTCCTTAGTTCAGAAGTCAATTTAAAATTACCACAATACGAGCGTACGAGTACACAAGGAGAATAAGAATTAATCATAGTCATAATTATTTATTGCAACATGTTGGTAAAACTATAAGAAATGCCGCTGAAAACCGCTGAAATTTACATAAAATTGCTGTACTTCCTAGTATTTAGGTTGTTTTTTTTTGTGCATTAAAATATATCTATCTATAGAATACAATGATGTAATACATAAGTTAAGTTCTTTTAATTTACTAATTACTACTTTGATCCTAATAATTGTTTATTTGGGGTATTGAAACAATTTAGCTAAAACGATTAAAGTGCCTTAAAAGAGTGGTTCGCAAATCAAGCCCTTTCGAGCGAAAGGTTCCGAACCCCGTTTATTGGTTCAATTCCATTTGAGCACACACCCAACTGCGTTTATTTGTTTGGAAAAATATTCGCAGCGTTCTATAGAGATGTGAAAAAAATATCGAATTTGGTTGGCATTGTCTTTCGTTTTTCGAAAAAATGTTTAACAATTGGCAGAAATCCAACTTCATTCCAAGCTCAAACCACAACAGAGTTAAATTGACGAGATGTTTGGAACAGTGGTAGTGAACGGTGCCTTTTGTCCAAGAGTTGCGGGTTAAATCCCCGCACAGTACAAACATTTGTGTGCATTGAACATGTTTGTTTGTATTGGCCTGGGTGTTTTCTATGTATTATAAGTATGTATTTAAAAAAAAAAAGTAATATATGTATATATTTGTAATCACACTGTTGATTCTGATGTCCGTAACACAGGTGCTTGAGCTACCTATCTCGGGGTCAGATCATTGTACCTATGTGATGTTGTGAAATATTTTTATTTTCTTTAATATTTACGCTTTCAATCAATTTCATCTATTTTTTGTGTCATTATGGCTCATTAGCCACTAATAGACATACTATCTATACACAGTTAGGTAACATATTGATGTTGATTGTTAAATACAACTGTCCCTGAAGGGATACGTGGGATACTTCCCAATACGTGGGATAATTGTAGCTTTTCATGACTTAAGGAAAAACGTCGAAATTGAAGAGCTCGTGGCCGAATCCAACATAATGAGCGAGACAAAATCAGCATGACAACGTTGGCTCTACCAAATTGACAGAATGGAGTCGGATCGAGCTGTCAAGAGGGCGTACCTGGATCGGCCATATGGAAAGCGTCTAGTAGGGCGTCCTAGATATAGCTGGATAGACCAGGTCAAGAAAGATCTCGGTCACCTACAAAGGCCGAATTGGCGACAGGTGGCTGAAAACAAAACAGAATCACAGGCCAAGATCCACTTCAGGTCGCTGAGCCAGCGTTCTAAGTAAGTATGACTTAAAACGAGCCCCATGTTAGAGTTCAGAAAACAAAACTTTAGATAAAAGATATTTCAAAGGCCATTGATTTATAATAAAACAAAATGTTGAATTTCTTAGATAATATGGTTTACATATTGTTACTTTTTTGAGAAATAAATTCATTCATTCATTCTATAAAAAAATGTCCAAGGCGAAAGAGAATTCGGCAGCGCACTTGTATCTATAATGTATCAATACGGGGATTAACACGATATTTACTATGTGAAACAACACTGTGTACTCACATATTTGGCTCGACGTTTCGGCTACGTTACAGCAGCCGTGGTCACGAACAGACCACGCTCGCTACCACGACCACAGCAGCTGTAACGTAGCCGAAACGTCGAGCCAAATATGTGAGTACACAATGTTTTTTCACATAGTAAATATCGTGTTAATCCCCGTATTGATACATTATAGTTATAATGCAACGCGAAAATCTAAAAAACTATTTAGCGCACTTGTATGTCCACTGGTGTAGCGATTGTTTCAGGGTAGCAGCAATCACTTACTATGAGGTGATCGGTTTATTTGTATGTCACATAAGATAAAGATCTCGTGGTTAGTGCTCTGTGACCACATTGTTTTGTAAATTTTTAATCCCATTTTTTCTGTTTTTATGGATTTTGTGAAACCCTGTTAATCGTTAGCATTGTACTCGTAGTTAACTTAGTTATACATGTCTTTCATAAGTAGATCTTATAACTTTTGAACTTGCAGATAAATAGCCAAATTTCTGAAATTAGAATGAACAATAGGAGATAAAGAGAAGAGCGTACTCCTTTTTGAAAAGGCCGGAAACGCATTAGCGATCTCTCTTAGCTCGCGGATGTTCATGGGCGGCGAAGATTACTTTCCATCAGGTGACTTGCTTGGTCGTTTCTCACCTCTACCTAAAAGAAAGAATAGTATGCAGTTAATGTTATGGCTGACAGTACACCGTCACATCACTACCCTCTATTTGAGGACGTACGTTTGAAAGGGTTACAGATTGGTGCATTAGGCCATGGGATATTTCCTCTAGGGATTGCTTTGGGATTCACTTCGATTGCGGTGACGATTCGGATCTCGTACGCAAGTATCCGAATCGGCAAATTACGCAAGTAATAGGGGACAGATGTTTCGAATGTAACGGCTCTAACAGACGAACGAAATGGTAATTATTTTTATGCGATAGGTGGAAGATAAGCAGACATATGACTTGATGGTAACCGGCTGCCGCTACCCATTGACACCAACAACACCATTGAAGTAAAAAGTGCTCTTCGCTCACCTTTAAGCATCTCTTGCTAGTCCGAATTGGGTTTCGAGCACCCTCAATCAGCCAGGGTCAATTTACTTAGTTCATTTTTCCTTAGTAACAGGTAGTAGCGCTTGTAAAAGCAGATGGAGCTTGTAAAAAGCAATCAAGCAGATGTTTCAGCGTTGTTTCAGTAGATGTCACTATGCACTTTTACATCGCACTAGTAAAGCGTGTTTCCAAAACAATGACCTCATGCCACCTGTCCATATAGATATAAGGTCCATATAATTATGAGAACCAATTTGATAATACATTCTGATATTTTATTTAACAGTTTCCCTAACTAATTATAGCTTCTATAAATCCGTCGTGTATTGATAGTTTTCCTCTAGATGTCGCTAGCACTGACTAGCCGACTAATGCCTGTATCTCAGTATACAGGTTGTATCTGTGAACATTTACATCCCTTTAACCACGTGTTCCACCAACCATTCTGAGAACAAATTTTGTTCTACGACTTATCGAAATTCATTGGCCGTGTGGTCCCCGGCAGAGTAGAATAGGCAACCCTCACTCTTACCGAGGTGTCGTAAAAGGCGACTAAGGTAAAGCTGCTGGCATGATCATCAGCAACCAGAGAAGGAAAACTCTGCATTTATATCTAAACCCTCGCCAACCCGTCTGCCAAGCGTGGTGAGTATGGCAATTACCCCTCATGTGATTGAGGGAGGCCCGTGCCCCAGCAGTGGCGACTTAAATGGGCTGATGATGACGTAATCAACTTAGTATGAAAAGTTGATATTTATCATGCTAATTTCCAAAAGTGATAGAACAAATGTTGTTTATAATGGTTAGTCTGAAGACTCAAGAGAAGAAATGTTCTTCTAAACAATTTTTTCGTCTTTAACGACATACTTCATAGTTCTGTCCACGCTGCCCTTACATCTCCTCAGTTTTGTTTCAAACTAGACCACCGCATAAAAGTTGTCAAACTGTGTCGATAACTATGAAGTAGTTTAAACTAGTTCCAATAGTTGCTATTTGCGCCACTCGTCTGTTGCTCCAACGAAAGAAAAGAGTAAATAACTTATGCCAGGAAGTTTTAAAAGTGAGCAAAGTTTAAGACCGTAAGCTGCTGTTTTTAATTATTTATAACAATGTCCTCCAAACCGATATATCGGCCATAGCGGCCAATCTCAGAGATTGTTCATCAACGCAGGACAAATTATAGTGCATAAGTGTTAGCGCAGATACAAGTGCACTCTCTATTCCTTTACCCTAATATTTCGATGGGACACCATTGTGACACGACCGAAAAGGGATCATGCTTTCTGAGGCACGGGGGTACAAGACCGCCAAGCTCCAGACTCCGGGCTGCCACTGAAAAAACACTCAGGTACAAATTTTGGCCCGACCCGGGGATCGAACCCGGGACCCCAAGCACAGCCGTCGCTTTAAATTGCGACCCACTAACCACTGCGCCACGGAGGCAGTTAATTATTTACTATGGGGGTGATTTTTGAAGAGTTATAGGATGTGATTTAGTTTCTTTGTATTTTTACGCTAGAGGCAGCAAACAAGCAAGCGGATCACCTTTGACTTACTTGACTTAATGTCCTATGTCCCCTAGGTGGGGCAAAGGACGTGCCACAGTGCTCCGCCATCTCGAACGGTCTTGAACTTCACTTTTTACTTCGCTCCAAGTTAGTCCTAAGGTCTTCGCTTCTGCAGTGACCGTCCGCCGCCAGGATTGTTTGGGGCGGCCACGTTTCCGTTTTCCTTGGGGGTTCCAGTCTAGGGCTTGCCTCGGTATGTGGTCCGGTTCCCTTCAGAGCGTGTGGCCGATTCAGTTCCATTTGCGGCGTTTTATCTGCTGATCGATCTCACCGCAGCGATCCCATAGATCTACGTTCGTGATTTTCTCGGGCCAGTATACCTCGAGAATACGGCGAAGGCAGCGGTTA
Source organism: Marasmia exigua (assembly GCA_019059595.1). Classification (NCBI taxonomy): domain Eukaryota; kingdom Metazoa; phylum Arthropoda; class Insecta; order Lepidoptera; family Crambidae; genus Marasmia; species Marasmia exigua. Next base: position 22,102,253 of record CM032464.1, on the reverse strand, counting down.
ACGAAGACCTGGAGCCGGTGCGAGATGTCTTTGGTGACCTTCCACGTCTCACATCCGTACGGTAACACGCTTTTTACGTTGTACGAAGTGGATCTGATGGTTACTGAAAATCTGAGCGTTATCATCGCCACCTATGAACTAAGCTGCGAAATCAGAGAGTTTGCTGATGCGTTTCCATAATGTTTTTTGCAAACGAGTTGGATAAACCTTAAAGTCATCAGGAATATTAATCACTTAACTTTTTGAGATGAAGATACTTTTAAAAAAAAATCTGAGAAATCATCAAGGATTTGATAAGTTTGGCCACAGTACCCTTCAATCGATTACGGCTACGGCAGCCGATCGTTATAGTGCTCAAGTGTGTGCACAAACACAAGTGCACTCTCTATTTCCTTACCCTCGTATTCCGATGGTACACCAGCGTGACACGACCGATGAGGGATCGGGTGCTTTCCGAGGTACGAGGGTACAAGACCGCCAACTTCCAGACTCCGGGTGAACACTAAGAATTCCTTACCGAAAACTTAGGTCCATTTTTTTGGCCCGACCCAGGGATTGAACCCAGGACCAGCCGCAGCCGTCGTTTTTAAGTGCGACCCACTAACCACTGCGCCATGCCACAGAGGTGGTTTGGCCATTATAATAGAGAACTGCCATCTTACTTTTCCAAGGACCGACTTAATAAGGGAGATCATATCATTATTGACCAATTTCACTTGTTTCTTCGAAACATTTTCATACACAAATTGATAAAACCTTTTTTGCAAATATGTGCTTTAATTTTATCTTCAATTGAGTTTATCAGAGTTTGCCTTATTTGATTCAACAATAAGTTATTAAAAATTAAAATTATCTAACATAGTTTCGTTGAACAATAGTAAATAATGAGCAGAGCTCACAGAGTATACATTATTATTCATAATAATTTAAACAATTCAATGAAAATAGGATAAATAAAAATATGTTTATTGCTTTCTTAAACAACAAAACAGGTACGTGGGTATTTCCGTAACACTCATAATTTATTTATATAAACTAGAACTTCTCTACCTTACATAAGATGAAATGCGCTGACGTATACATGACGTCACTAAATATGTATAAAACGGGAAAAATACGGCATTGATGGCGAATCAATGGGCCGGCTCGACTGCAGTAATACCTCACAAAACACCGGCGTAAACAGCGCCAGCGCTATATTTCACAGGGTGAGTGAGGGTACGGGAGGCTCAATTAGGGGGAGGAGGGGGAGAGGAAAGGTTTGGGCTCTTTCGTTGCTTACCATCTGGTGACCTCATCATCATCGTCATCGTCAGCCCATTTAAGTCCCCACTGCTGGGGCACGGGCCTCCCTCAAACACATGAGGGGTAATTGCCATACTCACCACAATTGGCAGACGGGTTGGCGAGGGTTTTGATATAAATGCAGAGTTTTCCTTCTCTGGGTGCTGATGATCATGCCAGCAGCTTTACCTTAGTCGCCTTTTACGACACCTCGGTAAGAGTGAAGGTGGCCTATTCTACTCTGCCGGGGACCACACGGCGTCTGGTGACCTCATCTGCCAGCTATAGAACATTATTTGAGGCACTTTAATTTAACTGCTCCAAAACGGTGGCCGTCCGCTCATACGTACGACAAAAATGTTTTGTTTGTGGGTGTTGACGAAGGAAAGTCACACCCATATTAATCTGCTTGTCGCCTCACTTTAGGCGATGCCTCTAAACAAAGACTATCCATCTAGGCGTTATTAATCTAAGTATATGTGTAGGCGTTATTAATCTGAGCTTATAACATAAAAATATACCTTTACTCCTATACAAACATACTAATTACTTTTTCCATAACGTATCTCCGAGTATACCATAAATCCATAAATAAACAGTTGCAATAAGTCAACGCCGGCGGGAGATTAACGAGGAAATATTGAGATTGATTGTAATAAGCAGTGGTCACCAACATTTTGTGGGCTCTGCAGTAATTAGAAGGGTTTCTTTGTTGTTCGGTATTTCTGTTTGTTCATTTCTTGTGTGATATTTGAGGAAAAAGAGCATAATGATTTGTTATGTTTGGAGTAGTACAAACAAAAGACTTTGAGGAAAAGAAAATAAAAAAGAGACAGAATTCGTTGTTTTTATTTTCATAAGCTGTAAGTCATATATAAACAATGATTTATATATCTAGATGTGTTCTTTAATGTTTAAAGAAGCACATATAATATTTATTGTGACAATTGCTTTAATTTTTGTAACCATTATGATTCGACTTCGACCTCGACTCCTCCACTTCGCATGGCCTTGTGCATCCATAGTGGTGAATTAATTGGCACGCATGTAATTCATGTAACAATATTTTGATAAAAAATTAGTAATTTGTATGTATCTTTTAAGGAGATTTCGATTTAAAATGATTCATTTTTGTAATTTTTGAAAGAAAATCAAATTCTGGAGCGGGATTTATTTACACACAAAACTGTTAGTTATTTATTTACCTAGTGTTTTTTTTAAGTATAACTATTTTTAATCTCGAAAGACTTATATATCTACAATGAAATCCCTCGAGTTACAACTCGGGATTTAATGACGAAATATAGCTATTGCTTATTTTCTCTCAGAACCACGTCACGTAGCTGCGTCACGTATATAATGCGGAACCTGGAGCGGAATAAATTGCATGGAATAAACACGAGATTCAGTCGTGTAAAGGATTTGTGGACTTAAATGTGTTTTTGGAGTTAGTGGTTCCTATGGTTTAGGATCTCTGCTTTGGGCTGAAACTCAAGATTTAAGATAATTATTTCAAGTTGAAAGGTAAGAAATGTATTTTCTGCTTTAATTTTTAATGTAAATAGCAGATGAGCGTATTACTACCACTAATTGATATTTTAAAGCATTTTTTTGCAATTTATTCTTGAGTATATAATGCATTTGAAAATTTCATCTCGTGTTCAGACGGTAACCGAACCCACATCTTCAACATTCCGGTTGGCTGTTTTTCCAAGTAGATCCCTGCCATACTAAATTTCAGTCGACGAAATTTCTTCCGGAGAGGGAAAACAGTTTTCTACCTAAGGTTATCTTAATGTCGTGAGTAAACCTATACTTTTCAAATAATTTCTAAAATGTGTAATCGTGGTTGGTCTGGACCAACTCTGGTTCCCCTGTTAAAGGCAAGCGAAGGTCAGACGGCAGTCACTTCATTGTAATAACCAGAATTCCCAAATACCAGAACATGGTTTTATATAAGATATAGGGGCAGACGAGCAATCAGATCACCTGATTGCAAGTGATTACCGTGCCTGTAGGCTGCAATACTAGAGGACTCACCAGTGCGCTGCCGGCCAATTAAAAAGATATATGCTCTTTTCTTGTATGTCGTATCGGTAATCTTATCGGTAATAAGTCGGTAGTCGGCAAGTCTAAACGTACACGGGACTCCAAAGCCATACCTTTGACGCAACCACCTTCCCGGTTGCGTCCACGCTGAAATTAGTTAAGCGGTAAAAAATTAACAGACGGATCACCTGATAAAGATTTCCCCACCTAAATCTGTCTATGGGCAGCAATATAAAATTTTCCTACTTCCACAGCGAACAGATGAATATCGCCGGCTATGAGGCAAATAGTTCCACATCCGTATACTGTTTGAAGCAATTAAACCGAAGAGGATTTGACTTCCTGCTGTACAAGATTATTATGGTCCGAAGCAAATCGGCTTTAACCAATATTGGGAATTGGGGTTGAGTCCCTTCCTAGAATAGAAAGGTTGAACCAAGTAAATTGCGGGGGCACCAGTGCTGGCATTTAACAGAGCCCTATCAATGTCTGACCGGAATAGCTTGGCGCTCCTGGCTATTCCCGTCCTCCCCTTAATAGGGGGGCAAGCCCGGCCTACCATGTAGGTGGGTATCCGCCCGGGGGAGGTCATGGTAGTTCAGGGGTTTGCCGGATACCCATAACCTTTTCCCCAATTGGGCGATGAGGTAACGCCGCTGTGTTTTTAGTCGCTGTCTCTAGGCGCATAACAAGGCAAGCCTTACACAGCGACAAAAATATCCCTTAATAGTGTTATAAAGAATAAGGTAGAGTAGTGTAGTAATTTTGTATTGAAATTTGAGGCACACTACAATGTCACAGAAATAAATTTCGTCGACTTCAGCGTTCAGTGTCATGTATGCAGTTGGTCTGGTTCGCCTGTCTAATGGTTGCGAAGGTCAGACGGCAGTCGCTTCAACGTAATTATCATCATCATCATCACCCTATCGCAGTCCACTGCTGGACGTAGGCCTCTCCAATTGTTCTCTCTCTCCAACTGCCACTGTGATCTATCCAAGGCTTCTCGCATCCAGCTCTTGCCAGCCATCCTGCGCAGATCGTCCCCCCACCTAACCAGAGGGCGCCCTACATTACGTTTGCCAAGACGCGGTCTCCACTCTAGAACTCGTTTACCCCATCGGTTGTCGGTTCTGCGGCTAATATGGCCAGCCCACTGCCACTTAAGCTTGCTAATATGGTGAGCAATGTCGATGACTTTGGTTCAACGTAATTATCAGATTTCCCGAATCCTGAATGTACTCGGGCTGAAGTCTATGCGTACTCGGGCTCTAAAATTTTGTATGTAACTGGCATTAACACACTAAGACGATGAGGAGGAGGCTCATCAATATTATCATCAATAAATCATTGAAAGACCAAATTTGGTAAGTGAAAGATATCTAATGTACAGTCAAAGAACGAAAAGATTTGTCAGTTTTCAAATTGATTCGGTTGATATGCTATGAGCACTTATAACTTTTGTAAATTTGTTAGAGTAATGGGTACTTGTTGCACAGAAAATTATGCTTAACTGTTAAATCAGAAAGTTCAGATTTGGTTGTAGCCACATTGATTCCTTTGATGTAAAAAAAAATAAAGAAGGTTGGTAGATCTTTTTAAAACGGTACGTTGGGTTAACTTGGTATAACCGATTCTTGCCGTGCAACCGAAAATTTACCTTAAGGTTACGATCCCTTTTATTCTCTGTACCGTACCTACTTGAAACACATTAGTGGGACACTGATCACTTACATTTCCAAATAAATTCTCAACAAGACTATTAGTTTTTTTTTTTATTTTCCACTACCACCTTTGATAGGTGTCAGACGAGCAGACGGATCATCTGATGATAAACGATTGCTGCCACCTATGGACACCTGTGACACCAGCTGAATCACAAGTGCGCGGCCAAACTTTAAACTCCCCACTCCTCCGGATTGGGCCTCCGGTACCCTCACTCACAAAGCGGACTATTAAGTAATACTTAGTGTAATGGTTTTGACCAGAAAATATTTAATTAATCATTGTAATGAGTAATAATCATCAGGCGTATGTATTCTAGAGTGGAGTATTATAGAGTTCTAGAGTGGAGACCGCGTCTTGGCAAACGTAAAGTAGGGCGCCCTCTGGCTAGGTGGGGGGACGATCTGCGCAGGATGGCTGGCAAGAGCTGGATGCGAGAAGCCATGGATAGATCACAGTGGCGAACAATTGGAGAGGCCTACGTCCAGCAGTGGACTGCGATAGGCTGATAATGATGATGATGATGATGTATGTATTCAAATCCCTGACAACATACACACACTCTCTCTGACACACACACACATTCACACACATACGTATGTTCATAATTCTATTTTTTATCCTTTTCGTTGTCTTTTTAGTAACTATTTTTATTATCCTTAATCATTAGGTATTTAGTATTATGGACGAAAGGGACTGATCCCGCAAAACAGGGAATCCTTGTACAGGTATCAGTGGATTTGTAATTGTTATAAGCTTTTTGAGAACAATAACAATCATTCATTGATTCGACGTTTATATGAATAATGTGAACTACACTCAAGCATTCTTGCACTCTACTCTTCACAACGGCAAAACAATAGATCGTTCTACAAGATTGTATTGCATTAGAGCAAGTCAAACAGATAAATATTTATTCTGTCTGCCAGCAATATCCTTGGCTACCGCCCTTTGAACAAAGCAACGCTAGCCATTCTGTTTAGCGGTTGAATAACTGGCACGTTGAGATCCCAGACGGGGGTATGTAAAGGGATGTGTTTGTTCATAGCTGTAGTTACTTGTGGGAGGTAGGTAGACTATAGTCCATTCAGCGTAAGAAGGTAAATTGGACAGTTAAAATGTTTTGTATAATCCATCCAACTTTCTACAAATAAAAATATTAAATTGTTAAAATCACTAAACTTTTTCCCTCTTATTACAAAAAACTGCTCTGATACTGCTACCGGTTTAATCCTAAACTAGCAAGTTCATGATTATTACGGAATAATGTTAATAGTTGATATATTATAGCAATCTTTTGCGGTTTATTCTTAAGTAAATAACACACTTAAAAATTTCATCTCGTGTTCAGGCGGGACTACGAACCCACACCTCCCACAATCCGGGTGAATGTACTACCAATTATACCACTGAACGCGTTACTAAGTCCACGAAATTTGTAAGTGCTTGATTCGACATGCTGTCGATAGTCTCATCAATATTGTAGTGTGTATTGTAGTGATAAAATGTTGATTAAGATTAAGTATCAAACAATTAAAAAGTCAATTAAATTTCCAAAGAAAATATTCTCGATTGTTAAAAATAGCTGCCACGGCTGCGACTTCGTGTACGTGACCTCCACTCATTGCTGTAACCTTAATCGGTTGGAGAATATTATTGCGATTGAAACTGGTAGTCAATAAATAAAATATAAAACGTGAAGTTCTACATTCCCTGAAAAGCTTTTTCAGTAAGCTGTGCTTGTAAAACATTTCCAATTAAATACCGTTAGCTGAGAAAAAATATTATTTTACGTTTTCTCCTTTCTCGGTAACCTAGGATGGAATCCACTGCAAACAGCAATTTATTGCAGTGTTGCCAGTGTTATGGATACCAAAAATCGACGATTTGCTAAGGTCAACCATGGGAGAGCCACGCTTCGGCATGAATGGGCCGGCCAGACCGGAGTGATACCACAGGCCTCACAAAAAATTGGCGTAAAGTAGCATTGTGCTGTGTTTCGCTGCGTGAGTGAGGGTACCGGAGGCCCGATCCGGGCGAAAGAGGGTTTTGAAGGTTAGCAGCGCACTAGTGACTCCACTGGTGTGGAAGGTATCTATGGGCGGTGGCAATCGCTTACAGGTGATCCGTCTGCACGTCTGCCACCTATCACATAAATAAAAAAATGTATGTGATTGTTACTTTTATTTATTGTTGACTAGCTTTTGACAGCGGCTTCGCTTGCATTAAAAATTAGTCTATGTCATTCTTCATCCCGTTTACTACCTCCACATAACATTCATGATTCAACATTCTATCAGTGAAGACCTGTTATTAGCTCTAGGACATCCATAGTAAATGCTATTGTATAGAGACAGGTGTTGGTCTTTCGAATAAAATAAAATAAAAAACACGTCAATCGGTCGCTCCATTTTGTCATGGAAGACGAACAAACAGACACACACACTTTCACATTTATAATATTAGTATGGATATCTGGTCTCTGCACATAGAGCAATCCCTTGATTGCCTCGTGGCGTATCACCATGATATTCCCCAATATGGGCGATGAGGGGAACCGCAGGGGGTTTAATGGGTATGGCTTTGCCTGGTTTCTCTTTATGAGAATCCCCCCGCCAAATGAGAGCATCACATAAGCCGGCCGCTCCCCGGTGGCCTGGTGGGTAGTGCATCGCACTTTAAAGAAACGGCTGCGCTTGGGGTCCCGGTTTCGATTCCCGGTTCGGGCCAAAACTTGTACCTGGGTTTTTCTGTTAAGAAATTCTCAGTGCCTTGTAAAGCACGTTAAGCCGTTAGCCCTGCGCCCGATCCCTCTCCGGTCATGACACACTAGTGCTCCATCGGATTATGAGGACAAGGAAATAGCTCGGCGCTGAGGGAATACTGAGCTGAGGCGTTGGGGCGGAAAGGTCCTCGAGTGGAAGCCACGTACAGGAAGTCGCAGCCGTAGCTGGCCCCCCACAAGGCGCAGAAGAAGAGAGAGAAGAGAACGCAGGCGTTCCCTGAAGGTTCCCCGCAGGACTCCCACGCAGACCCGAACTCTGCTGGCTGCAGTGCAGGGAGGGGAGTTTCCTCACATTCCCAGAGAAAGCCCCGAAAAACCTGTCGGACGAGTAGCTATGCTGGATGCGAAGGCGATAGTCGGACAATGAATGACGGGGGTTGCAAGGACGTCATCGCGCCCCACTGAATTGTGGGACCCACCGCGACCTGCACAAAAAGCCCCCCACATGAATGTGGACAAATGTGGGGCCAGCGTCCGAAGGCGCACCAGCCCGAAAGCTCTGAGGAGGGGAAAGCCTACACAAGGCATGGCTAGTCTGGAGGGGCTGGACTAGGCACTGAAGCCCTCAGTTGTCCGACATCCCACCAGCTGCCACTGGTTCTGACCTCCCTGAAGGGCCCGTGCGAACAGGGAGCTCCGCGCTTTCACATGAAGTCCCGTATTCTTGCCATTTCCCATGTCCCAAATAAGGATAACCTCACCACAAGTAAGGCTCCGCCTTTGAGCCCAATCAACAACAAACAACGGGTGCCGAGCACTCCACCAACGCCTCGCTTCATGCGGACATGGAGCGGTCCAGAGAGGGACCTGGAACAAAGAAAAGCTCCGAGCAGTCGGATGAGCTCCGACCTCAGCATCGAGCCCGGTCCTGGGTCCTAGGGGGAGTAATTGTTGCTGTAACCATTTATTGCAGATTTCCTTGGAGTAAACGTATATCAGAGTTTCTTAGCGCCACCTCAGCGTGACAGTACACATACATACACAACACAACACAACACAACACATACACAACTATAAACTTACATTCGATTTTTTTTTATGTGATAGGTGGCAGATGAGCAGACGGATCACCCAATGGTAAGCAATTGCCACCGCCCATGGACACCCACGACACCAGTGGAGTCACAAGTGCACTGCCAACTTTTATATACATATATATATATATATATATATTAAATGGGCTTGCACTTGACCTCATTTCACCTAATGGAAAGTGACAATAAGGTCTAAGATGTAGCGTGCTTACCCAGAAGAAGCCTATTCACTCTCGACTTAAAGACACCCAAATTGTAGCTCTCTGGGAATACAGAAGCCGGCAAGTTGTTCCATTCCTTAGCAGTTCATTTGAACCCCCCATCCCCCGCATTGGGTTTTCGGTACCCTAACTCACGCAGCGAAACAGCATAGTGCTGCTGTGAGGCCGTGGTATCACTCCGGTCAAGCCATTCATGCCGAACCTCCTCCTTTTAAAGTCAATTACTTTTCAAAGAGTTCAATTTCCATTTGTCCTCTGGCAACACTACCTTGTTCTACCTTCTCGCAAAGTTGTTATATCATTCTCACTGCTCGAGAAAATGATTCATTATCGTGCCCAGATTAAATAGCTCATGTGTATATTTCTCGTATAGATACGAGAATTTGATACGTCGTAGCATATACGCACGAATCCATACGCTATATATACATATATGTCGCTAAACAGACAATCCCGAAACTCGTTAAAATTCAACGTTAGACCGATTCGGCCGAGGGTTTTGGGCACACGGATGTGTTGGGACCAAGTGCCTAAAGTTTGCTTTTAAATTGTTATCAAAAATGATTCAATTAAATACAAAATAAACTGGTACGAAATAACTGGTCAATATTTTTTAGAGTAAAGGCAAATTTCTTGCA